>JANZLQ010000022.1:22343853-22377310 GCA_026212715.1 Elanus axillaris | reverse complement strand
GCACTAATAGTATTCTGGCTTGTGCATCCCAAGGATACTCAAAATTCTCAAAAGCTGTTGTAATTAGCCGGAAGGAGGAAAGGGAGGTGAACGGGCGGGGGGAAGTATCCTCCCCTCCCTCCCCCATGGATTGGGTGCAATTACCAATAAAGCCCGATAGGAGGCGCCCAAAGTATGGAAATGATATCATAGCTGTGTACAGATACCAGCTTAATCTCATGACCACTGATGTAAGAGTTTCATAAATCGACATTGCCCAGTACAGCAAAATGATAATCCCAATTCCTCTCCCAGAGGTGATAAACGGAACCACAGGCAATACATACAGCATATAAGAACTTACAAACTGCCACCATGTGAACAAATGAAGCAACATTGTGACTAGCATCTGTTTAACCAATACAAGAAAATGCGTATAACGAATTTGTTTTAACATGCTCTGGCCCAGCCTGTCGTTATTTCAACCCTTCGGGCCCCACGTTGGGCGCCAAAGGGACTGTCATGGTTTCAGCCCAGCCAGTGCCAAAGGACCACGCAGCCGCTCGCTCACTCCGCCTGCTCCCCTCCGGTGGGATGGGGAGGAGAACCAGAAAGAGAAAAGGAAAGACACCCGGAACCTCGAGGGCTGAGACAAGGACAATTTACTGGGGCAACACAAAAAGAGAAAATTAGAACAAGAACGATACAAATAAGAGAATACACAAAACGAGTGATGCACAGCGCAACCGCTCACCGCCTGGAACCCGGTGCTCCACCACTTCCCCACCGAAAGCCGAGAGACCCCCCCAGCCTGCTCCCTATATATATACTGGGGATGGTGTCACATGGTATGGAACAGCTCCTTGGCTGATTCAGGTCAGCTGTCCCGGCTATGCCCCCTCCCAGGTCCCTGTTAAAATTAACTCTATCCCAGCTGAACCCAGGACACTTGTCCAGCAAAATGAATGTATCATGTAAAACTTTGCCAACACTTTCTCCTCATATTCCTAAATAAATTTTATATACTTAGTTTCAGCATCATCTTTTTCAACTTTCATCAGTGGAACTTACTAAAAAAAACCCCACAATATAATTCCCAACACTGAAGAGGCTAAATCTCAATTTGAAGAACATGTAAAGACACAAAAGAAAGATTGGGTAAAGTTTAAGCCAATGAAAGTATGAGTCATTATTATATAACAAGCAAGTTTGGTATGTTCTGATTTTTTAGCTGAAGAACAAATAGGTTGAGAGGGGAAGAAAGCACAGAAGTGGGAGAAAACAGGGGAACTGGGGTAAAGTGGGTATGTAAAAGTTCAGGAGCACTAATACAAATATATTTATTGTCTTAATTTTTGTTTTCCTACATTTTTTTTAAATCTCAGGTAGAGCTCTTAAAAAAATCTTAACTCTGTTTTCATCCTAAGGGATGAAGTATCCATTTATACCATACCAATGCAATTAATTTTCACTAGGTAGCTATTAGGCAACTTCTAGGTAACTTGACAAACTTATTCCATTCATAGAAGACACAGCTGGTTAGAAATTATTCTCTAAAAATACTTTCACACAACCTGCTTGTTTTCTAGTCACTGTCTTCTTATGTTATGCTCATTCCATCTGTCAATAGATATGAGTCACACATTCGACCTTTCAGTTTCACTTGCGCACATAAAATTCTTCCAATTTCCTGTGAAACAAACACTTTTAACTCTTTAGGGGCTAGCAATTTGCACATGTAGCATGGTAGAATGCAAGGTATTGTGCTGCTATTCTTAGCTTTTGAATCTGCTCTAGCTTTTGAAAGCAGATGGACTCTCGTTTTGCTGACCACCCTTCTTCCCACCCTACCACTAACTTTCACTGCAAAACTAGCAAATATGTGGTGGCCCAGTTTAAATACTGGTCTAACTATATTTTCAAAGAAAGCTAAACAGCAGAGAAGCACATACAAGTCAATCCTGACATTACCAGCCACGATCACCAGATTCACTGAAGGAAAGCTATAATTTTACCATTTTTAAATCTGAAGCAGGCAACATTTGGTTCAGAGCAAACTTAAAAATAAAGACTTATGCTTGCCCAAATGCTACCCACAGACATAAGTCATGATGCCTTTACCAGTAGATCCTTTTTTTTCTCTCCACAAACACAATAAACAGCTCCAGTACAAACAAAGCAGCAACATGGCCACAAAGAACACAGCTAAACATGAAAGGTAGAGCATTATTCTGGTTTTTGGGAGTGTATTGCCTTACTCTTTGTTTCAGGCATAGTACAAAATTAAACTTAATCTTTCAAGGAGCTTTCAAGACAAAGGGGGAAAAAATCAACTTTAATAAGAAAGACAAAGCTGGTCTAATGAAAATAAACCAAATTCTGCAAAGTCATCTGGGAAAGAACTGTGCTTGACATGTACAGACCTCATCTGTGAGCTCATTTAGCTCATTATTGTTGAAAATGCAGCTAAGCAGTGAGATGCTTTAACAGAACAGTGGACTCACAGTCTGTTTCAATTAAGCGTTACAATGTCATAGAAGGATCTGTAGTTTGGCCTTATGGTTCCCTTCCAAAATACACCAGACTTTGACCAACTGTAATATTTTCCAAGTAAAACTACTTGAACCAACTAAGCAAAGTCCCTTTTCTACTAGTGGCTGAGATGTCACCATCTAGACTAATAAGAGGACACTTTTAATGGAGAAAACAGGACATCAGGCCTGAAGTTCAAAGCCCACAGTTGCTGGAAGGGATGAATGGATGAGCTACGGCTGAGATGACACTGGAACTGCTCAGGCTCCCATGCCTGTACACTGATGTGGCAGCCTAAAGGGACCAGTGATGTTTCAACACTCTCATATGAGACAAGTGCTTTAAATAACATTGTAAAACGTGGATGTCCTCAGAAAACCTTCTATCGACTAAGACTGAATTTTTTGACCTTTGGTCTTTGTTATGTTGGCACTGAAATAATAAAACAGAATTCATGATCTGTTGCTATAATGGATATATGCTCCCAGTCACTTATTTAAGTAGAGACTAGTCAAATTAATCAACCCAAGATGACATCATAAATCCACATATGTGGTCTTTGTATTAAAAATCCATTCCTTCCTTAAAGGCAACACACACTCAAAGGATTAATTTTACTTTTGGTGACTTACCCTCATTGCCAACTTAAGGAAATCAGCTAAGGAAAAAAAATAATTTCAAGTAGACTGAGGTCACTGGCAGACAGCAGCTTGTACATTGTTTCTTGAACTGAAGAAAAGGAAAAAACACCATATATATATGGACAACACCAAAAACAGAGCCTAAAATTAGCAATAAGCAATATTAGTCACTGGGGTCTTTTTGTTTATTTTGTTAAGTGGGGGTGGGGTTGACTGGGGTGGTTATTGGCAGTTTTTGTGGGTTTTTGTTTGTTTGACTTTTTACAGCATCAAAAACCATACAAGCTGCATTAGTTTGCTGATGTTTTGGTCATTAGGTGCCTTTAGACTAAATAAAACATATCATTCTTCATGTTCATAAGTTCAGATAAACACTTGCCATCGGCACACAGTTAGCTGATAGTAACACCTACAGTGTTAAAAAAAAGCAGGAAAATATCTGTTAAGTGATAGCTCTGATATAACAGGCAGCTTTTCTGTGTCAAACTTAGTCTTTCAAAATCATTATGATACATGGTCCATTTACTGATCTGTACACTGTCTACTCTGCTTTCTTAAGGCCTCAAATCACTCAGCATTTTTCCCTCAACTTCCAAAAGCATAAATGTCTATTATTGTTCAAACTTCTTCTCACTGAAGTCAGTTGAATTTAGAAAATGACTGTCAGACCACGTGTGATGACACAGCAACCTAGCCAGACTGTACAGAAGTGAGTGTCTTATTTGCTTCTCCACAAAAAAACTGATCTTATTTTTGAAAAGACCAGATTTTTATTTCACAAATCAGGAAAGAAAAGAACTGAGGGACTTTATACTATGAATGTATTTGATTGACAAAGAAAAGCTTAATCAAAGATTTCAAATAAATGTTTCACATGAGACTATCACTGTCCAAATTTATTCAGTGTTAATTATGAAACTATGACCTAAAATACAGACTCTGATTTAAGGCTAATTTAAAATACAAATAAATACTTTACATGGTTTAACTTGACCCGAAATTAGTTGAAGTCAATGGAGTTTAGATTAAAATCAATTAAGAGAAAATATGTACTTTAAGAGCCTGATTTAATAATTTTCTTTTGTTACTAGTAAAGCCCAAGACCAGTACCAGCAGAAGGAAAGAAAGAATCAAAGATAGTCTGCACCAAGTTTCTCTCTAAGAGTCCTTCACAAAAACCAAGCAAGTGGTCCATATACTGATAACAGGGATATTAAGAATGAGAAATTCATGGCTTTAGATTAGTTACCAAATATGTGTTTGCAGCAGGAGACTCGCCATATGATACAAATTTTGCAGCAAATCTGTAGAGGTATGGTGACTACAGTCTTCTTTTATTTGTGTTTTATTTGCCAGCAGTGTTTTGGAATGAAACTCTTATCTGAGGCAATGTTAATAACACAAGTGTTTAACTCCATCATTGGGAGTTAGAAAACTATTTTGCTATTAAAAGCAGAAAAATTCGACATAATTTGTATTTTTCATGAAGCTTCTAAAAAGGTTAAAGTTTAAAAGAATACCAGAAAATGCAGGACTGCGTGTGTGTTCATTCCTTCCTGATAGTCACTTAAGAGATAGAACTATTCCAAAATAATCAATAATTAGCCAAGTGTTGTTTTCAGCAATGTTTTTCAACCACAGCTACTAGGACTTTTATTAACTAATTGTAAACAGTCAAGGAAGAACTTGATAGAAGTATGCAGACAGCAACAAATTTCATATATTGTTCACATTCTGCAGGTTGTTCTGGAAGTATAAGTTTAACCAAATGATGCAGAATGGGAATAGACAACTTATGATTTGGCATACCAATATACCCAGAGACCTTCATCTGTATGCTGGCAGAGTTTTACAGCTAGAAGCTGCATGAAAATTGATGAAAGACAACGTAATTTCTGTTGGATCATGCTGTTCATCTTTGACTTCACAAAACAATGCAGCATTCCTAATTTTCACAAGAGTCGCGCAAATGTTTTTCTTGTTTTCTTTAATGAAATGCTTTTGCTTTAAGTAACTTGATTTCCTGTTTTGATGCTGCTTCACTATTTCCACTCTTAGCTCTTTGCATATTGCAACCATAGACCTAGAGATTAAGCCACTGTTAATAGCAGGTTAGTGACACCAAATTATTTGCTAAAAGTAAAGGGCATGGGAGATATTTAAAATCCTTCAAGCCAGATCATTGTAGAAGTCCTAGATTCAGTGAAGGTTTAAAAAAAACACACTGAAATAAACTTGTACCTGTAGTGATTAATTATTACATATAGAAGACAATGTTAGACTTGTGTGCTGGGTATATGTGTACAGGTGCACTGCAGAGAGGACAGTAATATGCATGACTGCATGGGATGGCAGAAAGCTTTTGTTTGGGGTTGGGGGGGTTGTAACTGCTCTGGATCATTACACAGCAAAGGCAGTTGTTCTGTCAGTGCTAATTAAGCCTCAGGGAACAATTTGTTGAGGTAGTTGGAGAAAATTTGGATGCGAACAAACAGAGGAATTGTAATGTTTTAATGCCAAGCAGAAGCAGAAACTTTCAAGTTCCAAACTTCTGGGATTCCAGCATAGGAGGTAAATAACAGATACCGCTAAGAGAAAAAACAGCTTTTCAGTGAAGCTTGCAGATATTTGCAGCACACTACAGGACTGAGTCCTTTTAATGCAGCTCCATTACTACATTAAAATAATTTTAATTAAGTGCAGCCTTTTATATAGTTGTAGTATCATAGAAAACTCTTCTGTTTGTCAGGGCCACATTCAGGAGTTTATGGTTATATATGGGAAGGAGCTCAGGTAGTAGGTTTTAATCACTAAATATTTTTCTGTTTATTTTTCAAATGGTCATTAGCAAGGGAAGGAACTCTTCCAGCAAAGAAGTTCCTATGACAACTATTTGATTTCATCAATGATAGCCCTCCCAGCAACAGCACTGAAAGCTGTACCCTCGTGCTGTCATGTGAGCTTGTATCAAAATGGACTGCTAGCACAGGTAACATCTGATCTTTCACCTGAATGTGAATTTAGGTGATTCCTGTTTTTTCTTCTAGGTCATAACTTAGAGAGCTGAGAAAAGATAAAAGGCAAAAAAAGGCAAAAGAGACTGCTTGTTTCTTTGATGACAGAAAAAGTGGCAAAGTGGGAGGCTGTCTAGGGATCAAGAAAAAAAAAGCTAGCAGCAGTTCCCCGCCAAGGGAGGTAGACGGGAAAAAAAGGTGGGGGAGAAGATGTTTTCTAGAATGGCTACCTGCTTTAGAGTTGAGATAGAAACAGCATAAAGAGCTGTGAGATATACACACTACCAACTTTGCTACGCATTTGCAGGGGGTGAAAACAGAGAAGTATAGTGAATCATGAGAGGGCAACAAGAAAGATGCAAATATACACAGATTTGTGTATTTGGGTCGAGCTCTTTGCTCAGATAATATTTTAGAACACTGGAGATGAAAAGCATTCCCTTTTTAGAGTCCCAAGTGTCTCAACACTTCATAATCCAGAAAAAGACGTACTTTGAAAAAAAATGAAGTTGGATTCTTTGTTGGGCAACACCACAGAAGCAGATTTAAAAATAAATATTTTCTTTTTTCAAACACAGATGTCCCTCCCCACTTTGACTTCTCAGATGCCTTTAGTAGCAAAAGAACAGTTCAACACAAATGCAGGTATCTTACCGAATCTCATTCTTCTGTTAAAGTATTCTCTCCCAGTATTCCATGTCTTCCATCATTTATAATTTTGCAAGCTTCCCACAAATCTCCATTTATCTTCTTTACTTTCTTTCCTACATCCCGATTTTCCTTCCCTCCCATCTGACCAACATCTCTGCTTCTATGTCTCTCTGCAATTCTCTCATTCCTTGAAATTGCTTACAGTCACTGATGTTCTTTGTTCTCAATTTGCATTCCTACACACATGTCCTGTGCATTAACCCTTTCCCCTCAGCTTCCTCCTGCTGCCACAAATTGCAGCCTTCTTTCCTTGAACTAGCTTCTCTTCCTTCAGGGAACAATGCAAGAGTCACCATCTTGCCCAAGAACAACAAAAGCTTCTCTTCTCACAGGATGAAGTGCCATAGTAATAATTTTAATAACACTTTAAAAAAGGTACGTTTGCTGTTCAAGTAAGACTTTGTCCTAACCCACAAGCATGTACATTTGGAATTCAGAAGAAGAAATTTCTAAATAATGGACGTGCATTTTTAAATAACACATTGTATTGGTTTTAAGAAGAAAAAAAACTGCAGAAGCAAACATCAAAACCCAAACACAATCTTGAAGAAAGCAAAGTTCAACCTGAAATCTTCAGGAGCTTAGTGGCTGTTTAATGATTGGATCCACAGAATAGTGTTCTTTATGCAAAAGGAAAATATCTAATCCTAAATATTTTTCCTCTTATGTGTTTGAAAATTACCCAGATACATTTGGATATTCTGCTGTTAGCAGCTAGAGGCCACAGACTGCGTAGGCACCAGGCACAACGAAACAGCTCTTTCGTTTCAGGTAACTAAATCTGTCAGCAAAATGGGTACATTTTTAAAGTCAAGAGTTTTAGTATAAACTGCATCCCCTCTCCAAGAGCCCCCCAAACCCTGCTCAGACCCTCAAGACTGTAAAACGGTGACACACTGAAATGCCTAGCAGATCTACTTTCAAATAATTTCAACTCAATCAATTATCCAAGGACTTGTTCTTAAAATTATTTTTAAGGCAGATTGTGCTCTAAGTTTGGGAAGCATGATACCTGTTATGCAGAAGGGAAGCTGAATCCTTTTGTCAAATGAAGGGATTGATACACTCTTGACCAGGAATCTGTCTTCTGACCTTCCAGGATGCAAACTGCTTTTTAGTTACCCAGGCTCAGAAAACCCAGAGGCAAAATCGGAAATAAAAATAAATTTTCATCTGCCTCAGAAAGCAAGGAACAGCTAGTTTTGAACTGCAGCATTGAGAGAGCAGTAGTGCTATTCCTCTAAGCAAAAAAAATACAGCCAGAGGGGGAGGGATAAAAAAAATCTTGTTACTCCATGTTTCTTGACAAATTAATTTTATAGTGTGTCAAAGTTTTTCATATGACTTTTGTGCCTTGTAAATCTTTCTTTGAAGGGTCAAATAAACCATAGTTATTCACAGCCTTCTACACAAAGAGAAACAGTAACTCAGGCATAGTCCAAGGAATACAGTGTTTTAAACCAATGTTTAAGATCTTAATTAACACCCGTGGAAATTATTTTTCCTTTTCAACAGATCAAGGATAACAAAAGAATATGGAACAAATTAACAACCCAACACATAACTAAAAAATATTACGAAAGTTGGATAAGTTATGAAAGTTTCCCAAAAAGAAGTTTGGCAAAAAATGCCCATTCTACTCCCAGATTTAGAATTCAATAGTTCCAGCCCATTTCAAGTCCAGCACTATCCTATCAGACGTTTGTGTCATTAAAGAGATGACATAACTGGAAAAGTATTAAATATGTTTTTACATCTTGGTTTGGGTCTATAATCCTCTTCCATAAGACTTTTTCTACCGTAAGTACCTTGTAATGGCCTCTGAGCACTAGATAATTTTTTTCTTTAAAAGTCAGTGTTACACACATGATTTGGGTAAAAGTCTAAGGATTAATGCTGAGCTTTAACATCATGGCTTATACATAGAGCTGAACATTCATCCAGTTGCTTAGAGTAAGAAACTCTGAAAGAAGAAGTGGTAAAGATGAAAATAAATGATCAATGATTAAGCCTGACATAAGGTTTAGAGTACTAGCTCAGGTTCAAGGCTGCAAAGATTCGGAATGTGATATACTGCAGATGTGATGTACCAGGGTGTAGAAAATCTGCAGTGAGGGACAGGTGAACCAGAGTACAACTGCATATCCAACATCAGTTAGATGTACCTTGTCATCTTCACTTTTAAATTTAGAGTACTTAAACACAAAAAGCTGGCTCAGTCAGAAGTTAAAGCTCGAGGTAAGTGCAGTGATAGGATCAGCTGAAAGACCGTGTTTATAACAAAGCCTTTTGAATCACTGCAAAGGCCATGTGCAGTAGACAAGTGAGTTAAGACACAATACAGAGAGAGGCAAGAAGTATGGATAAGATTTGCTGTTTAGGAGAGTGCAGACTGAGAGGAGAGCCGAGTTGCTTGGATGCCCTGGGCAGCTTAGATGGATACTAGAAATAGAACAAGCTTCATGGTATAGTCTGGCATCTGGACGTGTTAAAATTGGATTTCAGGCTGATTTAGAGTTAGAGATAAAGCACCTTGTTCTCCAAACTGAAGTAAATACTTCATCCTACAGGGATCTTGAAGGAGATTGAAGACTAAAACTGGTACAGGTTTTTAGGGTTAAGCCTGGAGTCTGGAAGCTTAAAAATAACAAAAATCAAAATGCACAGACAAGACCAATGCTAACTACTCAATCCCACAGGATAAGCAAGGGTAATAAAGAAATATTCAGAATGGAAGTTCAGTTCAGACATAGCTGCAAATAAATTTTAGAAGTCTCAAGAGATTACGATGAAGCCTGTGAATGACTGGATTTAGATTATGTCCTGTGCAGGCAGAAGTTCCCAGGTTTCTAACTAGGCTGTACAGTTTAGGGTGGGAACAGAGATAAGGTTGTTAAATTCAGTGATTAAAGCTAGATTTATACCACAGTGCTGAAAACGTCAAAGGTCTAGGACAAAAATTTATGCTGGTAGATACCAGAATTAAGTTTGAGAGAGACAGAAACCCCAGACTTTCTCTAAGAAAAAAAATGGCAGCTGCCTTAAGAGATCTGAGGCACATATAAGACTGTAAGCCAGCAAAATAATAGTGTAACAGAGATTTGAAAGTGCCACAAAGATTGAGTGTTTTGGTGGAAAACTTAATAAGACTGTGGTACATCTCATTAGCCAAGGAAAAAGATCAGTCAACTTTCAAGAGAATTATGTGAGCAGCTAAAAAAATGAGAGTAAAAACATTCTTCTTACCTCCATTTAACAGTACTTATTCTGTAGATGTCCTAATTCCCAAAGATAACACTAAGTGGAAAATAAATACAGATGTCATAACAGCACTGTGCAAGTTATGACCCAGAGCTCAGTAATTGTTGCAATTTAATCCCAAATCTTGATTTCTCCATTCTTATTTCCCAGTCAATGACTAGAAGCACTAAGATATGTGAAAGACTATTTTCATTAACAATTTATATTAAAATAAACATGGAAAAATAAACAGCATTATAGCCAAAAGTAACAAGACCAGTTCCTTCCTTTGTCTAGATTAGGGAATGGAAATAATGCAAGTAAAAATGGTAAAAGGAAGCAATGCAGGGTTTTTTATCTGTTCATTTTAAGGTTTGTGTTCTGTTGGTTTTTTTAACTGAGGGGAACTGGAAACAATATGCATCATAATTTCTTTCTCCTGAAAGAAGTTATGGATTCTTCCCTTTGCCTTTATACATTTTTTCTGTAGTTTATAACTCAATTTCATATGAGGATAAGCAAATGTCATTATCTAAATTCTCTTGAAAACTAAAAGACACAAACTTGACTTTGTATTAATCAATGCTAAGAGAAAGGAAGCATTTAGAAATAAATCCCATTTTGGAAACAAAAAAGTTACTTTTATTCAAATGCCGTAACATGCAGAAAAGATCTTATTCATGTTACAGTAGTTTGTGTTCTCCATTTCATTTAGAAGTTGTTTATTGAGGAATGTTACTGTTGAGAACTTTTAAAGGTATAATTCTTGGATTGGCAAGTTCTATGATAAGCACTAAACACAAGATTTGGACCACCTGAATTTTAGTGAGACCATAACTAAATAATTAAAATGTTAATCTTTCAAAGATTGTATAATCAGCATTATTTTAAAGAAAGGACGAATTAAAATAACATGAAGTTTGCCACTACCACAGTAGGATATTTGTTCCATTTAAAGACCCAGTCCAAAAGTAAAGCATTTCAAATTTGTCATATATAAACAGACAGGTACCAAGTGTTTTAATTCATCTGGATGATAGTATAAACAGCTACATTTTCTGTGTGTTCTGTTCAGGCAGCCTTTTCTTTGTGAATTCATTTTATTTACCTACACCAAGCAGGTGGCTGAAGACTTTCAGTTACATAAGCTGCATACAGCAATCATACAGGTCTCAGCACAAAGGCAGGCTAGCTTTTGATGACATGTTTTTTGTCCCAGAAATCCGCTGTCTTAGAGCTTTGTCCCCAACATCATTGTTTCTCCACCTACATAACATTTAGACAACTGATGAATCACTAGATCTTGTCACCCTGTGGTTCACAGCACATTCCACGCACACTGCACAGTAGTAAATGGCTACTCAGGCCACACATCTGGTGAAAGACAGTTCAGACTTTTATTTCCTACTAATGCCTTTAGTCTATGTTACAAGCCACAGAGACCAGCACAAAACTCATCCAGACACAACTTCTTCGAGTGGGAATATATAACCGCTCCAGCAGCAGAAGACATAGGAAATCCCAGACAGTACTTTTAGAAAGAAACAGTGAAGTGGCTTCACTTTCTTCTAGGCATCTACTTAGCAGGTTGATAGAAAAGCCAGCAGTGCTGAAGACCACCATTTCCTCCTACATACTCCTGTAATGAAACAAGCAACTAGGATGGAAGAAGGTGTAAGGGAAGGAAATGCAGAGAAAGTACCATTTTGTGTAGTTTATGAACAGTTTTACTATGTTCCAGGGTGAGGAGAAAGGAAAAAAAGTAAAAACTATGAAGCTGAGAGCTCAGGCTTTTTAAAAGTAAATATATGAAGTTGCAGAAACACCATACTGCTTCTGTCAAGAGGTCTCCTGGGTAAACCAGGCAATCTTGCTTTTCAATGCCCATGATAAAGCCTGGGCAGTTGGTGGCCTTGCTCCATTAACATCTGGCTGGTAGATAATCTATGCGATGAAAGGCAAGCTGAGTGACACGCCTCATTGATATTCATTGATTGCAGCCAGTATAGGACACCATTCCTTGTCAAATAAACATTAAGTCACAGACGAAGGCTGATTTCTCCTCTTTTTCCCCCTTACCCAGTCAACCATAGCCTTCTGTAAGTACCAATTCAGAGGAGTGTTTTGTTATTTGAGGAGGTGAGACTTTATAGTCTGTGGTTATTCAACAAATACCAGACACCCCCAGAACTTTTGAACATGTGGCTTTTAAGCTTTGCTAGAAATAAGCATTTGAGCACTAGCTTAGGTGCTTAAAGCACAGTATGTCTGTGTCCGTAGTGAAGTGTTGTTACTGCTAGAGCAGATTAAAAGGGAACAAACTAGGTGTAAGAGGGTCAGTAACTAAGCAAGTTCTCCATGACTGACTCATTCACACAGAGGGGTTTTTTGCTGTTCTGCAGTCAGTGCAGAAAATTGAGAAGTAGTTATGACTGTACACTATGCACACAGCTGCATGAAAAATAATTCTTTAAAATGGGGAGATTAATACGATAGTTTGGATAAAAAGGGTAAGGTGTGGGCTTGTGATGATCAGGTTTAAACCCGCTTGGCATCTGCCTCACTTCAGAGGAAGATTTCTGTGTTTTAATTCAGAGGCAGACAGAGTTTATACCTCAAAATTTTTCTCTTTTGACAGAAATAAATACAACTGACATCATCCACTCCAAAATCCTGGCTTACTAGCAAGTCCATGAACCACTTATACTAGCACTGTGTCGTCCTATTTGTAAGTAGGGGGACTTGTTTCTGCATAGGACTGACTTTCAGTCTAGTTGACTATAGGAAGTAACTGTTTATTACTTGACTATCATCTCAGATGAGACACTGGGGACATCTTGAATATCTCCAGAGCATTCCTTCATGTAAGAAATTGTTTGGCTCTTTATATTTCACAGGTTTGTCTCTATTTTCAAAGTGGGAGCTTTGAAAGAGTGCTACAACCCAAGTGAATTCTCAGTACCAGAATTCCATTGTTTATAATATGCAATTATCCTCTCAGCTGGAAACAGAAGGAGAAACAACTGCAAGGTCATGTATTGGCAAAAAGGAGCACAGAAAACATATGAAATCTGAAAAGACCGCCTAAGCCATCTGATCTCTTCTTTCACAGTGACAAACATCTCTCTTACTACTCTGTCTCTGAAGGAAGGGTTGCTGGAGAAGCCACTTCACACCTGCAGAAATAGCTTTGTTGAATAATGGGTCGGGTAAAAGCATAAAATATTTTTATTGCTCAAGTGTCCTCATAGAACCAGTATCTGGCTGCAGGGAACTTCCACCTACAGATCAACATAAAAAAAAGATCCTGCTGTATATGTGCTGTCCTCCCCCACTAGGCAAGAGTAATGGGAGAGGGGAATTCTTTAGTTACTACTCTGCCTAACTGGAAGACAGACATTCTCGTAAAACTGTGTGTGGGAGCGTTTCACAGTGAAACCAAAACACTGTTAAAAGTAAATTCAGTGAAATTCTCATGCAATGCTGATATGCAAAGACGAGGGTATTTTATTATATATGCACAAACTGCCAGACACCAACACCACTGCATTGTCAGGTTGCCACCAGAGAGCTCCTTGTCCACAGGATCCCATTATTAAGGCTGTGGACTAAGTCATACCTTCACATACGGTCCCAATCCCCCTCTTATTAACCCAGGAGCTGTGGGCAACATGTACCTTGTTGCTTCAGATTCTATGTAACTGTTTTATTCCAATCAAATTCTTGTTTGGAAATTACACAATCAGCAAGCATAATTCAAGATGGCACCCTTGACTTCCCAATTATACCAGCTATATGCTGCTAAAGGAATGAACATGGGTTGGCCTTACAACATTGTCATACAATTAATGAACATTTGTGCCAAATCTGTCTCATGACAAAAATTCATTCTATCTAGTGGCTTCATCAGCTTCAGTCCAAGGACATACTGAAGTGAAAAAAGGGTCTTGCTACAAATATGAGGCACTGCATTTTTAATAGAGCCATATTTTTATGATGGTTAGGTACCTGAATAACATCATGAGTATTGTTTTATTTTGCAAGTTTTATCCTCAATATGACAAAATAATAATTTACTCTCTGTCTTATACTCAGACCAAGTTGACAAAATTGAAATACTTGGTGTTTAACATAATTGATTTTTCCACCCACCAAGAGCAATAGTTAAACACTAAAAATCAATGCCGAGCTCTAAACTCCTACCTTTTTTCATCACATTTGACTCTTGTGTAACAAGTTATATTGAAAAGTGTCAAACTGAAGGGAAAAAGGTAGCAAAGGAAATAATGTGGCCAAGACCATGACACTCTTCATGATAAACACTTAGAGCATCAAAATATTAATGACAAAATAATTCTGTGTGGCAGTAAAACTATATTGGCTGTTTAGGACACTGGTATCCTAGAGTTGGCATGTATTCCCACTTCATACCAAACGGAAACAAAAATTTACAATATTGCAGTTCTGTGAATGTCAATGGACTAAAATAGAAGATTCATACTTGGCCTGAGCAAGTCCAGCTACTGCTTTTCTGTAACTTCTGGAAGAGCTACTCCTGAAAACATACTCTTCCATAAAGCCTCAACATGACTTCACGTCTCAAACATTTGCAGCTACTCCCACTCAGATTTCTATGTCCTTGAAGAGATATGGATTAATATATGCAGAAAAGTATGTAAAGAAAAGTTGATTTTTAAGCTCTGGTACCATTACCACACTATATTCTTAGGGTAATATAAGAGAATAACAACTATGAGCATTATGGATGCACTCAGGTATTGTTTATAAGGGATGCTCACTTGCTAAGAGCCAGTTTCACAAGTTGTATTCAAATGCCGTTAGAAAGATAAAAATACTAAGGAAATTACAAGTAGGTATTAACTGTTAACATTACAACAATCCTTTAAAAATGCTATGTCACACACACAAAGTGATAAGATTTTTGTAAGAAAATTCTACACTCTACCAAACTGCATGCCACTCTTTCATCTAGCCAAACCAACAAAAGATTCAGCTTCTACTATTTCACAATTTTACAGTGTTATTTCTATAGGGAGTTATTCACTGTTTTCATAAAGAAAACTAATGCTCTCATCACACACCGGACACATTGGCCAAGAAATATTCCTGGAGTCAGCAGAGCCAAGTAGAAAAAGTCAGGCTATTACATTATTATCACTGCTGGATAAAGATTTTCATTTATATTTGAATGCTTGAGACTAGTAATTCATACCTGGACATAGGTAATGACCTACTAACTGTTGACTTGTGTATTAACTAAAGAGCTTTTGTCTAGCAAAAAAACAACTCAAATTCTCTCTTTAATCCTTCATCTGGAATGTAGCAAGCTTTCTTCTTCTCTCAAGAAGACTTCCCCAAAGCAGGAAGAACAGTTCTGATGAGACAGTATGCTGTCTGATATACAGGGCACAACTCTTCTGGTTTCTTACCAGTAAATAAACTGTTCCTTAAAGCTGAATGAAACTCCTGATGGACTTTGCAGCAGAACTTTCACACTTTTTGGTTTTAGAGTTGTAGTTCAGCCAAATTTTATGGAAACCCCCACACTGTTTTTGTTTTGCACAGTGCATTACATTGTGGCAATTGCATTAGTGATTAAGCTGTTGGTACACAGTCACTTTTTAACTGGCTACAAGGATACTATAGGCTGTCTAGCCTATGATGGCTTGAGAAACTGCGCTAGCTCTGTTTTTCTCTGTGAAATTGCAGTTCAATTGGTACTTGAGTTCAAGTGCAAGTTCAATGTAAATTAGTTAAAAACATGATAATGAGTTTTTCTTAACTAAGAATGAGTCCTCCAAGTGATAAGTAGGCTTTAAGGAATCGGTGGTTGGAGCAGGTTCAGTGGAACAGAAAATTGGCTTTAGTCTACGCTTTCCATTCTGAATCGCCTTAACTTCATCACTAAAACAAATACACAAAAGTTAATATTCATAGCCGGTAGAACGAATACATCATCTTTATGCTGCTACTTAGCCAGGAGTTAGTTAATTTTTTGTGCAAGAGGTGCACTAGAATTTTTAATCATGAAATTATTCATAAATTATAAAATTTAGATATAGTACTGTATTCTGTGATGCACAGTAAACTCAGTTTCAGCATACACTGAAATAGAAAGAATTCATGTTGATCAGTTATCAGTTTATATGTATGAAAAATACTGCCCAGAATAACTACTGTGTTATCTGAATTGACAGAGCAGGAGGGAAAAAAAAAAGGCTTTAGTACTGTAGACATCCTGACATTCTGCAAATTAGATATATTTAGTTGATGCCATAATGAAACTTGTGCCATCCTCTCCATCATTAAGCATTTCCATCCTAAAGATGGTACCACTGAGAGCAAGAGGATGGTCCGAACTGTAATTTTTTCCATGCCAAGACCACCAAAGTCAGTTGCTCCAGTGTGCTAGTGAAACTATAAACAAAGGCACTCTTTGAGCCAAGAGTAGTACTCTCATTAATCTATACAGGGAACTAGGTCAAAGAAGCCCCAAGGCCTCACTGAACTACAGAAGCAAGAAGAGGCCCATAAAGGGATATTGCTGCAGCTGAGAATGCCTTGTGCAAAATAACAGCCAATTAATAGTCTCTATTCAGGACACACCCGTGCACTCTGCATGACAGGGGAAAGGACAATGTCCAAGTTACTCCTTAGTCCAAGAAACATCTTGTTGACTTGCTAAGCTAGTTTAGGGCGGGTCTGTCTATACAAAAGAGATCCCAGTAGATGCAAGCAGAGAGCCCCAGGCTACCCTTTACCACCAGCTGTAGCAATAGCCAAGCATTTTAGCCGCTGGGGACTGGAAGGAGACCACCAATCTCTCAGAATTGTTACAGTCCAATTACTGTTTGGTTGCAATGTCCTACACAGAATTTTAAGTAGCAGCTTGCAGTTAGAAGGTTCTATAACCTGCTGTCAAAGTCATGGGCCAGGCAGTAATCTCCAACTATGTCTTCTTACAGCAGGTTATAACGAATTAAGAATTTTATAAGACAGTTTATCAGAGAGATAGAGGATGAAATTTATTTCATAGAATCCACTTGCTTAAATACTTTCACATGCACTGTATAATATATAGGCATAAATACACAGAACATATAGGCATAAATACTTGATTCCACAATTCTATAAAAATGAGGAATGTACTCTGAGAAGTTAATTTTCAGGGATGTGATTAAAAGTGATTTAAATATCAGCATAGGTCATGCAGACTTCTGGCGGTCAAATTATGTTTTTCATGTTAGCCCCGTGAAGTACATCTTCCCACATTCCTGAACAGCAAACTACCATAGGAACCTGTCTTTCATAATTTTGGAGGACACATAATTGCAAATCACAGATGAAGATGTAGCAATGAAAAGCTTATGTCGGACTTGTACCCAGATCTATCCAGCCCATGTGCTACCTTGATACAATTCATATCCATCTGCTGCATTTCCTCCCCAGGAGTTCTACGTAGCACAACTGCTTTCTCTATCAGGCTTGTACCAAACTTCTCTCTCTGAGCAACTGCAATGGCTCTGTATAGAGACATTCAACAGAAGTTGAATCTTCCTCCATATATTTCTCCTTGCCAATGCTGAAAAAACAAGAGACCAGCAATCTAGAGTGCATCTGGTAACGCCAAGCTTGCCATTTAATACGCATACCACCCACTCTAGAGGAGAGACGGCTAAAGCTGGTGTCTTTCCTTCATGCTAGTTTCCAAATATTTCAGCCGTTTAACTTCAGGCAACATAGACTCACAATAAACACAATTGTAGCATTTTGGGGTTTACAGACATCTTAGTACCAAAACACTGCATAGTAAACTATTCTTAGTACAAAATATGCTGGTGTATATGAGTGCCTATTGCTTTTGCACCAGTACTATATTCTGCAAGTATTAAAGTTAGCTTTACACCTTGGAAGTACTTCTAAAGACCCTAAAGCAAAATGCACTTCCCCCAAAATAATAGAAAGAACTAGTTTGATAATGATGCCTTAGAGTCTCATCAGCTAGATAATTTTTGCCCCAAAACCCAAAATCTGTACCTTAAAACATTATTTCATACTATGCCCAGCAATTATACACCAAGCTCAAACAGGTACAGGGTCTCCCTATGCCTTCTCACATTAATATTAGTATACAAAATCTGCCTTAGTTTGAGGACAAGGCACAGAAAGAAAAAGAAATCAGGCAGTAGGAATAATCACAAATCAAGAACTCTGGATGTTCTGAATACTGTACATTTTTTTTAAACTTAATTTCAGCCATATTTTGAATGCGATGAAATAAACAGCCAGCTTGTTCTCCTCAGCCTGCCTTCTCTCCAGTCTAACACATCCCTTTTCCCTCATATTTATCTTTCTGGAGCACTTGTCCATTATCCCCCATCCCGAGATTCTACAGCACTATCCCCGTTTGCAGCAGTCTTAATTTTTACCTAGTTTTTGGTGGGCATTGTACCTGAATTTAGGGTTTTTTTCCATGTTAGTCTCTTCAGGGAAGACATCTCCTATTCTTCATATGGAGAGGACCTACCAGAGGGGACTCTAGTCTTAGATAATCTCTGTGTTCTACTAAATAACACATTTTAAATGGGTTAAATTAACGGGAAAACTTCGTTTTGGAATAATGGCTAGTATAGTAAAATGAGCGAGAGTAATGCCAGTTAAATAGTCTAGTCTGACCACACAGAGGAACATACTGGTGCCAGTTGAAATTATTTCCTTATACAAGAGAAGAATAACACATTTATGGAGTTTTGATAGGTAATTTCTACAAGTAGGCATTACTTGTAAGCTACCCATCAAGAAGTGAGATATGCCAAATGGAGATTATTGCAGATATGAAACAAGTAAGCTTAAAACAAAATGAATGTTTGTCCAAATCTATAGGAATTACAGAATCATAAACTCCCTAGACACTGAAGATATCAGGACTTCTCCCATTAATAGCACCAGTCCTACATGGACACAGGAACGAGTAAGTTACCACAGTAACATTTAGTGGTTTATTTTTTAGGTATATCTCGCGTAGTAACTCCAAAGTTATGGGGACTCAGCATGCCACAGTAAGTTCATATGAACCTGCAGAGCATAAACCATGAGGGCAAGGACTCACCTAGCATGTTACATATCATAGCAAGTAGAAAAGATGCATTTTAAGAAGATATGTTAGCTGTAGTATATCTTAAAATGAGCCATAATGGGACTAGAGTAATAATCCCTAAGGTCTGAGAAACGTAAACTTCAACCACAATGAGCAAAGGTAGCAACAGATTACTCAGTCTGGTATTTTAGCTGCCTCAGTTTCCATTGGTTTAGCTTCACATCTGCAGGTACATATCATGCAACAGTTCTCCAGACATACGAAGTCCAAGCTTTTCAGGAAATAAAGCTGCACAAGAAAAACAGTATTGCCCCAATTCCTCATTTATACAACATCAAGGAAAAGAAGGGGGAAATCACATCTGTTAAGACTGAACTCAGAGTTTCAGAAAACAAGAAAAAAGAGATCTGCCTGTGCTCACGTGTTCTGTAACGTGATCCAGGAGGTAAATTGGTCACAGGTAACACTCGTCTGAGACCCTAACCACATGAATTGCTGAGCTTTACAGATGCCTTTTATTTTATGCATTTGGGTGAATTGAATATCTGTTTCTAGTTCCCTATTCTTGCTGTAGAAGACATGAAGTTTTGCTATTGTCTTTTTCTTGTCTAATCTTGGCAGCAAAAAAGTTTGAGGTTTAAAATTAAGTCTACTAGACTTTTAAATTACAGAACACAGAAAATTAAAAAAATAGCATGTGACTACAAATATGTCAAAGCTCAGAAAAGGAAGTATTTTGATTTAGTTTGTATTTTTTTTTCTTTTTAAGTTTATAACCTTTATCTGTGACTACTGGCAACATTCTCCAATTCCACCCTCCCTGTAAACACATGCAGACCCCACACACTCTCAAAGTCCCTTGATTCAATTTACAAATAGATGAAGAGCTTGACAGATTCAATAGATTTTGTTTCTGGTCATAATTCTTCTGAAGTAATGCCTAAACTTTTTTTGCAGCTAGTACCTCAATAGTCTTTCTGTTTAGACTTTCTGTACTCTTACCGCAGATTAAACACTCAGCATCCAGCTACCACTGCATGCTCATAACTCCAGTTCTACTCTTGCAAAACTGATGCCAGGGAGTGGTAATTTTACCTCAATGACTTTATTGACTGCAAATGATTAAGCCAAGCATGACTGACAAAGCTGTACTGACCACTTCTATTTATAACAAAGCATCATTCCATACCCATTCAGAGCTAGCTACGTGTGGTTTTTGCATGAAGCAGTACTTTACTGCCTTTTAAGTCTTGGGGGCTTTCTACAATAAGGGGGAGTAATCTTTTCATAATTGGTCATAATGCCTTTTGGAAACTTCTCATAGCTTCTCAGATTTTTGGGAAGTGCCACAGAACTCTGTTGTTAAAAAGCTATAATTTTTATTTATTTTCTTTGTTTAGATTAACATATACTGCCATCATGTGGGCAGAAATCACAAGGAAAAAAAAATAATTCGGTGAAAGCCGCTCCCCTTGAAAGCCTTACTTTCATTTTAAAACATTCTTCTTACTACCAGTATGAGAACTAGCTCAAGATTATTGAAACAGAAGGAAGAAAAACCTGATTTTTTTTTGTTTGCTTTTGTTGTCACACCACAGAAAATGTGCCAGTGCTTGAGGACTCAGTGGAAGGACCATAAATCTGTGTTGCAGCTGGCAGTAACTGACTAGCACAAGTGGTAAATATCCTAGCTTCAGCACAGTGCTTTAGCAACATTTTCTCTTACTCCTTGACTGCACATCTAGGCACAAGTCATATGGGGTCAGAGATCAGAGTGACTAGAAAAATGACAGAGCAAGCAAAAGATAGGCCATGATTCAGCAGTGCAAATGCACAGGTTGTATGGGAGTGCCAATATTGCCAGTCTTTCAACCCATGCACAAGACTCAAGAAAACCATCAGACGAAAAAACAGTTTTTTCTATTTGTCACTCCCACAGTATGTAGGGTTCACCGTCTTCCCTGGGCATTGCAAGAACGTATTTACCTCTTTCAGCATTAAGACCTTCAACTGCAGTACTGTTGCAAGAGATCCAGAGAATAAAGGATTAAAAGAAAAAGAATGACCCACAAGCATAAATGTTCCGGGGTTTACAAACAAATTTTGAAAGACAGAATTTAAATATATCATAAATATCTTATTATTTCAAGGGCCTTATCATTGGAAAAAAAGTTCAGTTGTCAAATTGTTGAGTATATTTATGGACTAATGCTATTGAAAAAAAGTATTTTATAAGGCCTGTACAGTTTTAAAAAATAATATAAGCATCTGATATTGCCGAGAATACCAGACCCCACACTGAAATAAGAATATGCTTAAATTCTAGAAATTATTCTTGAAGTACCAGCAGTTTTCAAGTTTATCTATACAGTAGAAAAATAGGGTGGAGGGTTGTTTAAATCCTTATATTAAATGTAGCTTATCAAAAACTAGTACTTAAGTTTTCACTAAAGTACTAAAATGTCGAAGTTAAGGCTGAATTTGCCAGCTTCATGGTCTCTTTCTGCATAGCTGCTTTTCAAGGTCCATCACGTGGAACCAATTAGTGGCATCAGCCTTCACAATGAGTAGCACTATATTCCAGAAGGGACCCACTGAGTAACTTGCTACTCATATTGAGCTCAGTACATCAGGATCTAACAATGGATAGTAAAATATAAATAGTACATTGATTCCCGTAGTGTATCAGCTTATCAGGAAGAATGCCTCAAACTCCATGAAATATGATGTTTATTCAAGAATCTTGCTATTGCAGAAACAAACCTTTAACACAAGAAAACTACATCTAGTCTGCATGGGATCTGAGTCTGTGTGCTATAATTACTGTATAAAAAATACTCATATTGTCTATTGTAAGCAACTTACACAAAATATGGATATACTGCCACATAGATGCTACTGGAGAAATCAATATTCACCAAGAAGACTGAAAGAATATTTCCCCCCACATTTATGTACAAGAGTTACTATAGGTTTTTTGCTTTATAAAAACTAATAATAACTATATTGTTAGAAATATGGATTCTAAAACCTCAGTTAGTATAACAGTTTCAGTATTAATCTTTTAAATTATTTAGTATATAGAACTAAATTTTCATTCATTCATTTTCTGGGTGCCATTTTCCCCATGTTAAAATCAGATCTGTTCCTACTGCATCCTTTCAATACAGACATTTAGGTACTTCAAAACTTGTCATGTCATAGCTTGCTATTTTACAAGTTATAGCTAGAGGTGATAGATAATTGAGTTTATATCAAGCGTAATTGTTCATGTAACAATAATTCAATTTAATAGCATTAATTTAGATTAAGATCAGGTTACTTCTCCTTTTCATTAAAAGTAACAGCATTGTTCTCTCATTTGCCTTCAGACACAAGCTTGACAAACTAGATTAGTGGAAAAGAAATTTTAGGTAGGTTAACATTAAAACAAAAAGATGGGAATGTTGCAAAAACATAAGAGAACGAAGAAAAAAAGGAAGAGGTACTAACTCTAAAGCAAGAGTACCATCAAATAAACTGACAAATGAGCGCTCTCCAATATATAACTGTGCTTCACGATATTTTTCTCACTAAGACTGAGGTTCAAGCTTGACAGAAAATTCAGGACTCCCCTTAACTCTTGGATCAAGCCTATGTAAAATACAATAAAAAGAAATAGGGAAAAGAAGAGTGCAAGCAGCATTTATTTCTGCCATTCACTTCAGGATCACTAAGTCTTACCACATTTCATCATCCTCATATTCTCCAACAGAAAATATCTTGATAAAAAATATTTTTAACTGTGGTGCTGGAGGGAGTCCAACAGATGTTGCTCATTCACCGGTAAAAAGTTCATCAGATTTAGTTGTAGCTCATCTTTCTCACCATTTCCACTGTGAGCAGAAATAATTCCCATGAAGCAGTGTATGAAGTTCAAGGAAAACGAATACTAAGCCAAATGTATTATATCCCTCTCCTCATATAATTTCTATAATACAGAAATTTAAGAAACTCTTCTGACTTGGGTTGGAAGGAGCCATATAGATAATCACATAATGCCTTTTCACACCAACAAATATACTTTTATCCAGATTAAGAAGGATTTATGTAAAGACAGTACAGAAAGGGTACTTCAAATTGCTAACTGGAGTTATAGGTTTCCAGTTGAAAGACTACAGAAATATGTCTGCAGTTTCAGTGAGATTCATTCTTTCTAGTTACTTCCAAGAAGAATATATGACAGGATAGCTTGTTAATTATCTAGCGATTCCATCACAACAGCTGGTAGAATATCTGATCTCTGATACACAATTTTGTAACATTTATGTCACCATGACTTGGACCTACACTGAAATATAGGCACTCCAGTGAGCTACAGAAGAGGCAAAACCCAATGCAACCTCAAAACAAAAGAACTTTAGCAAAATACAGAGAAGCACCAAGTGTTCAGTATTCCTAAGCAAGCTGCTACCTAGATAAAACATGTAACAAAGAAAATATAATTCTGCAGACCTTTTTTCTACATTTCATTGCAAGATAGCAGTCTGTGAGGGTCTAAAGAAGTGTGGGGTCAATATCTTCTTACCTTGCCTTGATCTGTAATAGACATTAAAAGTATTCTTTTTTTCCTCAGTCAGACCACCACATACAACAATGGTGGGATAAACGTATGATGTTGGCTAATCATATCTAACAAAGTATTTCCCCTTCTTTCCGTAAGGAAAGAGATACTTTTCCATTCTTGTTCCCTAACTCTCCAGATATGAGCCCATACTTCCTAAAGTGTTTCTCAGGACTGTCTGGCCAGTTCCAGTTAATGATCAGAGCTGGCTGAAAAACAGGCAAAAGCTCAACAAATCCAGGAGGATTCATTGCAGCCCTGGGAACTACAACAAAGTTTGAGCAGAAGCACCAGCCGCAGGGGCTGTTCAAATTGGCCTGCTCTCTGGCCTACAGCTGAGTCCCTCAGCAGGAAATTTCTCCACAGTTACAGGAAAGCAAGGAGTTAATATTTTATAATCTTTCATATTTTAACTCTGACCCATGGAGTTTGGCTGCTTGCCAACTGAGCACTTTTACACAAAACCGAGAGTTCCAGGCAATGTGGTGTGCTCCTACCCAAGCCATTTATGTTCCTGTAAATAGGGCCCCTGCGGGGTAGAATTTAGACCAAAAGCTGAGGTAAGAAAAGTTTGCCAAACTTGGACTGGGATTATCATTATAGTAAAGACAGGTAGAGTCAAGAAGCTAACTGTTGAAAAAGCTCAGGGTTAGACACCACTGTTTTACCATATATTTCAAGGATGTTTCAAGGATTGGGAGCTATATCCACATCTGAAACTTTATACTGTAAAACTAATCCTGTGAAGCCTTAGTTAGACAAACAAATCCTAGGGCAGCTGGTACAGACCTGCAAATACGTGAAGAGTTGCAAAGGTACAGAAAATATGGCTGTGAAAAAAAATACAAGTCCATTCTCTACTCTTGCTTTCTCGTGAATCCTGTACTTAACTCCCTCTCCCCCGCAAACAACTTGGGTCTAACTGATTAATCTCTTTCCTGGGGTGATGGAACAGAATCACAGGTGCTTATGTTATAAACAATTAAGAACTATATTGAGTTGCATACATGAGGCTAAAAGTGTAAAGACTGATGAAGAAAACGGTTTTTTCAAGGTTCCTGAAATTCCCACCCTGAGGATGATGTAAGGTCTAAGAGGACATGCCATACCAGGTCTTTATTTAAATCCTATTTACCCAATTGTAGCCAATAATTAACTTTTGAAAATCTGTGTTATTATTTATCTTGTTATTAATCTCCTAGAGGTCAAGATCTAAGGACGGTTAACAAAAATGAGCCAAAATCTGTTGTCTACACTTGAATACATAGAATATATACGCTAATCCATAGAAAGGCTATTTAAGAGCTAGAGATCAGAACAAATCCTTAAATTCTGTAACATACCACTAGAGGGGGCACAAGGCTACTCCAATGTAACCACTCTCTGTATTTACAACTGTTCTCACAAAGCTCCACGTAGTTACTCAGGTTTTAAAGGGTGTGAGCCTGGACTCCACAGGAATTAACACTATTCACATGAGTAAGGGCAGCGCTAGTTCAGAATCAGGCACAAAGTCAAATTTGACTTTCGGATCTTATTATCTAGCTCCCCCAATGTACTGTGAGATAACTTTTGGTTGAGGACACTGTTTTGTGCAAGTTTGGACTTTTACACTGTTTCTCTGCATCCAGTGAAGAAGTCATCCTTAACAAAACTTTTTCATCTAAATTAAAAACTCTAAGCTCTGCTCTGCTCCATTGAAGACAGCCCCTCTAGAGGAAACAACACAGCCACAAGCAAATTACTGCAAATAGCTCATCTTTCAAAAACAAGTCAGGATTCATTTGCTCACTCTCTTGGCCCGTGCTTTCTTCTAGGCTCTGCAGACTTTAGCCCAATGGAAGGCTTTATGAGGGATGGGTACAAAAGGGTTTCTGCATTATTATTTGTAGTGTGAGTGGAATGGAATACGGAGGGGGTGAGGAAACTCCAATTTCATGAAAATGTTTGACATGGGGTTTTCCTTCTTGTCCTTTCCCTGCTTGGAATCGCATTAAGTAATGCTGGGTTTACCCTGCTTCCTTGCACAGATTATGAAGAAACAAGACCGTACCCCAGAAAGTAAGTGGATAAAACTGTGGCTCTGTGATTATTTGTCATGACTCTGGAAAAGTCCTTTCTACTCTTCTGCCCTAGCCTAAGCAAAATACTCAGTTGCCCTGCTAGACAGATGGTGTCATGGAACACTGGAAAGCAAAACAGCATCAGAACTAAGGATGTCTGTGTCACGGTTTGGGCTGAGAACCACATGTTGCTGGCTTGGGATCAGACCTAAGGCTAGACAAGGTTAGGGGCACCAGGCTATGATAGATCCTGTAGAGAACGTGAGACTGGTGTACATGAAATAGACAGCATTAGCAGCCAAACTGGGTTAGGTTTTGGAGGATTTTACATTCTTCATTTGTAGATTACCATAGGAAAAGACACACCAAGACAGATGAAACAGAAATTAGCAGATTTTATATGGAAAAATAAGAGTTTCTGTTTGCTATTTTATTCAATTATTGACTGCATTTACAAAACAGCACAACCTAAACCTTAATTGTCTAACAACAGGCAACAGTTTTTTTACTTAGGATACACAAGAGAACAGGGAAGATGCAGAAGAAAATAAACCCATCCTTACTGTTCCAGGAGATAGGAGGGCAAATTATTGTTAAGGGAATTTACAAATGAAGATTTCACATGAGCTACTGCATTTAGTAGTCTTTGAAAGAGATCTCTTCTATCCACTTTTTCATCCTTTATACTTTGGGCCTGCCTACTTCCCTATCTACTGTTGGTTTTTTAGACAAGATTTTATTCAGTGTCTTCTTTAAGAACCCTTTCCAAGACTCTCTTTATTGTCTTTGTTACTTTTTCTTCCACTAGGAGTGTGAGAGTTGTCAGTGACCACACTCTGGACTTTATAAAGTAGCACAGTAACGTTTTCCACTTTTCATAACTCCTTCCCAAGAATTCTTAGCCTTTTATACATTTTGATTACCAAGTACTGAGCTTATGATTCCTGAGAACTATGGCAATTACTTTAACACTTTCTTCCTTTGGTAAAGGAGGCCCCAACACTTCGTTAAGATTTGCATCATCAGAACTCTCTCATCTTACTATTCATCTGGTTTTATATTTTATTTATGTGTAATGGGCATTTTTTGTTAAACATTCTCTAAGGGGAAAACTACTTATTACTATGCTTCATATGCTGTTGTTTAAGCTTAATGTTTTTCACTCTACAGCAAGAGAACATCTCTCTTCTTTGGTTAGGTACATTATCAAACATCCACGAGGTATCTAAAGATACTGTTAAGTATTTATCCGTATTCACATGGTCACTGATTTCTTCAAAGACTTCTAATAGATTTTGAAGGTAAGATCTCCCTCTGCAGAAGTTCTGTTTTTCCCTACCTCACTGTTATCTGGGTACTTTCTGATTGATTCCATTTTATTATGGTTTCTTATCTTTTCACACTGCATAGATTTGTAGTTTCTTAGACCAACTGTCTTCCTTCTGTTCTTTAAATCCTTGTTGAAAGTTAGTGTAAACCCTTTACTAACACGTTAATGCCTACTCCTTTAAGCAGACTTCAAAAGAAGTGACCACACAAATGGAAGCAGCAATTTCATATTTGGTTGCCTTGGAAGTCTTGTGTGTACATCATTGATCCTACCATTTTTCTAGCAGTCATTTTATCAATTTGTCCTAGGACAAACTAATTATTCAAATTAAGACTGTTCCATCTATGCTTATAAAGGATGATTTTAGAGGAGAATATCCTTGTATTTCTAACTACTTAACAGCTGTGAAGTTATGCAGAAAAGCCACATGAATTTTTCCAACACAGTAATCTTCTTTGAGTCCTCCCATTGCACTTTCTTCAAAATAAAGCAATTTGTCCTCACTAAATGCAATGGATTTGTGCCCACAGATTCAGACAAAAGCAGATTTAAGACTATGTTCAATGACCTTCTGTAATCAAATCTACAATGACAAGGTTTTTCTTGCATTAAGGATCACAACCATCCAAAAATCCTGAAGATTGTTCTTTTGTCCTGGCTGGCTGACTTATTGCATAATTGATATTGTTAATATCACCACCCTGTTTATAATTCCTGTGGTAAACAACATTTTACCACAAGAGCAGATGTTCTAACCTTTTCTTTTGCAACCTGTTACAGATGCTTTTAAGTCAACTGTCGGGTCCTTCAGCTTTTTTTTTTTTAAACAGTTGCATCTCCTGGGCAATTAATTTCTCTAATCACACTCATCCTTTGATCCAGCTGTAAGTAGTGCTCTGCTCAGTTATAACATGTATTTATTGTTTGTACAGTAAAACATTACTCTTGTTGCAACTCCTTTGTTTTGCTGGGCATCATTATATGACATAAACACTAAAAAGAGGAACAAGGCCTTTATTAGACACTTAAAAGCATGGTTGCTTAAGCCTCCTGTGATTGTTAGTTACTGTTTAACTCCCTTACAGCCTGGCTAGACAGACTTCCCTCCTACCACATTGGTAAGGTATATCCCCTACCTGTTTTTCAGTCAGTCTACTTCACCTCTCCTCTAATCTCTTAGAGGTAGACCCGAACAGGCACACAGTCTCACCCCACACTGCTCAAACCACTGCTTGGACTTTTTAGCACTCAGTTTTTTAGGAACAGTCTGTTAGCCAACTTCTTTGCAATTATTATTGCATAGGATTTGTATCCTGCATTGCAACCTGTCTTTACTACATTTTTAGAGCCCATCATCACAGGAAAACTCTTATCTTTCCTATTTTACAGCTACAGTGCTCCAAGAGGAATCAGCACTACCTCTTGCACAAACCCCTTCGAGATGATATGAAAATTTGGCCCACTAGCAACCATGAGTTCTTATAAGATCCTCACTTGATATCAATTTCCTCTGTGAGAGCACCAGAACCTCTGAGTAAAAGTCTTTGCCTACAGATATGGGAGATTCCAAGTTCAAAAACTACTGGATTTATCCTGCTGACATTATTTATGAGGAAATAATAATGAATAGTTATGTCTTTCTGACAAATTTGTTTTCCATCTCAGACTTTTCTTTTCCTGGACCAAGAATCGCTTGAACCTCTTCCAAATACTTAAACCGGTATCTTACAACATCCTGGCTCTTGTTATCTCTAGAAATAAAGTAATTGTTGCTATCAATTACGATCACAGAACATATAAATAACTACTGATGGCAGTCTAGATGCTTAGGAGACATTGACATGGCACTCCTGTCTGAAGTGACCTTTTTGCGTATTGCTTGCAAATTCATTTATCCTGGGAATGAGTTTGGAAATAGCATCTCAAATTATTGTCAACAAGTACTTTTTTGGCAATCATTTATTGAGATAGTGTACCTGCTGTAAAGGAAATGTTTTCATCAGCCTACCTTTTGAGATTTCTCTTGCAGTAAAAATTGGGAGAAATGCACCCATACTTTTATGTTACTGAGATGTGATTTGGATTATAATTGCCACTCTTACAGTGCAGTCTGAGAAGGATAAGAGGCAAAGAAATTATGTACACAACAAATGATGAAACATAAGATCCCCAAAGTAAAATATATTATATTTTTAACTTTTAGAAAGGAATATTTCCTGTGCTTAATACTGGATACATTTATCTCTTAGGCAGAGAGAAAGACTTAAGTACTTAGCATGACAGAGTGGCACAATGAGCTCCAGAAAGGCATACACATGCCTAAATGCTGTTTCCAGAGAACATAACATTTTATGCTTGTTGAAGGACATTATCTAATACATTGCAAAAAGAAAAGAACAAACTGGTTGCCATTAAGTGTATTTTCACTCTACTAGGACTAAACTAAAGAGTGAATTATTATCTTCTTCATCATATACATCTGGAGTAATTTTACTGAAGGCTGTACGCCCATGCCAAAATGAAGTGTTCATGAAGTATGAGCCAATTATGCCTACTTAGAGCAGACGTTTGGGCCTTTATGTCTATTTAAAAAAAAAACAACAGGTAGAAGGTAAAATCTGATCTTTTGAAGATACACTGAACTAATGATTCACATTGAACTAATTCAAACATTTAAAATACTGTGATGAATTGAGATCTCAAAAGAATTGTCAGATAAATTAAGGCAATTATTTCAGTTTCTGAGAATGCAGACTAGATAGTGACAGATCAACACAAAAACAATAATGTAAGAGATCTTGTGACAAATCCTCAGGGTGACAGAAGCATTAAATTTAGGTGGTGGACAAAAGAATTAGTTAAATGATAGTAATTGAGATCAATTGGAATACCATGTCCTTGCCTGAGTCACAGTTTCCTTTGTAGTGTCTCAAAACAATTACTGTTTTATCACCACAGGGATTAAGAGCTTCAGAGCTCTATGTGCTTAATTGATCTGATATACAGCTTGTACTATAATGTTTCATCATGGAAAAAAAATTGAGTTTTATGATGCATCACTTTAACTGGTCATGAAATAAAATACTTGTTTAAAAACTGTCTCCTTTCAAAATCATATGAAAGAACACCAGGCAGGCTAAATTTTATTTAAGAATAAAAATACTTCAAATCTTAGTTTTTGTCATGATGCTTTCCTCTCACACAATCTCAATAAAATATTCTCAGCCCCACAGTCCAAATAAAATATTTTCAAATTTAATTAATTGCATTTTTATATCTGTGACCTTCCCCATGGACCTGGCCAGAGAACAAATTCACCAAAATAAATTTTCAAGGGAAATTGAAGGGTTTAGTTAAGGTTTGGCAAAAAAAAGTTGAAATAAGTAGAAAGAAGTTTTGAAATTGTTGAGCAAATTCATGTTATTGAGTAGTAAGTGGGTTTATTTCCCCTAAATAAATGTTTTACATAACTTTAAGAAAAAAAGCCTATGTTATTTATTTGATCTAAACCACAATTTTGTGGTTTGTATTTAATTCAGTAGTTTTATTTCAATGAGAAAATAAATAGTTTTCTTTCCTCTATAGCTAAGCTATCTAAACTGTCTATTGTAAGAACTTATTTATTTATGACTTATACTTTGTCTGACATTGTCTGAACCACAACTGCAACCCTCAGAATGTCAGGGACTTATTTGTATCTTCTACTGCTTTGTGGGCACTAGCAATGAGAAAAAAGCATCAGCTGTGGAAAAGCTGAGATGCAGGGGAAACGAGCTTCAGCAGGTACAATTTAGGAGACGTTGAGGTAAATGAGGAAGACGGAGAAGTGAAGGTGAGTAAAAGAGTGGGTGATGGGAGAGAACAACTGCAAGAGAGCTAGGAGCAAGAGAAAAACATCTGAGCAGCGTAAGACATGCATGAATTGGAGGACATAGTTGGTAGAGACAAAGGAGGCTTGAAACTGTTGAAAAATAAGAGAAGCTGGAGGTGGCAAGAGGAAAGTGGGGAAGGAAGGATGTATAACCTTTTCCCTACTCCCACAAGCTGTTATTTCAGGCTAAAAGGTGAAACATGGACTGTGGTACAGCCAACTTTATGATGACAAAAGGCTTTCTCCCTGCCTGTCTCCATTGAGTGACCTGCTGTACGACTAGACACAACCTTCAAAAACTTGATGCTTCTTTGATAACAGACAAACAACAACAACAACAAAAGACGTATGGTCAGCCCAATGAGGAAGAAAAAACATTTATCTGCTCTTGCTTGTCACTCCTCATTCAGCAAAATACCTCATCCAGGAAAAGGAACATGGCAGTACCTGTGCCTGGAAAGAGACAGATCAACTCTCTAGAAAATCAGAAATTGTGGAGAAAGGTCTAGTACAGTTGATCTAAAGGAGAAAATATGTGAGAAGTGAAGAAAAAAAGAAATAAACCTAGTTCAAAAGAACACGCACTTTAAAAAAATCAAGTAAAAGTAAGGAAATTTCAGGTGTAAACTTTCTGATGTGATCTTAATTTAACTTTGCCACATACAGGCCAAAATTACTTTTAAACTTAGTTTACTTTTAAATTAAAGTTCAAGAGTGAAATTGGAATTCAAGCCCTTCTTTGCTATCATTAGTATAATTAATGAAATCCATATTAACAAGCCAGCAGTGAACTTTTCAAAATTTGCTATTTTAGAGAAACTGAAGCATGAATATAATCTTGTTGCCTCTAGACTAGTGAACAATAAATAGTTGCTCCCATCAATGAGAGTCATTTGAATGTGAAGTAAATATTTATATCTGAATGATGAATCTCTGAAAAACAGATTTATCACAGAAAGTATTGTAGACTGTTAATTGCAGCACTATTCAAGTTGTCACAGAAGTAACATAAATTACACAAATGTAAATTACTACTTTCAAAATGAAAGGACAGGCTTTTTTTTAATGCTTCTTTCAGATTAATTTACAATAAATATCAACATCTTCTGACAGTACAGTAATATAGAAAAAGAAATGTGATGGATGTGGTTGATTATCATAAAATTACCAGTGGACAATACCTCATAGAAAATAAAATTCTTTCCTTGCTGATGAAATGCAGTCAAACTGTTAGCATTTTTAAGCAAACCTATTTCTTTACACCTAGGATGGAGACAGATAGAAAATGATGAAGACACATTGCAGGTCATTCAGTGTTACAGAACAGAAATATCAAAGACCTTTTCTTTTCCAAATAATTTTGCATTATATATAAAGAACACAGATGAAGAAAACTGTATTATTCAGCTACTTAAAGTAAAATCAAATCTACAAGTTCTTGCCCATTATATTAATCATGCTTTCGCAAACCTTATGTTAGGAACTTTCCTTTCCTGAATACCTTGTATCCTAGGCTGCATTCATTGGAGAGAATCCTTCACTGGTAAAACACTCCAGATTTCATCCCAGTTATTTGCTGAGATCCTCTAAAGCTTCTACTTAGAATCAAGTATTTTCCAGGTCACAATCATTTAATTTTATTCGCCCAAGTAGAAACATATTGAGGCCCTTTTTCTTTAAAATCTATATTGTCTGTTATTCTGGAAAAGCTCTAGTTTTAGTATATTTGGTAATATCAATATAGCTTTGGAAGGTATGATGCCATGATCTCAATTTGGCCTATTAATTTTTCATATTCTTACTGTTTTTTTTCCACCTGGTATTAGTACTTAAAGGTCAATTTCAACAGCCTTTACTCACTGAACTTCTCATTTTATCTTGACCGTTACACTAACAACAAATAGTTAATGTACCTACTAAATACAGATGGGACTAATGCTCACACCTGGCTCATTACTGACAACAGACATTGATTAACCTTTGTGAGAAGCATGGTCTTGGGGTGCCTGTACCTATATTTGAGGATGCCATAAGACAGGTACTGAAAATTCAGAAAAAAAAAACAACCCAGTGCTGCTTCTTTGTCCCAGAATCTGCAAGAGATACTGATTATTGATTGCATGTTTATCACTTTTCAATTTGAATGTGCTTTAAACACAGCATATTACAGCACTTAAAAAATATTTTGAAAATCATGACCTTGAGATTAGTGAAATTTCATCCTAAAACTACTTGATATCCTTGAGAATTTTGGCATTAGTAGACATTTCAACTTCCTCACAGTAAAAAAGGTAACAATATCTTTGATTATCAGTTCTAAGGAGCTATGTAATTTTTTTCTTTTTCTTCTCAACC
>JANZLQ010000022.1:22333676-22343753 GCA_026212715.1 Elanus axillaris | reverse complement strand
TATGTCTTGTTCTTCTCACACCCCCCCCCCAAAAAAAAAAGACAGGACTGTGGACTTTTGGATTAGTGCCTCTCTAAACTATGATTTTTGAATATTGCTATGGAATGATACATTAGACAATTCCAGAGCCTTGGAATTCAAGCAAAGTTTTGAAAGTGGAATATTAAGACTTCCCAGGGCTATGTTTGCATTCTCTTATTTTTAATTCTTATTTGCAAAGATAAGTAGTATCTAAGTAACAGTACAGAATTACAGCAAGATATAAAAATATTTTTGTATATATAAGGTGATTTTTATATTACTATATATAGTGATCTCATTAGCATCAGAATTTAGGATAAAAGATGTGAAATCTTTATACAGTTATGGTGGGTGGACCACAGCCAACAGCCAATGAGCCCACACAGCTGCTTGTTCACTCCCTTCTCCTGTTGAATGGGGAGAAAATAGAAGGAAAATTGAGAAAACTCTCAGAGAAAGATAAAGTTTAATGGGTGAAACACAACCTGTGCGCTGAAGCAAAGCTTAAAAAAGAAATTTATTCCCTATTTCCCATTGGTAGGCAGATGTTTAATCACTTTCTGCAAAGCAAGGATGCGGCACACACCTAACACTCAACTTGGGAACTAAAACGCCATAACCATGAATGTCCCCACTTCATCCTCCTTTCCCTGAACTTTCATTGCCGAGCACACTGTTATGTGGCCTAGAATATCCCTTTGGCCAATTTGGTTCAGTTTTCCTGGCTATATACCTTTCCCCCCCAAAAATCCCTAATAAAACAAAACCTAACCATGTTGCTTTTTTTCTAGCCTATCAGTCCTCATGAACTTCAGTATGTTCTTAAAGAAAACTTATTAGTGTTCCTGTGATTTCAGCACCTATTTTTTAAAGTATCCTAGAGAGAAATTCATTCTAAATACTTATTCCATGAATATATTCCTACCAGTAATATGCAGCTATTATATAGTTATTGTTAACATGGTATTTAATGTAGTCACTAATTACTTCAGTGAAATTTTTTTTTGGGGAAAAAAAAAGAACCTGCGGAGAACAGAACAGAGAAGTAGTCAGTTCAGTGAGATACCAGTAAAAATGAACAGAGAAAGATACTCTGAAATCTATTCCATGCAACCAGTTGAGAGCTGGAAGACTAGGCAGGATAATAACAAATATATCTGTACTCTAATGTGAGTATTAAAAGCATACATTTCTCATAAAGAGTTTGGCATCATTTATAATTCTTATGAAGAATAAGAATAATTTTAGCTTTTTAATTTCTTTCCCCAAGAATATTGATAAATTTTATCAATAATTTTTCAACAGGAATTTTAATATGTGAATAAGCAATAGGAAATGTTAAGTAGTTTTTCAATCATCAGAAAATTCCATAAATATGTTGTAGAATTAATGTCTTTCTTCTTAGTTATGCCTTTGGGGTAAAAACTGAACTGTTATGTTGGATGAATTCAGGGCTAGATCCATATATACACTGTGGATGGGAGAAGGCAGAGAAAAGGAGAGGGGTTCTGTTCTGGTTAACAAATTTCATGGTGACACCAAAGGCAGGCCTAAGTAGATGATAAATGTGTTGGACCAGATTTCATTTACAGATGACTATGTATTGATTAACTGTTCAACTCAGCACTAAATAAAAATTTGGTAGAAAAGATTTTAGGTCTTTAACCTGAGCTCAGCTTTCTGGATTCTGGCTATCATATTTTCATTTGTCTGAGAACTAAAAATCTTCAGCTCACTGATGTCAATACAGTTTTGAGGTTAGAAATGCTATTAGGAATTCTGGGAAAAAAAGAATAGCTCCATGTTCAATTTTTTTGCCCTTTTTCCAGCTTGTAAATAGGCCATGTCCAGTGAATACCATAAATACATTACACATACACTTCTAACTTGAGTATTTTCTGAGTTGAAATCAATGGAAACAGTGTCTAAGAACAGAATCTCAAAGTCTCCAGTAAATTATACAGAGCAGAAAATAGCCGTTCTAGAAAAATAGCTATCATCTGTTTGAAAGAAATGTTCTAGCTAAAGGAGGCACTGGAAAAGCATTACTGTTTCTAATAAAAAGATTAAGCTTTAAGTGAGATCACTCGCTGCCTCATGGGAAGAGAAGATGAAAACACGAGAAGCCATTAAAGACAGTGGATCTAGTTCTTTTTGCCTGGATATACTGACCCTGGTTAGCACTTAGTCATCTTGCCATGCATTACAGTAAATAGTGCAACGGTTATTTCCCAGTATTGGTTGCTCATTATGTGAATAAGTGAATGAAAATATTGTGTGAATGAGTGAATAAAAAAATGCTTCATTTTCTCTTTGCTTACCATTTCATACTGACATTCCACAGTCATGCACTTTTAACAGCTACTACAAGAGTGTTTCTGACCTGAAAAAGGTGGCAAAAAGAACAAAGCTGCTTATATTCTATGAAAGCCAGAATTATTAAGACACTGGCATTTGTTTAACAGTTGCAGTAGAACAAAACATACAAAGGCAATGCAATAAACTGTCAGAGATACATCACCTGTGGATCAGAATGGAGCTGGGATTGTTCAAGTCTGAGTACATTTGTAAATAGCGCGGGTCAATAAAAGTGGACAGACATCATGGAGCAGTGTTGAGGAGACTCAACACCTCCATCTTATGCAGGTTGGAGGGAGAGGGGAGTTATTTCTGACCATAATTATTCAGGTACGCTGAACCTATGGTTCAAAGTTTTCCAAAGGAAATCTAGTCTGCAAACCTTTGCTTTCCAGGCTGCAGGTCCCTCCAGGAAGCATGATTCTCTCCCTTCATCTGTCTCTCACGGATGACAGCAGAATATCAGTGATCTCAGCACCACATCCCAAATAGGGCCTTACATATGGAAACCTTATTTTTGCTTCTGTTCATGCAACCATTTGGCTTGCTTCCTAACTCATCTCCCGAGTGTGCATTTTGCACAATGTTCAATACCAGCTTATGTTTGGGGTAAAGTGGAGTAGGACTAGAAACATTTTGCTGCCAGTGGCATCAAACTGCCATCCAGTCTCCTGGATCTCATTTCAGAGGCAGGACCAACTTTGAGAAGAAAAATGACTTAATGAGCAGAAGCTGAACTGCAGCCATGACTGATATCTTCATATGACATTTTGTAGCCTATACTTGGGTCCAAGAGAGCAGCTATTTATTCATAGTGTCTCGTCCCGCAACTCCTACTAGGCAGTGGCTGTCCTCTTTGGTCTTAGCAAGTCTGCTAATGGCAAAATGGTGATTAAGGTCTCTGAGGCCATTCTTCAAACACCTGTTTTTCAAACAGTACAAACTGACAAGAGTTAAGAGTTTGAACCCTGCTTGCTTCCCAGCTTAATGTGCCATATAGTTCTATTCACTACTGTACAAAGAAAGAAGGCAGATGTCACACTAGGGCAGAACAATAGTCCACTGAACTATGTAAACTAGACATTCAACCCTACAGCCCAGTCTTTCAGGAAATCATAAAAATTCCTCCTTATTTACATGTTCTATCATGCAATTTTATATCTTTGAGAAGAACAGGCCGTTGGAGTAGAGGAATGAAGGAGGCACAGATATAGCATAGAGGATTTTTCCATGGTTATCAAGTTGCTATTTAACTTATGGCAAAATAGTTACTAATGATGTTTGTAATTCTTCCTTTTATTTAAGACACCTGTCAGGCCTTTTCTCCTGTTTGTTTTTATTTCATATTTGTATACCACTCAAAATGTAAATGAGAAAAAATAAAAAGTAGGTAAACATTAATTAAGAATTATGTCTAAAAATGAAATTAGGACCACATTATTTTCTGTCTAAATATAGAAATGCTATAATTTGGGCTATTGGGAACCTTCCACAGAACACAGAAAGTGTGAACTGTAGGCTAGGGGCTCTCAGTAATCAACAACCAAATTGTCAAAAAGTATGTATGTATGTGATAATTTGCCACCTTTCCCTTCAAAAGCAAAGGATGAAACTCACTACTCTAATACCTATATATACCTATACATTGAGATGAGAAAATAGCTCAAATCTTGTTTGGAAAATGAAAAATAAGAATGAAAATTAAATGCCAGAATAGAAAGATTAATAATTATATGGTCTCACATTGCAAACTTTATCTTTTGTATATAGTCTAGTAAACAACAGTGGGAGTCTTCTGATAAGAAAGAGCTGTCAGATCAAATATATTGTGTTTCCAGAACTAGGTACTGATTACCTAGAAGGGCCACCTTTGTTTTTTTGATGCTGAAAAGATATGCTTATGTTGTTTTTTCCTAAACACTATTACTTAAGTTGTGCCAATAAGCAGCTGCTGACTTACAAAACCTCAGGGTGATGACACAGTACCATTATACTACAGTTTGGTCCAAGCTCTTTTTTCACTGCTATGCCAAATAGTGCCAGAGGAAGGCAGAAGCTGAACATATTTTCTATACCAATTGTAGTAAAAGCATATACAACTACTTCATAAACAAGCTGTGTATAATCAATAGCCAGAATGAAGATTTCTTAACACTAAGAACTATATTTAAATGACAAATTTCAGCCTTGAAAAGAAGCAAATGCTGCAAAATGATCGAGACTAAGAGAAGAAAAAAAAAAAAACACGATAGGAAAACACAAAAGCACTTTGCCAATGTAATGCCTCAAACTTCAGGGCATACAGCTACACAGAGAATCTATGTCTTTGGCTTATGTACAACGGTATATCGGCTTACAAATGACAGAATATTGCAGGTGATGAGGCCTTATTATGAGGAAAAACTTGTGGGGACAACACTGGTCTCTGTGTTAACTCTATTTTAATTTTATATTATTGAGTGGACATGAAAGGTAGAAATGCTTTTGCAATGATGGAATTGGCCTATAATTTACAATAATAGAGTTCAGTTTCTGCTTTTGATAGAGAATTTCTATGGCAAGTCACTTCATCTCTGTGAAGAGTTTATAGCATTCAAAATTTTGCAAAAAATATTTGGGAACTTGTTGCTATAACAATACAAAGAATACGGCTGAGGTCTTAATAGCAAAGAAAAGAAAAAAACCAAAACAACCTACTTTAGAAACTAATTTTTAAACTAGGTTTTAAAGGACATTAAAATTCCTACGCTTGATTTCTGCATGCAGTTATCGCAGTATTGTTAAGTGGGGTTGCACTGAGTCATATTAACATGGATGATCTCAAAGGCATTACCTATTTCAGAGTGCTTGACATTCCGTAGAGAGCACTCTCCTCTCTGTGTTAGTCCTGCTTGCAGGAAGGTACAGGGAGCTGTTATAAAGGCAAACTGTTAGATGCCATTTCAGAAAGAATTCCTGATCAGAAATTTGAGGGAGGTAAGAGGAAAGGGAGTGTTGCTTTTAATCTGTGTTTCATCAGTGCCTTTGGGTGACAGCTTTCCAATCTGACCTTGTCACAGCCACAATGTGGCTGCTATAAAAAAAAAGTACCCTCTTCCTCACTCCACAGTGTCCTGAACAAGCAACTTTAAATAGCATTCTTTACCACTCCAGGTGACACATCACTTTTCAGGACTGAAAAACTATAATAAGCTAAATACAGTGGACTACAGTGACTCTCTATTGTGTTTCCATGTACATAATCTTTAGAAGGGAACAAGTTATTCTTTCCATCTTGATAGCTGTGCTCACTATAAACTCGTTAATGAGGCATAATGCTGGATGAGTTTGCTGAGGACACAACACTGGGAGAGGGGGTTAGTATGCCAGAAGGTCGTGCTGCTCTCCAGCAGGACCTTGATAAGCTGGAGAAATGGCCGGGCAGGAACACCACACGGGTGAACAAAGAGAAGTGTGAAGTCCTCCACCTGGGCAGGAATGACATCAGGCACCAGTACATGCTGGGGCCTGACCAGCTAGAAAGCAGCTTTGCAGAAAAAGACTCAGGGGTCCTGCTGGACACCAAGTCGAACATGAGTCAGCAATGTGCACTTGCAGCAAAGCACGCTAAAGGTATTTTAATCTGGGCTTCATTAAGAGTATTGTTGCCAGCAGGTTGAAGGAGGGCAACATTCCTCTTTCCTCAGCACTGGTGAGGCCAGTGGACTGCAGTGTCCAGTTCTGGGCTCCCCAGTACAAGAGAGATATGGAGTTACTAGAGAGCCCAACAAAGGGCCACAAAGAAGATAAGGGACTGGAGCCTCTCTCCAGGGTAAAGGCTAAGAGAGCTGGGACTGTTTAGTCATTTTAATATTATGGAAAACTACATTTTGCAATGACAGATTACATGCTCTTTGCTTTAGTAGCAAATAGAGCTAGGAAGGCAGCATTCTCTTGCCTCTCTCTTTGCAATTTCTAGAACATCCTATGCACCTAAACCCAGGGGATAAATCCCACAGGCCTGTATTTCTGTTTAAAAAAAAATAGTGCAATGTATTTTCTGGCTCAGAGCTAGCAGCTCCCTGCTAAACCCCTACACATTGTGGGGTTTGTTTTTGAGGGTTTTTGTTTGTTTGTTTTCTTTTTCTTAACTAACAAATGAAATAAAAAGGTATCAACTTTTTTATTATCATTAATGATTTTGAAACGTAAGATCGACAGTTTGTGTTACAATATCATCTAACAAATCCTGGAGACAGATCCCTTGCTTGTATAATGTGTTAAGGTAACTACCTTGCAGTTATAAAAATTTAGATTACCTGGTACCTCTACCAAGGAGCTTACAATATTTGTCCCTAAGCCTTTAAGTGGCTATACAGGTGGTACATCCTCATGGCACTGAATCACTTAACTTCTATTTGACTAGCTGCAAGTCATGTATACACTTTCAAGGTAGGGGTCTAAGTGTATCTTAGGTAAAACAAAACAACCTCCTCCCAACTCCAAAAAACCCCTGTGGCTACAACATTACACCAAAGGCCTGTGATCTGTCACATGCCTAGTTGGTTCTGTTGTCCTCAGGAATCACTGTATCAACTGTAGGGATTTTAAAGTTATATCTCATTCGTCTTAATTTTCCCCCTTTGTCATTTTCATGATTAATACATTTCTCTTCTCTTTGAAGATGCTTCATTATTTTCTAGTTACATTAGTCATTCTTGTTGGGGTGACTAAAACCCATGACTAAGAGAACATAGATTAGGCTAAAAATAATAAAATACAACAGTAATTAGTAGGAAAGTAATTAACATTTACAGACTTTTCAGTCTTCCTTTTTACATGCTTTACAATCTCTCAGCTTCAGCAAATCCAGTACTCAGGCCAGTTCTACAATATTTACTCCCAAGAAAAAAATATATGCACAAGAGTGGGAATATTCATTGTACAATCTACAAATTTTCTCTTAAATAAAAATGAAACTACAGTAATCAGAAGATCCATAAAAATATAATTTTGCAGTAGAAACTTTCATTTAGTTTGGGGTTTGCTTTTTGTAAAGAAAAGTACGATAATATTCAACAAAATGTATCACACTTTCCATGAAATAAATGAGTTTCTGTATTTATAATGAAAAGCTTGAGCTGGATTTAATATCCACTATCAGAACCTATCCTTGAGTCCTTTCAAGGCTTAAGGATATATCCAGCAGATATGATGCCCTGCCTAATAAGAAGGGTTACAATAATAGTGCAAAGGGTTGCAACAAACATGCAAATTTAGGATAATATCGCTGAACTAGTGCAATGGTTAGTATGTATTCTTGTAGTCCAGTGTTAAGATTACTTAACTTTAAGTGTAACAGTGTTGGATTCAAGCTATGCAACAAGGTTACACAAAGATTTTGTGTTGTTAGAGTTAAGGCTATAGCAGCAAGGAGTTCATTAATATGTCCTGACTGAAGGAAAAAACTGATATGTATACAGAATCCTCAAAGGCAGGCTATTACTTGGACACCATAGGTTTTCCTCCTGCCACTGTTGTTCCATTTCCATTTTCAGTTACATCGTTGATAGAAATATACTGCCATATCTTGGTGAAATTATTCTTAATATAATTATCAATTAATACAATTATTTCTATATGTTATAGAATAAAATAATGTATTAATATACTTATGCTTTTACTTATGCTTATTCCAACTAAACATATAGCCAAATTAATATTATAATAGTGCTTCAGGCACCAGTCAAAAATTAGAACCACATAGTATCTTGTGCTATATAAAAGCAAGGATGGAACTGATCCTAGAAAAGAAACAACACACAAAGAAAGGTAAAAATGGACAGCAAAACTAAACAGGACAATCGAATAGGCAATGTTCCAAGCATTTTGTGTACCAGCCGCTTACAATTTCATACATCACTCACACAAAAAGAAATATGGGTCGAGAAAAATGAACTAGCTTGACTGAATATTACCCAGTAGTTACTCCCAGCTGAGGGAACTGAGGTCAAGAGAACTGGTGAAAGACCAAGAGATCTCAGTCTGTACAGTAAATGTACTCATATTCTTTTTTTAGTAAAAAGATCCAACTCCATCTAAAGTAAATGTCAAGACAAAAGTTGATAGAAGAGGAAATTGTTACTATTGAGCATTTAAAATACCTAGAACATAATATTATCAAGTTCTACTATTTCTCCTCCAAGTGAAGTAATAAGTCATGAGAAAAATATATTCATCTTTACTCATAACATCAACATCTATATCATAATAAAAGATTTTGAAATCCAACATCTAAGAATTGAGGGAAAACCCATACTAGCATAGTAGCAATGTTGTAGTCATAATATTGTAAATTTTATTTTTTTTTTACATAATAAAACATTGAACTTTTTTTTCTTCTTTTTTTTTTTTGGCAAGATGCAATTTACACACAAAGGTTTCTGTACTATTAAACTGTATTAAACTTCATGAAAGGGCACTCTTTGTTCTTTTTCATCTTTACGTCTTCATTGAATTACCTTTTTTATTGACAGCTAGTATTTCCCCCAGTTTCAGGACTCACTAGGAGGGCAGTCACAGCCTTTCATATCCACCCTGAATTATGTTTAATTAGTGAAGGCAATAAATAGGAAAGTAACTGTGTTTTTTAATGAAATCATCACTATTATTTATTTTAAAAAGCCCAGAATAAAACATTGTAGAAGGGATCAGAAAACTACAATATCCGTGATTGAATAATAGGTCTATTTCTATTCTTATTTTTTTCCTATTTTGAATGTGTATGAGGTTGTATAACTGAAGTGCCCTTCCAAGGCTGACTCCTAATAGCTTGTACACTGAAGCACATGCCAGGAACACTGAAATGATACTTATAATCCCAAGTAAATCAAATGAAAATAATGGCATAAATAATCATCTAGTTTTTTGCATTTTTACTCCCATACAGCAGTAGGTTTAGACACCCTTTTCTCCATTTTGTCAAAGCAAATGAAACCATTATTTCCTGCATCTTCAAAGCAGAGACGGTTTGATTATCAGTGGTTTTACCTGTGCTGTGTACTACACCTGCACAGGAGAGACTGCGTAATCTTCCTCTACCCTCCAAAGTTTCCATAAAACCTCGTAGAATTTATCTTATGTGTATCTTAGTTACCATTTAACTAGGCACTTGAAATTAGTCTGGTAGATGAACTAACTAATTTTCTACATTCTCGAAGATACTAGAATTAATTCCCTATGTTAATTTAGTAAAACCTGCACATTTAGGGCTAACAGCAAAGCTTATCTACTTGCTCAAACTCTCTTTAAAGAGATCAACATGGCAAGTGAAAACCAAGTTGTAGGACTTCTATTCGAGATGAGGTGTAGTTTAGAAAGAGAATGGAAGTAAGAAGATGCATCACTGATCCTATTTTCCATTAATCATGGACAACAATGCAGCAAACAATACATTCACAAAGATCCACAACTGTCATGGTTTAACGCCAGCGAGCAACCAAACACCACACAGCTGCTCACCCCTTCCCCCCCTTTCCCACCCAGCGGGATGGGGGAGAAAATTGAGAAAAGAAGTAAAACTTATGGGTTGAGGTAAGAACAGTTTAATGGAACAGAAAAGAAGAAAGTAATTATAATGACAACAACACTAATAAAATGACAAAAGTAATAGTAAAGGGATTGGAATGTACAAATGGTGCACAGAGCAATTGCTCACCA
>JANZLQ010000022.1:22318818-22333576 GCA_026212715.1 Elanus axillaris | reverse complement strand
TCTCACAGAAGCCACCCCTGTAACCGCCCCCCCCCGCTACCAAAACCTTGCCACAGAAACCCAATACAGTAAGCTATACACACAAAGGAAAAAAAGCCTAACTAAAATGCCAAATTATGTTCTTTCTACACAGGATTAATAAGAAAATGGTGTGGAGCAGAGGACAGTGCACATGGTTCCAAAGGAATACACCTCTGAGAAGCACAAAGTGTGCATCTCAACAGGTCACTACAAAAGAATTTAAGAGCATTTTACTTCCCCAAGATCTTAGCATTTTGTCTTATCTCCACTACAGAAAAGAGACCCTTTGAAATTTTGATAAAATTCAATTTTCTGACTAACTTTTCTGGTGATAGGAAAAATACATGCCTCTTTTGAAATTGCAAGAATCTTTTAACTAAGCTCCCCACACTGAGAATGCACAATCTTAGCCCCCTTTTTTATTAAATTATAACTTGATTTAAAAGTTCCTAAGTGATTAAAAATTTGTGTAATATACAGAGTATGAACAGCATTACAAAACAGTATTATGGTCTGTAACCCCTCTTGACTTTTAGCTTAAATTAGCAGTAGTGGCCAAACACGCTGGTGCCATCAACTGGTTCCATTATGGCTGCTCCAGCTTAGACAAAATCACCTTCACATCCCTGACAAAACAAATTAGTCTCATTCCCTATGCCATGCTTCTCACAGTGTTTCTGCACCAACAGTAATGAAATTATTTGATGATACAGACAATAAAGGTGCTGTAACAACTTAGAAGTTGGAGAGCTACTATTTGAATACCGTGGGAGCCCCTTATAAAGCATTGGAGCCTTTTCCTTCTAAAATAACTGAAACTCAGCAGAGAGGTAGTATGCATCTGTATTTGGGGTATTATAAAACTCGTCATAGCTATTTGAAGACCAATGTGTCTTTGTTATTTTATCCTGCTCTTAACAGCAGGTGGAGAGTAATAAAAGAAGGATCCTAAAGTGGAAGAAAGCATTGTGAAATAGAGTCATCCCAGCAGTATAGAAAATTGAAATTAAAATTAAAATTTATTCAAGGCATATGCTTGAGTAGTAAAAGTACAGCATATGATCATGTGAAATACTGATGTGAGTTAATGTTAATGTAGTTCAGTGCAAATATGAAAGCTAAAGACTGCTGTTTTCACAAACACAGCTCCTGAGCAGACTGTAAGTGACAATAAAATCCACTTCTCACCAAGAAAGTTCCAATTGCTTGTCAGAAGAAACAGTATCAGACAAGTCAAATCAGATCCTAATTTTTCTGCAAGAAATAAATATAAAGAAAAACATTCAGGCAAGGGGTCTGTGCTGTAACTGCAGATAAACATGGCCTATAAATACTACAAATTGCCTACTGCTCTATACAAATGCAGTACTTGTCACTATGAATTGGACAACAGGCATGCCGTCTACTGGATGTAATGTAATACATTCAGCTGGATTGTTATAACCTAAGGTGAAGAGTTGCATTAATATGAAAAACCAATGCTGCAGGACACACTGAGCTATTCAATTTTCACCAAGAAACAGCATCCTAATAAAAGACTAGCAAGGCTAGCTTATAGTAAACTGGAACACTAACATCGTTCTGCATTGTTCATTGGACTAACACCAAACATGCCACAGTAAGGTATGCGAACTTATTCTTTAGCTCAAGATCTGCAGAATATTGGTTTTATCAGCTGGCAATCATATTCATAGACAGTAATTTATGACAGGTTCAGTGAACCCCCTACAAGCAGGAAATTTTTTATAGATGCAAACTACACTGTTCCAGGTAGACAGCTGGTACTCTCACGATATTACTCAACGAGAACTTAAAAGTAACCTCTCAGATTGTGGGCAGTTCTGATGATTTAGACATAACGTTCTACACTAAAATCATAGGAGTATTTAGAATGCATCAATAAAATAGTGTCCCTCTGATTAATCTGTCCACATTTTTACTGGGTATTCCTGTCATTTATCGTTGTGGCTACAAAAATCCCAGCAGGAGAGCAGTCAGTGGATACAGTTAGATCTCATATGGTTTATAGATTAATAATTATACAGACTGTGAAAATTATCATAAATGTTTGTGTAGCTCTATTTGAAATAAATATTCTTTAGTCCATAGAGTATTTCAAAGGAGCAGTAGCAAATGGGTATAACATTCCCTGCTATATTAAATAGCTTAAATCTTTGAAAATTGGCATGACACGTAATAGGTTTTTGTCAGAACATATACAGTGGTTTTTAAAAAAAAAGTCTTAATCTACCTCTATTAGTTTACCATGCTTTAGAACTTATCACTCAGAATTAGTCATTTTATATAACTTGGGAGTTCTCTGACCCAGTTCTTTGGAGGGGGCTACAACAGGTCTGTAGTGATTTGTACCCAGTGTGCATATAATGCATTCTGTTTCCCCTGTTAATCTTCATGTTTATGTCAGTTCCTCTGTTCATCTTGAAAGTTACTATCAGCCTCCCCAGTCACCTTTTAGCCTCTGAGTATCTGCATGTTGTGTAATAGTGAAAATTTCTCCATTATCTTGATAAAGAAAATCTTTACCTTTTTCTTGAACAGTCCATTAATTTACTCTGAGTTTTACCCTTACCACCCATCCCTAGAGTGAGTACCTGAGATCTCTAAATCTCCAGGGCTTGCTCAGGTCTTGATTCTTTTATTAAGTCTGCCAACAGATGTACCGTCTAATATTTTATTTCAAATCCTCACACCTTCTCAACTTTATAGTCTACTTCAGAAGCTTTATCTTACTGTCCTGGTTTCAGCTGGGATAGAGTTAATTTTCTTCCTAGTAGCTGGCACAGTGTCTTTTGGATTTAGTGTGAGAACAATGTTGATATACTGATGTTTTAATTGTTGCTAAGTAGTGTTTATCCTAAGCTAAGGATTTTTCAGTTTCCCATACTCTGCCAGCAAGCAGGTGTACAAGAAGCTGGGAGAGAGCATAGCCAGGACAGCTGACCTGACCTAGCCAAAAGGATATTCCATACCACATAAGGTCATGCTCAGTATATAAACTGGGGGGAGTTGGCTGGGAGGAGCAGACTGTTGCTTAGGCATCAGTCAGCAGGTGGTGAGCAATCGCATTGTGCATCAATCATCTTTTCTTGGGTCTAATTTCTGTCCTTTTGTTATATTCCTTTTCATTACAATTGTTGTTATTATATTTTTACTATTAATATTGTTGATATTTTATTTTAGTTATTTAAATGTTCTTATCTCAACCCATTATTTTATTTTTTTTCCCGATACTCCTCCCCTTTGCCAGCAGTATGTCCAGGTGGCCAAGAAGGCAAATGGCTTCCTGGCCTGTATCAGAAATGCTGTGGCCAGCAGGAGCAGGGAGGTGGTTGTTCCCCTGTACCCAGCACTGGTGAGGCCACACCTCAAGTCCTGTGTTCAATTTTGGGCCTCTCACTACAAGAAAGACATTGAGGTGCTGGAGCGTGTCCAGAGAAGGGCAACTAAGTTGGTGAGGGGCCTGGAGCGCAAGTCTTATGAGGAGTGGCTGAGGGAACTGGGGCTGTTTAGTCTGGAGAAAAGGAGGCTGAGGGGAGACCTGAACCTCCTGAAGGGGGTTGTAGTGAGGTGGGGCCTGGTCTCTTCTGTGTGGTGGCTGGTGATAGGACGAGAGGTAATGGCCTCAAGTTGTGGCAAGGGAGGTTTAGGTTGGATATTAAGAAAAAATTATTTATTGAGAGTGTTGTGAGACACTGGAATAGGCTGCCCAGGGAGGTGGTTGAGTCACCATCCCTGGAGGTATTCAAAAACCTCGTAGACAAGGCACTCCAAGACATGGTCTAGTGGGCATGGACAATGGTTGGACTCAGTGATCTCAAAGGTCTTTTCCAACGTAAATGATTCTATGATTCTATCCCACAGTGGCTGTGTGGTGCTTAGTTGCTGACTGGGGTTAAACCATGACACTTACACAGGCAGCTACTACTCATTGCTGTAATTCCATTCCAGCCAATTGCACAGATCCTTAAATGCCTTTAAAAAGTCACTCACCAGTCAGGGGAGCTGCATTATTTACATGGGCTGAAAATCTAGTCAATACCACTGCCTGCACAAAGTCTACCTATGAGTAGCATGCATGATTTGTTGTTTTTTTCATACAGTTATTCACTTTTAATCTCATGTACTTTTAACCACAAAAGACATTGAAATTCACAGATCTGTCTAAATGTTTTGCATCCGTTTTATTTCTCTTTTACCAGATTTTTGAAATATGGTGAAGAATAGGCTCAAATGTAGGTCAATGCAATAAACCATAAAGTTTTTTAATAGGTTTTGTTGAAAAGTTGCATTTTTTTTCTTAATAACAGAGCATATCGAGTTGGTTTGGTAAAACAAAAGGAATTAAAATCACTTCTTTGCCTTTTATGAAAACTGTATTTGAAATAGGTCACAGAATGATAATATGCCATTCACATCATATAAACACATGAAGGAAGGATATTTGCCAATCACACCTGTGGACTAAACCCTCAATCTTATTTCATTTGTAATTTAGAACTCTAATAATTCTAGACATAATAAAAACAGCCACAGGCAATAGAAAAAAATAGAATTTCATAGGAAATCCAGTCCCTTTTACATCCCTTAAAATGCCCTCAATAATACATATCAAACTGAAAATACCTTGTCCAAAAGATTCCAAATTTTACAATTTACAGTATACCCTAAGAAGAGATTGAGAGAAATAAGAGTGTCTCTGCACACGGTCCCCAAATAAGGAATCTTTTTGGTGAAAATGCATGGAGTAACTATGCTAAGATGAAAGCAGACAAGCTAAAGCAAACAAACAAAACCCGGCTTTTTCCTGCCCGAAGAAAATTCTGTCCTGATTCTAAATCTGGCAATTGCTTTAACCGTGTGTGTGAGAACACACGCTAAACAAGTATCTGAAAGATTTTTTTTCATACCCATTAGTGCAACAAGACAACTGTGTTTTGTCTCTGGTGTTCCAGAAGACACCAGACAAACTATGCACCAAGGAAAAGATTATGCTTTCTGCTCCCACATTTAGTACAATTACTGGTAGCAAGCATTAGTTCAGTCAAGTAAAATGTTCATTTACCTAGACACTGGAACATCTCCATTTAGGACATAAGTTCTTTCCAAGACCATACTGCCTGAAGGAGTTATAGAAAAATTTGTATTTGTGCCTATGACAGTACCCCTACCTTGACAGGAAACGAAACTTCTCCAGGCAGGGAGAGGAGGAAAATAAAAAGCCGAAATCCCAGAGGCCACAAATTGAAAACTGAACTGATCAGTAGAGATGTACCAGGTACTCTGAAGTGACCTTTTGGCCAATAGAGATTAAAATGACCACAGAGCAGATTTGTTAAGGGTATAAACAGGGTCCAGCCAGAGGACATTTTGAATCAGTCCTCCTTGGAGCAGCAGGTCTGCAGTCGGGGACTCTCCCGCTGGGTTGGGGCGCTGCCGAGGTACCTGAGAGCCCTCATCTTTTAGGTGAGTGATATGCGCCTTTTGAGTCATCATTTTAATTCTTAAGAATTCTTAAGTCAGCTGTGCAGTACTAATCTCCCTTACATCACTGAGCCTGTGGTTTACAAATGTTGTTGGAGTTCTAACATTTTACTGAAGAATAAATCTGAGTTTTAACACCTGTTGGATTTGATTGTACGTGCCTCCATAGCAGTGTCCTGTTGTGTCCAGGTGAATTATTGGAGGGCTGGAAGGAAAAGGACAATCAGAATTATTATATATGTAATCAAACTCAAAATTCACCAATGTTTAATGAATTATCTCAGACAAATACCTCCTCTTTTACAAACTGGTGCGTAAGAGCTTGTCACTTGCAATATATTTTCAGTCCTGTGGCTCTCATCCGTAGCCTACAGTCAGAAGAAATATCTTTCTTGAAGGATGGAATGAACATTCTTATAGGATATAAAAATGCTGAGATCACATGCAGTGAAGCCCTAATATGTGAGCCCAGTGATGGCAACAAAACATGTTCACAGCTACTTGTAATTTAAATATGAGCTTATCTCTTAAGCTTATTTGTTTAGTTCTAACAAAACTGAGGTGAACTCCATGGAACAAAACAGAATTCTGACAACCAGCTGGTAAAAAGGTCATCATCCTGTTGTTCAAGTCTTTGCATTAGCTCTCTACAGAAATCAGAATTATACCAATGGGACTGTTAAATGTTTTTTGGGATCTTTAACTCAATTGGCAACTGAGCAACTACTTCCATTTATAAATTTCTCCACAGCTACATTCCAGGTCACATATTTTCTGTTGAAGTTTCCTAACAAACAATGACTATTCTGGTAGATTTTCTTTTTAAGTTTCTACAAAATGGAGTTACTATTTGGGCAGCAAAACCCACCCGGTTATGAAAATAAGTAATTTCAAATATAGTAAATATGTTGACTAACGATTTCAACAACACAGATTTTTCTGCAGCGGGGTTTTCAAATAGTTGAGTATGTATTTATTTATTATTTCTGTAGCAATAGAAATTGTCAGGTATTCCATAGATGATTCTAATAATAACCAGTGGAATTCTCAACTTTATATCAAAACTCCCTCCGCTGACAGTGATTGAAAAGATTGCAAAAGATGAGGAGAAACTCATGCCACTAAGAAACACCTCAACCATTTGAAGATGAATTGCTGCCCTTGTGATGACATGCACAGAGAAAAGCATCAGGAATAAAATGTAGACAGATAGCAAGATTTCAGTTTGACCTAAATTTCTGCTTATACAATTGGGTAAGCTCAGGTATCTGCTCATGCACTTCTGGGTAAGAGCAACTCTCCTTACACAGTTTATCATTCGGTATTTCTGTATCTATTTTTGTAAGTGCAGGCATTCTACCTCATAAAATGTAACTGCATGGATAGACCAAGCAAAATTTTTGTCCCCCAAAATCAGCACAGTAATCTGGCACTGTGGGTGTCCACAAGTTCCTTGTACAGGAGTGAAGCCACGAGAATTCAATTCAGATCATTTTGTAATGGCTTTCAACACACATCCCTTGGTAATAGGTCTTTACTAGTGTTTAATACAATCACTTATGGACTTATTAATAGTTGCACTTTTAACAGCAATGGAACTTAATCAAGGTGTGTCCTCCATCTAAAACACAATTGCATTTATGTTCTGTTGCAAAACAAGTTAATGTGCTTTTTATCACCTGATAGTATTCAGGACAAATCACGGTACCAGTGTGCTCATACATGTGCTTTTCCATCACTGTGCCTGGCCTCCCTGTGTGCTTATACAGAGACAGAAAAGGGGAACATGCAGTCCCTGGATTCCAGACACACTGAAACAACACAAGACTGGTAAATTTACCCTCATTGCTTGCAGATTAGTCAAACACAGTGGGAAAAGTATGAATATGTATGTCACACTGATACTGCTTTTAACCTGTTATCCACTGGCATGCATATGTTTGACCTACCAGTTTGATGCAGTTACCTTCCTGTTCAAAGAGTTCATGAAGATTATCTGCCCTATAAATCCAATGAAAATTTTATAAATTAGTGGTTGTTATTCTACAACTCCTCTTTCCAGTTAAACTATTGTTCATTGTGATATCTTGCCTATGAGAAACAGAACAATAAATTAAATTTTATTTTATGCATATACACATGCGGAACTCCTACTACATCTGAAATAGGAACACTATATTGCTGACAAGGCTTTTTTCTTTTTTTTACAAGAAATGGTTCTGTGCACGTAAATGACTAAGAATGCAGGGGCAAAACTATTCATTTCTTTTGTTGCATTCACCTGTGTTACCAGTGGGATCAGAATTTATGTAAATGACCAACCTTTATCTGGATGTTCCAGAGTACTTTCACATGACAGTGTTTCATGATAAGGACAAAGAACAAAGCATTTGTTACCCCTCATTTCTTGACACTTAGAGGACACAAGGTAGACAGAAAGTTACAGACTTTAAGAAGGAAATAATTTAACTTCAGCAGCTTTGAAGGAATACTTAAAAATATTTTGCATTTGCATAATAAATTGTGTTATTCAAAGTTAATCTTCAGACTTCAGCAGCTGATATATATGCCCCCAGTAATATTTGCAATGAAATTAGCAAGCTTATATTCTAAGTAAAGGTATTGAAAAAGTAACATGCCTGGAAGTGTCAAAACCAGAACCATTAAATTGGGTTTGACTAGATACCTAGAATAGGGTGTTATTTTTTTACTATACATTGTGACTGAGATCCAATGCCAGAGCCTTCTTTTTCTATTTGTCACTGGCATAATTTCCATTTATAGGTACAATACTCCATTTAGTGGAGTAAGCGTCAACCCCCTGATAGAAATGCTGTTGATTGGGATTGCAGAATAATTAGTGATACTCAATATTTTTAATTTTTTTCCAGTGTCATGTACATCCATCCCTACAGAAATGGAAAGGTAAAGGAAAGCACAAAGAATAAAAGGAAGAAGCTGACTTATTTTCATGGCAACCAATTCTGTTTTCATTGATATTGGATTGGATTTGGGGAGATAAAACAGGATATCAGTCTGGGCAACCTTTAAGCTTTAATCTCACGCAGTTTTGTTCTCTTCTAGTTAGACAGTGGGAAAACTTCTGTATATTGTTGGCAAATCTAGATTAAAAAAAAAATAAATGCCAAACTTCCCCAACCACTATAACAATATATGCAGAGAAGAAACACAGTTGTATTTTAGATAAAGAAACCATACTGTCTGGTCATTTTTTGTAGTCTTGCTACTTGTAATTCATCTGCAACTTCAAGCCTTTTTAGAACTTCCATGTGTTTGCAAGCAGGGGTATGTTCAAATGAACACATAGGCAGTAAAGAAGTAAATGAAAATTGTATCTAAAGTGGGGAGTTTTTTCCTGAATAAAACAGTTTTGTAAATCTACTTTAATTTTATCGTGAAAATCTGAGAGTATCTGAAGCTAAATATGATTTTCAGCTGAAACCTGGAATTTTCATTAACAGCAATTAAAATAACAACATTGACTTCATTATCTAAACAATGTCCTTTTGATAAAGTGAGTATATGTGTATGCATATATGTAGATTATACATGTATTATTTAAATAAAATGCTGTTCAAATTCAAAATCAACATAAACTATATTAGTTCCCCACCATCATTACTAATACTGCATCTGGCATTTCAGACACATTAAGTTCATTTGAAATTGCATTAATTGATATTCTCCACTGCTTGAAAGTCTTAACAGTATCTGAATTCTTCCATCTTGCTATTCTGAACTATATCTGATGAAAGTGACATAGGATCATAAGAAAAAAAAATGTTCATTGTCACAGCACTGTTTTTTCAGCTGGTGTGAAAATACATGGAATGGCAAGGCCAAGAGGGAAATATATACCTAGCAACAAAGACATTCATTATAGAATTTGGAATGCTAGCCAACTCATTTTCCACTGCTTCATGCTTAATTCATTCAGCAGGTAATGATATTTAATAATACTAATATTGGCATTTTACAGCCAGCTTTATCGCAAGATTGACTTTCTTAGTTCTGTTTGAAAACAATTCAAATAGGGTGGGTGAATAAGAAAAGCTATTGAGTACTAAGGAGTCAGATTCTGCTGTGTTTATACATTTCAAGTAATACTTCATACATGTGTTCATTGATTCCTATGACTGCCTTTGTAAATGAAAGCAACAAAAGCAGCAGAAATAGGCCATAATATTTTGTCTCATTCTACTCTACTTTCAACACTATAGAGTAATTCAATAGATTTAAATAGCATTACTGAGAATACAATTATGTGGGCTATTTGCCATCTGCATTTCAAGCTTAAATACTAAAGGTTTGTCATTAAGAAGTACCTGAAACAAACATGCTTTGCTACTGGGGTAAACACTTTCAATGAAGAATAGCTGGCTGATTTTCATTCAGCATAATGATATTGGTTTTCTATATTTGTGGCTCATATTTGTGATTAATATACAAGAAATAGTGTCAACCTTATTTTAAAATAGAATTATATCAGTCTATAGTTATATACTTATATCTATTTTATATTATTTATATTAAATTGCTACATATTTTCTTAGACATCACATTTAATTACAGTGCTTTTATAAAAAAAATGACACTTCTACCTCATCTTAATACCCATTAGAATTCACACCGTGATCTCACTGAGGGAATTTATTTCCTACAGGATAATTCACAGACACATGCACGCACTGGCAATAAAATGTTGAATTGATCTTTCATAGTTGTGGAAGGAGCTATATATAGCTCCTGCTATTGTGGGCATACGTTGTGCCTCCAGGAGGATCTGATTAAATGAGATACTTGGAAAAATTCCATGAAACAACAAATTGAGATAATGAGTGCACTGAATAACTAAAGCCTTGCAGACATTTATGGACATGCTTAACTTCATGCACGCCACTAATCCCATTTAAATCAGAGTATGCCTTTGCGCAGACAACACAGAGCTAGATGCTAAACTCGATACTAATATTGCATATCAGCAGAGTATCTGTGCACTCTAGAGTCCTTACAAGTTTTGTCTATTTACCAGCCCTCTGAGATGGAAAGTAATGCATTCATTTTAAACAGAATACACTATGTAGAAGTCTGGGGGTTAACCAGAAAATGAACTCAAATCTCAAAAGTTCCATTAAATTACTCCATATTCTAGATTGTCCTTGCTAAATAAGAGCTCACAAAATATTCCCAAATTACAGTCAAAGGGACATTACGTTGTAGTTTTGTCAAATTTTGATAAAACATTGCTAATGATTTGCTCTTTTTTTGCTACTGTCCTGCTTTCAGCTGGGATAGAGTTAATTTTCTTCCTCATAGCTGGTAGGTATACTGTTGTTTTGGATTTAGGTTGAGGAGAATGTTGGTAACACACTGATGTTTTAGTTGTTGCTGAGCAGTGCTTACACTAAGTCAAGGACTTTTCAGCTTTTCATGCTGCCCTGCCAGCCCTGAGGCTGGGGGTGTACAAGAAGCTGGAGGGGGGCACAGCCAGGACAGCTGACCCAAACTGGCCAAAGGGATATTCCATACCGTGTGACATCATGCTCAGCACATAAACTAGGGGAAAAGCTGGCTGGGGGGGCCACTGCTCAGGAACAGGCTGGGCATTGGTCGATCAGTGGTGAGCAACTGTTTTTCATGTGCATCACTTGTTTTTCTTGGGTTTTATTTCTCTTTTTGTTATTTTTCCTTTTCATTACATTATTATTATTGTTAGTTTCAATTATTAAATATTCTTATCTCAACTCATGAGTTTTCTTACTTTTACCTTTCTGATTGTCTTAATTTTACCCTATCCCACTGGGGTGGGGAGTCAGCAAACAGCTGGTTGTGTGGTGCTTAGCTGCCATTTGGGGTTAAACCACAACAGCTACCTTGAAATGATCCCAGGAAGTATCCAGTATAAATCCATACCTTGAATCTTTCAGTAAGTACTGAACAATCTATAAGAAGCTACTCTTCATCTCTCCTCTCAGATGGGGACTATCTGAAATAGGACAAATCAGTCGGACAAGTAGAGAGGAGAACATTGCCATAGATATTCCCCAAGTGAAGGCACTCTATTTTTTCTAGAAATGATCAACTACACTTGCAGATGAAAGACCTTTTGCAACTAAATTTCTATGTCAATAATGTCTAAGTCAATTCAATGTCTTAACTAAACTTCTATGTCAATATCTTCTATGTCAACATAGCAGCTTTTCTGGAAGCAAATTAAAATAAACCCTATCATTGTTAATATAAACCATTATATTTTTAGAAGACAAGTTTCAGAGGAGACATAATTATGTCTCTATTATATCAACGGAAACTTAGCAATTGTGATTTAGAAAGAAGTTTCTGCTGAAAGTAATTTTTTTTCAGTCTGGTCTGCGAAAAAGTGGGCTCATGGATATCTGCCATGATGTCAGAGAACACTGATGAAAATGATCGGAGGAAACTGTACATTCATTAACTCCATTATCGCAAATATCTTAAGTTTGCAGTGATAAACATAGTGATGAAATATCCAATAAACCAGCATCTGCAGAGAATCTCTTATGCAGAAAAATTATGCAGGCTTTAGTTAGGAGGGTATATTTATTTTAATTAGTATGAGCCACAGACTTGTATCTTTGTCAAAGTATTGCAGTTTCTTCAGGCTTTGTTGCAACAGAAATCTAATGCAATACAGGAAAAACACAACAAGGGCAATTCAACTACTCAACCAAAGCTCAGTTTCAGTGTCATCACAAGAAAGTACCAAATCATTTTGCAGATGTCACCTTCACCACACTAAGTACGTTGAACTCAGTAGTAGACTGCAAATTGCTGTTGATCTTGCAGAAAACATGTCATACCACAGCTGCTTAGTTCAGAGAGGCTCTGTGAGCCTCTGAACCTTCCCAAAAGATATTAGCTCAAAGAAGGCACACCATTAAGTAGAACAGGTAAACTCAGGCATTGCTGTTATCACCACATTGAGGATTTTGATACAAGTAACATAACTGGTTTACTCAAGCTTGAGAGCCACTTCCGAACAGAACAGCAAAGTAACTTTGCCCAGAGCCATTTGCTACAAAGTGCTGCTTTAGTAAACAGATACGGAGTTGTGGTAAGGTTAGCAGCCAACATCTGGAAAAGCACTTCTGTGAAAACAGTATCTGAAACTGGAATTGTCTTCACTGTGATAAAGAAGGGTTTTAGAGGAAGAACAGGCAATTAAGCTACTACAATAGTCTCTTTCCTACTGTACTACCTTCACCTTCCTCAGCATATAATTCAAATTCAATAGTAGCACAAATTACACCACTTTGTCAGCTACACAGTCTTTCATGTGTAGACATAACTTGTATCACAAATTACATCTTCACTAAATGAAATTATATACAATAGTGGGAAATCCAGAGGGATGCACAGGTTAAAAGAATCAGCACAACATACCTGCTTGTGTGTTATTTGCATTTGGGATAGGGTCTAGGTGGCCTGCACTTCACCTAATTCTGGTGCTCACTGTTTCTTATTGGTAAAGGCTATCCAAAAGTCTAGTGCAATTCATAGTCATTGGAACCTACATGAAATTTCAGTCCTTTCAAAATGGCACAAATTACATGAGTACTAAGGCAGTGGACGGATAGTGCCAGAGGAATTACACATCGTCTTTATCATGGAATTCATCATAGAACTTGAATTGTATCAGCCTTCATTCTGCCTTTTCACTCTAAGCCACAAAACCTCAAATTTTGCAGGTGACATGAGGAATTGTCTAATAAGTTTTATACATTATAAAATAGTACCTTCAATCAACAGGACTTTTTTCTTGAAGAGATTTACATTACACGAGTGATGGTGTCAAAAGAGTGTCTGTAATCAAGACTCGGGTTTATGTTTTAATCTCTTGCACATGAGCTGATGACAAAGTTGAGCATAGCAATTACAGCTGAACAAATATAATAAATGCAATGCAGGAAGCATTTCCCTTTCAATTACAAATTTTCAGCCTAATAGTCTGACACTTAAGTCATACAAATTAAAGGCCATTGCCTATTAACTAGGCTATGCAAACCCTAAAGGACTACATGCCCATGCACTCTATTCCAACAGAGATATACTAACTTTCTGTATCGTCTGACAAGTTTTTTGGTACTATACATCAGTCACACTTTACACTTACAAAAAGTTTTTTCCGGGAACTTCATCATCACTAAATGGCATTTCTTAACTTACAGGGTATTGAGATAATCAGTCACATTGCCATTGATACAAAACTACTTGAATTTCCTTAATTCTCTGTGATGTCTTTGTGGAATAAGGATTTAATCAAAATAACAGAGAATACTAATTTCAAAAGGATATGCAGCTACTTCAATACTAGTGATAGAAATATGTAATTCAGAATTTTACACAAGAATGGGTACTGTAACTTCTTGCAAATTTTCCATTATTTGGCATCTGGAAATTTTTATAAAATTATGCTAAATATAAATATTTTTTTTAATGCTGACTGGTTTTTTTTTCCTTCCAAACTAGTAGTAGTAGAAGTCTGATTCTATTCTGGTGACACTACCACTTTAATCAAGATTGGAAGTTGTCCCTCTTTAAGTTTTGCTTCTTATTTGCTTTTCACAATATTGTGGATGTTTTCCAATAAGATAAAATAATTTCCAGCAGCAAAGTTCCCAAAGTAATCATCTTATAAGTAGTATCATTCCTTCTAGCCTGACATTTTCTGCTCGTGTTCTCCTCCTCTTTTCTCAGATTGTTACAGGGCCCAAAAACCACTTCAGATTTCTTTTTTATTATTATTTTGTGTTTTTCTTTCGAGAGAAACAAGCAGTGTGGAGTACAGCTAGATTGTCGACAAATAATCAGGAGACTTGGAAGATATCAAAACTGATTGAAAGGGAATATATGCTTTTAATTCTGAAGAGCTTTACTAATAGGTCTGCTTAGATTTTTTCTTTAAAAATCATTAAGAAACATAGGAAACATACTGAAAATTAATTTAAAAAAAGACCCTTATCTTCTTTTTTGTCTGACCAGTATTGATAAATAGTTCTGTTCAAGCAAGAATTCTCTGTGACAGTGTATTGGGTTTCTGTGGCAAGGTTTTGGTAGCAGGGGGGAGGGGGGGGTGGTTTACAGGGTGGCTTCTGTGGGAAGCTGCTGGAAGCTTCCCCCATGTCCGACAGAGCCAATACCAGCCGGCTCTAAGATGGACCCGCCGCCAGCCAAG
>JANZLQ010000022.1:22263866-22302526 GCA_026212715.1 Elanus axillaris | reverse complement strand
AAAGATTATTAGTGTTAGTTTTTTAACATCCATGTTTGGCAAGAGCATTAATAAATCAAAAAGAAAAAGACTGGGTATATAAGATAGTAATTTGTGCTCAGTTCTTTGGAAGCAGTAAAGAAAATAAAAACAGATTTTGCAGACTCTCCTTGTCTTGTTAGGTTTTGCTTTCTGGTATCTCCCTTTTCCAGTGCTCCTCTTTGCAGATTAAATAGGAAGACTCACAATTTGAGAAGATAACTGTTGGTTTCCACAGGGATTGCAGTTTGTCTTTTGTAAGCTCACATTCTCCTAAGACATGAGACTTAATCAGATTAAATGCCTGGTTTTTTTGTTTTGAGGGAAGAGTTGCAACCAGAAAGTGCCTGATCCCAAACATCTACTTTTATCAGGTACTGCAGCATCACCTTTTGACAGAAATATTCCTGTTTTAAAGTTCATCATTAAAATCCCACGTCTACTACAAACTGCAAAAGCAGTTTTATGAAATAGGACTGTTTGGTACTTAAAAAAAAGTAATATTTGACCAGCCCTAAAATTAGCATCAGGATCATGTATGTTTTTAATATTAACCTGAAAATTTGAAAGGGACACCATCCATACACATGCAAACATCAGATGATCTTTTTTAATCTATCATAAATCAGAGCAGACCCTTTGATGAGGAATTATTTCCGGTTAAGATTCGGGGGAAAAAGAAGTTGTGCAGTCACTTAGTTGTTTGGCTTTTGATGTTTAATCAGGCAAGTGCAGTCTTAAAGTGTAGCCCAGCTACCCAGGTAGTATAAATTTATTCCTTCTCTTTATTTCCAAAAGAACAGAAAATATGACATTTCAAAATACTCTGGTTAACAACTGATGTTGTTTACTATCCCTTTGTACACATCTAACCTTCTGTTGCTTTTGATACACAGAATAGAAGACAAAGTTATCTTCACTGTTGGATCATGTCATGCTATATTTTTCCTGATTTTTTGTGTGATATGATATATAATTTTCCCATCTCATTGGGCCAACTCATACTTCTTCAGAACCATGGTCCTGTCTCTGAACTTTCTAATTTCCATAACTGCTTGTGTTCACCCCAAAATCACATATTCTGTGTATGAGTTAATAAGCCAGAAGTCTCTCAGGACCAGCACCAGCAGCTACAATTGCACACTGCAGCAGAGAAAGTGGAGGCAGAGGCAAGAGTTGAAAAAAGTGATAGCAAACAAGTGATAGTAGATAATACAGGATTCAGAATCCCAGTACCATCTTTTTGGACTGACCATGCCTGCTTACATTACAGGTTGTCATGGTTCAACCCCAGCCAGCAACTAAGCACACACAGCAACTCACTTGCTTTCCCCCCACTGCCCAGTGGGATGGGGGAGAGAATTGGGAGAAAAAGTAAAACTCATAGGTTGAGAGAAGAATGGTTTAACAGAACAGAAAACAAGAAGCTAGTAACAAGAACACTAATAAAATTACAACAGTAATAATAAACGGATTGGAATATACAAATGATGCACAGTGCAATTGCTCACCACCTCCCTACCAATACCCACTTCGTCCCCAACCGGCAATCACCCCACACCTACTTCCCCCAGTTTATATCCTAGACATGACGTCCCATGGTCTGGAATACCCTGTTGGCCAGTTTGGGTCAGCCGCCCCGGCTGTGGCCTCTCCCAACTTCTTGTGCTCCTCCAGCCTTCTCGCTGGCTGGGCAGCAGAAGCTGAAAAATCCTTGACTTTAGACTAAACATTACCTAGCAACAACTGAAAACATCAGTGTTATCAACAATCTTCTCATATCAAACTCAAAACATAGCACCATACCAGCTACTAGGAAAACAATTAAATCTATCCCAGCTGAAATCAGGGCACAGGTAGAAGACTGTATTTTGTCATTAAACATTTTGAGGAAGGTAAGTGAAATATCTTACAACTTGAAAATGTCCAAGTTCCAGTACATCAAAACCCCTTTTTTTATCTGCATACTAACATATTTAAAATAATGTTTGTCCATGGAACACTCATTGCACACAAGCCAAGTTTTTCAGCCAAGCTATGTTGTGGGGTAAAATATTTCTAATTAAGCTGGCTTGGGTGTTCCTGAGAAAGCCAAAAACTCATGAAAATCAGTTGAAAATTCAATTAGCAAACTTTACTTTTCAATATTTTTCCCAATTAATTTTTTCATTAATAGGTTCAGAGTGCAGATTAAAAATACTGAAAAATGTTTAAAAATGATAACACTGTCCAGGTTTCCATCAAAGGATAATACAAGAACTCATTTCCTCATTAGGAATTTTAAATTCCATGCACATTTTTCCCCTCCTTACTGAGGAACTTAATATGTAACTTTGACATACACTCCACAGAGCTATTCCAACTGTTAAACTTAAAAAAAAGCTAATGAGGGAAGAATTATTTATAGCTTAGCCGTTGGCAGTAGGAATTCTAGACAATTTTTGAATCAAGCTTTATAAGTCTAGAAGTTAAAAAAAAAAGAAAGAAAGAAATCCCTGAAGCTAAAGGGATAAAAAAGGAAAGTGGAGATTTTTTTTCTGCGAAAGTAGTGGCAATTGTGTTCCTATTGGTCGGCTTTGTCATTTTTAACAGCAGCTCTTGTACTTTACATTGAAGGCCTTTGATGCAGTTTGCCAACCATAACCAATACATCTTAATATTTCTGTGAAGCAGTAAGATAGTGTCCTTAAATTAGCATGAGAAAATGAGACAAATACACAGAAAGGATTTACGACCCTGTTGTCAAACATATTAAGCCACTGAATCAGACTGCACGTAACTGTAAATCACCTAAAAGCAAGCTGTTAGAGCAGCTCAGTGACCTTAATTAGATCACAGGAGAAAAACCTCCCCAGGAAGACATGATGCCATCCAGTCTAGTAACTACTGCCATAGTGAAAGGGGATACTGCCCCATCTAAGAAGATAATACCACACCTTTACCTTCTTGAAAACATATTTTATATGTATATATAAAAATATATTATATTACCATTCTAGCTATTGTAAATCAATACCTTCTTATGGGACACAGACTCAAGAGAAAAAATTAAACAGTTATTCCTGTGATGCTCATATGGCACAATACAGGACTATGAGGCAGGAAACAGATTGCAAAAGTCAAAGCTATTTTTGCATTTATTTACCTCTTTTTTTAATGCATTGTAGGTCTTTAGAGGCAATGTATGGTGTGACGAGGAGGTACGCGTTAAAGTGTATGTAACTAAACTCTGCTTCTTTTCCACCACTTGAATGACACAAATGGACCATATACTCTGCCCCCTGTTTTTTAAGAACTTGGGGACAGGCTGCTGTTTATCCTGTTCATATCTTGTAAAAAGCCACAGACACTGAAAATTTTCTGTGCATGAAAAGAAGTGATTTCTCTCTCCTCTAATGATTTAGTTGAAAGCTGAACAGAAACAAAGCATAGTAACATTCATTTTCATTCAGTCTATGTTAATTCAGCTTCTACCTTGTATTCCAAAAAGACAGTGTGTTTATCACTGTGAAGATTATAACAGGGTAGGTGGTAATCCCTGCTGGACAGCCTGGTTCTAAAATAGCAAAGCATCTCTTTATTTCATGCTACTTATGCTGGACTGATTTAGCCTATTCATGGGCTTATGCACTAAGTTTAATCCTCAGAATTCTCAAAACAAACAGTGCATGCAATGCTGATTTTTTTCAAGTGTAACTGAAGAGATTATTTTAACCCTAACACTATTCCCATAATGCACTGCAGAGGTCAGACAACATGTTCCGATACTAAAAAGATCAGGGTCTGAAAACACAAGGTGTAGTTTCAAGAGTCATCCTACGCATTCCTTCAAGGAAAGAGATAAGGAAAGGAATACAATGCTATCAAAAGGCAGCAAATCCATGTTAAACTGACCTTCCTCCAACTGTATGAACTATCTACACCTCCAGGCAGGAGAACTGACAGCGGAGCAGCCCATAGCAGTGGAGGTGAAGCACTTCTGAAGGACTGAGAGAATTCATATAGGAAGTCAGCAATTTATGCACAATCCTTACAACTTTAAAAGCTCTTTTCTTACCATGCAAGTAATATCTGCTTAATTTTTTTTGGCATTGATGGATTCCATCAATCTGGATTTTCTGACTCTCAGATACTTGTTTCTTCAGATTATACTTACCTCAGTTACTTTTGAAACAGCCCAACACTTTCTACGGTCACAAAGCATAGTTCTTATAAATAAGACAAAGGTGAGTAAAACAAGAAGGATTTGTTCACTGGAATTTGTGTGGCTACATGGCAGAGAATGTAGGGACAGTTTCATGCCAGTGGAAGGTGTTTGCTTTCTCTATGCATTCAAAAGCTGAAGGTAAAGTTATGTCTTATTGGCAGTAATCCATTCCAGAGTTTCATCAATGGAAAGCATATTAAAAAAAAGCATGTTAAATTGGCTTCAGATGGCAGTCACTCTAGCCACTTGGCAAACAATAAGAACTTAGACACATAACTGGTATTTTCTTACTACAACTCTGCTTATATTCCACCAAACCTTGGCTACATGGCATCCAGATATCATTAACTAGCTGGTGAGCATCCATAACTGTTCAGCACCGTATATATATATAGTTGTATTAGCATTCACTGATACATGTCAGTGTACAGGTCTAGTCACACCTTTGACTTGTACAACATAGCTATAGCTAAAAAGAATGTTACTAGAAGTTGAGTAATAGTTTCAGGTTTTCAGCTTTTACCAAGCTCAGACTTGGTGATGTGTGGTATCAAAACATCTGAAGGGCACTTCAAAGCACAAGATTTTTATGTGCAAAAATTATAATTATGAACCCATCAATCACACTAAAATATGCAGTACCAACTGGCATTTTTTTCTGTTTATGAGCTTCCATTACATCTCAGCCAATTTATTTGCTTTGAACAGACTTATTTGTCTTCGTTGCAGAACAGCAGTAATAATGGCTGAACATTACAGAGATCTAACTAGCCCTGCTAAAATGAAGAGTGAGTTCGCGAGTATTCTTCTGAGAAAAAATTACTAAGATATATATTGAGACATTTACCTCCACACATACAATTTTTTTCTGTTCTTCTCGATCCTATTGCATGGTGCCTCAGGTATTTTAATTGCTGAAGCATTGAGGGTCTTTCATTCCAATTCTGTAGCCAGCCTTTTACTTGTAATGTTTTGCCTGTGCATCTTGATCATGCCATGCCAGCGCCTTTACACTAGTATCCCCATGTGCTCTTATCCTCATGGGCTTGCACTGGAACTCTGGAACACTTTTACATGTGTTGATTCATGTTTCATGTGGAAAGTAATAATGATATTTAAATTACCCTCTTCTCCCTCCATCTCCCCTTCTTGTAGCTTATACTTAAGTCCATAAGATCTCTTCACTCTTCCCCTCACAGCTTTTATTTTCTTAGCTGTAGACCCTTACAGATAGAAGGCAATAGTAATTTCCACATCCAATAATATTACCTAATATAGACTTGCAAATCTTTACTACCAAATGAAACCTTCTTACATTGTGAACTGATGGCATTTCTCTCCACATTTAGAAGGGCCTATTCAATGCAGTGTTTATCATACGTTATGCACTTTTTAATATATTTTGAAGGAAAATTTTCTCTATGTAGAATTAGAAAGTCTCCTCAGCAGGGAAAGAAAATGTTAAGGGCTCTTAAACTTTGAAAGATTGTAAAACAAGAAAGCTAGTCACTCAAATACTTGAAAGGACTGATGGTTAACAAACCCAAGACCTAAGCCCTCCAGCCCTCCAGTAGTTAAAATCCTTCTGAAGTAGGATTCCTAATTCAAGTACTCTCCTAAGTAGTAATATAGCCTTGCATTTCTCTGCCACTATTTTGCATCATTCATAGAAGATATCAATCAGTGGGTCAGACAGATTGTAATCAGTGGACAAAATTAGGAGTTACAGACAGGTTTTGGAAAAAGAAAGATGAGGATAGAACACTGGAGGGAGTAAAACCATCCCTTGAATCTTTTCCTTTTCCAGGTTTTCTTAAAATCCCAGACATTTAGAAATAAAGTGATATAGAACCAGTATCGGTTCAGCAGTTCTCAAAGCAGCTTTACTACTATTTTACTGCCTCAGCAGACAGAATTATATAGTTTATTCTATGAAATGCAAGGGTGTACACAAATAATGTAGCTACACAAAGCCTACTCCTTGAAAGACAGGTGACTGCTGCCAACAGATATAACTGTCAGTTTTAAAGTGTATTTGGAAAAAAAAATGTATTCCACACAGATGGAAGCTAAAGATCTGTGATTCTGCTGAGGTTCAAATCACCTCTTTTGAAAGCACTCCAAATGGTTTTTGTTTTGTTTTTTCTTTTTAGCATTGGCACACAACTAATTTCCCACTGTTGCAGATGCTCAGTGCAACTGTTCTGTTATGCGTACAGGTCTTCTGGTTGCATGGTCTTAGAATTTTCAGGAACAACCATACACTTAAGGATACTAAAAAATCTGAACCAGATTTCCAAACAGCACAGAGTAAAGAAATATGGTCTCTATATTCTCTGTGTGCCTTTATTGTGCCCTTCATGATCTGGAGTTTCAGGTAAATGAGGATCTTATTTTTCTTAACAGAAGGAAGATCTATTAGATATACCAAACACACAGTCTCTGGCTCAGGAAGTCCCTGACTCACAAATCTCAGAAACCTGAGCGAGTACACAGGGGAAGTAGGTTTGCACAAAGCTATATGATTCCATTGATACCTTAGAGTCCACTGTCACAGACAGGATGCTTTCTATGGCAGATGAACTTTAATTCTGAACTGGTAAGGTCTTTCTTCGGTGTCTGCAATTTCCTAGATTTCTTCATACCATAAAAACAGGGCGGGGAATGGGGGGGGAAGACTATCTGTCCAAAGAACTTACAATTTGAGAAGACCAAAAAATTGAGACAGATTTAAAGCAACTCTCCAAAGACCATGGAACATGTTACCAATAAAAGGTGGCGAGAAGTGTTCAATTCTCAAACCAAAATCAAGACCATCATAAAACTCTACTATAAAGTCAACATTTTAAAAATTACAGAATCCTGTACCCCAAATTTAAGAAATTAGCATGGTATTTTGAAAAGTGATTTTAAAATGTCATTTTAGAGCTCTGTAGTAATATTAATGTACTAATGATTCTCAATTCAAATGTGTATCAACTTTTCTTCCAATTACAATTCTTTGCTCTCTATTTAACAAATTTGTGCAACTGAGAACTGACCTTGGCTATATAGCTGGAAGTTCATTATTCTTTTTTTGTTGATGTATGAGCCACACAACTTGAATACCAGTAACTGCTGCAATTGTTCCACTAGCAGGTGAGAAACTGAGGAAATTTACAGCCAAGCCATTCTCTGGACATCTGCAAAACACCTGCTGTATTAAAGTACTCTAGTCCTTGACAGAAGGATGAGGCCTGTCTTCAGCAGTTGACTTCTTCCTTCATTATTTCTTTTTCCTTCTCTCCCTCTGGAATTTTAGTCCAACACAATGGGATAAAATCTCCACAAGTCTGTATCCATTCTGTGGAAAAATCTCATTTTGGCTTGGCAAATTTCTTCTATTTTTTTTGTCAACAGCTATCCTGAGAACTGGCAGATGACATGCAAGAGCAGAAGACACTCAACACATATAAAATAGTTTAGCCACCAGTCCCACCACCAGTGGATATATTGTCCACTAGTACAAATTCCCTGGAAAAACCTGAAAGCCACATGGATTTGTGGCTCTCATGGACAAAATTATATTATTAATAATGTTCATTGCTTAATCATAATGTCTTAGCACTCCTTATACACAGGATTATGTGCATCCATATTCTTCTTAATTCTCCAACTTAATTTGCCCTCCTTATGCTCATATATAGTGCACATTTTATGATTTATATTACTGGAAAAAATGGTGACCACAATCACCATCAGAATTTGTCTTTCATGAATCTTCATTTGTTCCCTCATCTACCTATTCTAGTCCAAGCTCAGGGGAATGTATTTTTAAAGAATATATGTTGAATTTACTTAAATGTAAAAATCCTTCAAATTACAGATATAAGAGAGGCTTCATTTTTCCTTAAAGCTTAGGCCTGTTACAAACCACATCTAACCAATTCCAAAACACAGTATTGCAGGCTACACTGACACCTCATTTGACATTGTGCTTAAGCTTGACTCCTCTTCACAGACACACATGTGGCTGTATCCACAGGGACAGTTGGAGTATAAGCCAGTCTCTCGTCCCTTCGGCTGCCTCCTGCAGAGTGTCTACATTTCATTGCCTGGAGACACAGTGGGACCACTTCAGTCTAAAATCCGTGTCTGCCAATTAGCAAGCAATCAGAAATTAGCCACGAGTATTAGTTCATACACTGTGCCAACTAGGCAATATTGAGCTACCATAACAGATACAGTTTTCTTCAAGTTGCAGACATAGCTTCTGATCCAATACCTCTCTAAATATTTACTAAAATATTGGGCCTTCAAATCTAACAAAACTGATGTCTTTGCACTTCCAGAGTGTAATTCTCCTTCATTCCTAGATTAACACCACTTCATACCCCTCTAGGAGCCACAGCTTTCCCTCGATTACACAGAAAAGCAAGGTCACTTCCATCTTGCAAAACAAGCTGTAATCTCAGCCGGTGATTGGCATAGTTCTGTGTTGTTACATCTGTGCCAGACTACATTCTATCCATTTCTCAGGCCCTAAGGTAAATATGGATATTGCTCATGCAAATCCATGAACGGTTCTCGTTTTGCTTTCATTGTTACTGCTCTTGTTTTTTTTCCTCCATTGTCTTCTGGTAAGGGGTCAAAAGTAATTTCTCAGGATTTCCAAGTCACACAGCATTCCTTTGTTAGGTTACTCTCAGCCTCTGCAATTCCTCCCTGCATTCTTACATTTCCAATGTCCTATGTCTGCAGTAACAGTTACAATAACAACTACCACTGGCATGATCAACAGCTCTTTCTGAGGCTCTGGCTACTCTTTGTGGTCTCAAACACACACCTTTTGCAACTTGGCTGATAATGCACAATTTAATAGTCTCGCATTAAAAAATACCTAACATCATCTGCACTGCCTGGAAACTCAAGTTCCCAATTCCTTTCCTTACAGGATTACAAATGAGAAACAAAGGAGAACTAGAGGTAAGTTCACACTTGAGTACAGCCTGTCCTGTGACAGTATATAGCAATACTTTAATTTACTTTTAACATCTTCTTGTTTACTCATTGCTCGTTTCCAGATTAAAGGACTCCTGATGCTATATAGCACCTGCATGCATAGAAGAAGTCCAGTCTTGTTATCCAGTTAATTCTCTGATCCCTGTAGCTCCTTGTGTTTCAAGGGGACATCCACAAACATTAAAACTTAGGAAGTTAATTACTGTCCTTAATGCAAGTGCCAGTAGCAAACTGTGATAATGTCAGTAAAAGTGAAAGATGTGCTTTGTCCATTTGACTAGAGTGATTAAAGCATGAAGTATTAATGCCAGAATAATATCTCTAGTTCAAGAGATCAAAATTTACCTGATGCAAGCCTGGAGCAAGTTTTGTGGTTAATTCTCTGAATAAGAACTTTGTCAGTGTGTCCAAAATTACTAAAAAAAAAAAAACTGATAAAATTCCAGTAAAATACATTATTGATGTATTTAACATTTTGGATCTGTATTTCAGATACCTAAGAACCAAAAAAAAAAAAAAAAGGTAAAATACAAGGGCCATAATTCAGCCAGGCATAATTAGCAAAGCTCTATAGGTTTAGTAGAGCTATCCAATTCATACTCACTAAGAATACAGTATCAAGCCATTTTAAAAAATAATATCAAGGACAGAGGAAACAATTCCAATCAGTTCTGTGGGATGGAGCCACCAAGCACGCTGAAAAAATAGGATTTGCTTAGTAAAAGCTACAGTGGATTTACGAAGGAAGTTCTTCCTGACTGACACACTGGAGTTCTTCCAAATCATTACAGTACACAAGCAAAATGGAGTTAACATTGTCCACAGTACTTAGCTATCTGAAAGCCTTTTAGGAAAATCCTTCTTCTACCTGATCAGCTAATGTAAGAAGTCACAGAGGTTAAGCAAAGAAATTTAAGAGGAGGCAAACAGTCTTACTTTCATTTGTAAATATTAATTAACTTGATAAAAGCAGGACATCCCAAGGAGTAATTTGGATAATTCATCTGCAATACCCAGAAAAAATATTTTTCTGCCTCTCTAAAATGGGAGGCAAAGAGGAACAAATAGAGATATTTTTTCCAAATTCTGTACATAATTTTAACACTGCCCATTCATGTCATTTTATTCATGTCCCCAGAAAACACCTTAGGGTCTGAACTGTTTCTCTTTCTTTTTCAGTCAAGCACAAGAAGGCAGCTTCACTCACATTTTGCTTTTCAGATTTTACATCACATAGCTCCTAGTTTCCAAATACTCTAATCTTTGAACTCCTTTAATACTCAAACAGAGGAGTATCTTGACAGCCACAGAGTCAAGGGGACCAAACTGGACTCCAGATGGGTCATTCAGAGTCAAAATGCCTCTTTAACTTCTGCACTTCATAAACACACATACACCCTTGCCTCAGTGTTGGGTCCTAAGAGAATATCAACCAAAAGAGCAAGTGCAAATCATGGGGGAATCTAAACAAGTAAGAGTGCTGAGTAAGGAAATGATTGCACATAAAAGGCTGGGAAATGAATAAAGCATTTTTATTTTACAACAAAAATAAATATATTTTTAATTTAACTCACACTCTCTCTGAAATTGTACTTTTGTAACTAATCATATCAGTGTGGTAAAATGCATTGCCTGTCAGAGCAAATACACATTCTCCATAGCTGGTTTATCTCCTGAAAACTATAAGAACGGCACAAAAGTCTCAACTAAACCCAATAGGTAGTGATCATTATTTCAGAGCATTATTACGAGAGGCTGTCGAATGTTATCAGTAATTTCTCTGAAAAATCCACTTCCCTTAAATTTCATATTTTAAACTACTAATTACACATGGTTTAGGCCTTTATGAGACATATACTAATAAATAAATAAATAAATTCTGATTACTCACAGTAATAAGAGGTAGGAAGAAAAGATCCCACAGGAAAGTGGCACAGATTTGATATCTTATTTTCCTTCTGCCACTTCTGTATTTAGGAAGAACTGTATTAATGTACTAAGACCTTAAATTTTTAGATTCTACTATCAAATAGTTGTCTTAAGAAGGAGCTTAATGCATTGATATAAAATATCAAAATATTTGAACTTGTTTAAATGTGAGCTTGGGAAAGTGTTCTATAGTTTGAACCTGCAGGAATGGCCAGGCAAAACCTGCTGATGTTGTCACCACTCCAGTTCCTGAGATTGTAACAGAGGTTTCAACTTCACCTTACCTATCTCTAATGTTATTTATCTAGCAAAACCTAATTGTTTCTTTCTGTGTAATGTCTCCACGATCAGCCTTTCTTCTCAGTTCATATTGCTGAAGCTGAAACTCAGATCACCGTTTTTCATCTTGACCTCTCACCTTCACTCATGCGACTTTGACCATTTCAATGCATTCACTTTTATACAACTAAATTAATCTTCTTGGCTGTACCACCATGCCACCAAAAGTCTGATCTCTTTTTCTGTCTACCATAAACTCCTGATCCAAAGAGAAGTTTTATACTGAATGTGCTTTGTAGCTTATAGTACAGTATAGCCTGTGGTCTGAATACAGGCTCTTCAGTGATTTCCATCTCTGTTCAAGCCAGCTGTCATGATCTATCAGTTCAAATTTCTTTCACATTACCTTTCACTTTCCACTGTTTTCTAAATATCGGATGAATTCACTACAAAAGGAGCAACATTAATATTCCTCTTCAAATTAATCTTTTGATGTCTCTTTTTTGCTGATGCCTATCAAGCTTGAGAACTACAGTCTTTTGGTGGACCTCTCGGAGCCAGGCTTTTTGCTCCCAGGCCAAATGGGGTGCCATGTCCAGTGCTGAAAATCTGCCCACAGATACAGGAGACTTGCTCAGTATGTATTAAATGGCATCTTCATTTATGCATATGAGACTCCCTCACATTAAGTACAATTATACAAATGCAATGCATGCAGTGCACACGTTCTCTGTGTATATCCACTGCATATGACACATCAGGCTGTGAAAGCACAGAAACACTGCTTAAGTCCCTTGGCTTGTTTAAAGTAGTTCTCAGCAGCTGATGTGTTGCCATAGATGTTTACTATCCAAAAGAGAATTATTGCTCCCCTACTATGTTCCACTTCTTTGTTGCATCCACCTATCATCACATATTTTCATCCTGTGCTTTCTGGGGTAGGAAATGCATTGTGATTTTCAAACCTCAAATCACTCATTTGCCATGATATGTTACAAAGTACCAAAATGCAGAATCTCAAAGCTTTATTGCACTGTGCAGTATAATTGATAGTCTAGAATGTTTTTTTTAAAACTCTAAAACATAATCACTGAATGTTTTTCTCACTTTCTTAATCAAATACATAAATTTTGATGCGCAGGTTAGACACACTGGTTTGTAAGTTGGTATTTAGTCATTTGAATTAAAAAAGCAAAATCATATATATCCATATATCCTAGCATTCCCTGCACTTTAGAATCATTTCAAAACATAAGAGGTTCTGGGCTTCATGCCAGCTGAAACAATTGGCATTAAATCTCATAAAGTGAAGATATGCACATCTTTAGCTTTGAAGCATTTGTTTACTGCTGATAGTGGATTGTAGTAACAGCAGAAATAAAATTTAAAAAACCCCCAACAAACCAACAGATTATTCCATCCCCCCTGCTTCACCTAATCACCCTGGGAACTTTTTTATTATCACCTTTCAGATGAATATTATTGATGAGTTGGACCACTTGATAGGTAGAACTTTATCTGTCAAACATTTCACTAGACAAGTAAAATCATAAAATAACCATTCTGAGCACAAAATAGCTTCAATTAGCTGAAGAGAGAGAAAACTGCTGTTCTAGTACAGAGCAAATATCATCAAAGTCTTATTGGTGATTTTCAAAACAGATTGATATTGTATGGTCAATTTATGTTACATGAATACCATCTGCACACTTAGCAAGATTTCCACATATTTCTCCTTCATTTTCTTTGTTCTGAAGCAGGCACATGTGTGAGCCTCTATAGGCATGGAGTGGGGAATAAGGGGCACTTGCAACCTTGATCCTTTTGCTCTCTTGGAACAAAAACATTGAGAGTCTCAAGGCCACAGAAGGCAATAAGGTGCCATTAATCATCTCCAGGGTATCACTCATGCTACTTAATTTATCAGTATTGTATTGTATCAAGACTATTATGGACAAAGTTTTCAGCTGTTCCTGATGGTGTCTCTCTTGGGCTTAAGCCACAAGTATTTGAGCAACACAGCAAGATAAACAAAAATAACCCTTTCTTAGCAAATTTAATGAATAGAAATGGCTACATCCAAGCCATATGAACTGCATTACCACAAAACCAAGCATGTTACAATTTGCTTTGGACCCCAGTCATGTAGCTATTGTAAGAGCAGAAACAGTATTCCCTAGACGCAAGGCTGAATTTAATTTCATAACCATTCAGGGATATGTGGTTTAACTCTACATTACTGTGACTTCGTCTAATGCTGGTCTGCGACTGTGTGATTTATGGTTATTAGGAACACAGAAGCAAACATTTTTTCTTTGCTGGAAAGTAAAGAATTAATTTTCCTACCACAGACCTGAAATGGAGATAAGTATCAACTAGATCTCTCCAGGTTATCTTCAATTTCCACTGTTGCTTGCTGTTTCCAGTAAAACTCTGCAGAAATTGAACATACAGCATCTCTCTTCCTGGCTCAGGTAGGAATACAGCTTTACACCAAGATCCTATTTAAATGTCAAGGAGACTGGCATTTAAATACTATAACATGAAACACTGGGTTAGGGTTAAAAGTTGCTGACAGGACTCTGAAACCATTCTGCAAGGAAGACCAAGCTCTATTTTGTTTGGTCTCCCTCCAAAAAACTCAAACCAACCCAACAGTTAAACTAAATTATTAGAATAACTATACAAGAGATATAGAAAGGCTAATGAATGGCATATATCATCAGTCTTTTAATTTTTTTCAATTCCCTTCAGCATTTGACTCTTTTAAAAAATTAACTTACGTAGTTTCATTTACAGCTGCTGCCAGCTGCTTCTGTGGTATCTTGTATGATTTATTACCTCTTACTTCAATAAAACACAATGTCTGTAATTCTAGAATTTATACATACTGTCTTTCATAATTTTTAATTTTTACATTTTTTATACTGAAATATTCCATCTACTTTTAGTCAAGAAATTTTAGTTCCTGACATATTTGTTCATTCAATATTCTCTTTTCCTTAGTATCACTTACCCTACTTTTATATATTTTAATTAAGTTCTATTCCCATCTTTAAAGCAGCATATAATACAACAAACTTCTGTCCTGAGGACATAAAGAAGATGAACGACAGGGATTCAAAGGAAAAAAATTTCTAGAAGTTGTTTGAAGATCTGGGCCCAGGCCTTGAGTTGAATTCAGTAAGAGAGAGGTGCCTTGCTAGCTGCCTAGGGGAGAGATTCTGACTGGTAACACGTCACTTCTGTGATAGAACATCTTCAGTTACTTGAGTCTTGCATAAAAATGCAAGATGAAATCTCCGGTTACTACCTCCATTTTGACCCAGTGGCCTCATTCAAAGTTTCCTTCTTTGAGGTTTACATTTTGGATTGGAAAGGGGATGCTGATAGGACTAATAAGTGCAAATTGCCTGCACCATTAAGACTTTCATCATACAAATAGTTACACTCTTGAGACCTTTGAGTATTACCAATTGGTTTCAGAGGGATTGCTAGCATACATAAGGCTGTACACAAGCATAATGCAAGTGGTTTGTAGGATCAGTGACTAATTCACACTAATTAAAATTTGACCCAGATCTGAGGTATATAGGTCAAATGAAATAATTGCTATTTGAAGGCTACCCATTGATATGTGTAAGCTTATAGTGTCATGGTACTGGCGTGACATGAATGCTTCCATCATGAGCAGAAGCCATAGCATATTTGGGGGATCTGGTCCAAGCTCTATACAAAACTTTTGAGTAGGTTTGGCATGCTAGGTATAGCCATGGTTTAAGTCCAGTCAGAAACAAAGCTCCTGATGGGAAATCACTAACTATCACAGAGATAAGGCAGCTGATCAAAAGCGTGTCCTGGCAGCCCCTGCTCACTGCTCCTACTGAGCTCCAAATTCAGCAAAAGCCCTGCTTTTTCTCAGAAACAAAATCCTCCCAATACAATAGAATGAAAAGACATGTAAATACTGAGATATTTTAAGAATACACACAGCCTCACTGATTTCAGCTAGCAGACCATTAAATAGAACATTCCTTGTTAACTATGAAACTAATTTCTGAAGGTGACATCTTCCTTAATGAGGTATATACACATACAAGTATGTATGCCCCTAGAGATACAACAGATCCAGGGAAAAAATGGACACCCTTCACTCAACTAGGTTTCACAATTACAAAATTGACAGTATTCTTGTTCGTAAATATATATTCCAGAGTAATTGCAGAATAAAGAAAAAGTTGAAGTAAACACCTCAACAATAGCATGATGTAAGTAGTATGGTATTTTCTGTAAACAAGTAGATAAATTTTTCAATTCAATATAGATAATTCTTTAGAACCTGCTTATCTAAAATGTATAGAGAAAATTACAGTCAACAGAATTGCATCACTTGGTCCCCCTCTGTCCTATCATACATGCTAAGCCATTCCACTTACTTGAATGCATATGGCAGAGAATACCTGGTGTGCACCATGAGAAATGCACTTCCTACATCATTAACGTAGGAGAAGCTTTTCATTATTAACTAAACCAATTTAACACAAATATAGGTATAAACACTTTCTAAGCACCTGCTGGCAATGGTCTCAGAAAAGCTTTTAATTTCATAAACCAAACTGTTTGTCCTCATAAAATATATTGTTAGCACAGTCTCCAAATAGAAATGAAATTGGGACTCCTGAATAAAAATTTTCACAACTGGTTAACTTTGTATGTGTTCTTATATCCCAGAGCTGACCTTGGACTTTGTTACTAAAAAATATAGCTCAAATACTGGAGTTTGCATCAATTCTGCAATATCTCTGTCCAATGTGTATGTATTTTTCATGTAGTAAAATTATAGTGATTACAATCACTTTGGAAAAGGCACATGCCAGAATTTACAAACACAAAACAAATTGTGGTTTTGGTTTGGTTTTTTTTCATTCTCAACTTACTTTCTCCTACATTGCATTTTTGTATACACTTTTAAAACTGTTATAGTGCTTATTTTAAATTAGATTAATATGTTCCAGAAAGCTAAAAAGACCACTTCTGCAACATGTGATAAGGAAAAGGCAAATATGCTAACTTGCAGTTATCATCACTGGTTGTTAGATGACTATCAGGCCAAATCCCTTTCCTAGGTCATCTTGTATGAAATTATAACTTCTGTGGGAAGCTGGATACAATCTAGCATCTCTGTCTCACTGATTTTTCCAACAAGAATTCTTAGATACTTAGATGTCCCCAGGTTACTTTCCATTTTTACATGACAGCAAGGAAAAGGGATCACTTCCTAATGGAAAACCAAGTCTTATTCTTATCTGTCCAAGCTGAATACCATGTCTACAGAACAAAATACAATGGGTTGGAAGGGTTGTTGCTGTTAATATTTATGATCAGTTCAGCCTTCTTTTTCCATTTATAAATGATTTGTTAGAGGATCACAATTTCTCCAGATATATACATTATTAAACTTTACAAGGAGTCTTCAGGCCCAGGCCAGAACAGATTTCAAGCAGCTCTCCAAGAATTTTCCTACTGCTGGTATGTCATTCATCATCAAAATTGCAAGAAATTGTGCTGTTCCATGGGATGACAACAATTTAAATTAGAAGAAAATGAAAATTAATAGCAGAAGTGATTCCTGATAGGCATTAATATTTGGATTAATAATTCCTAATAAAAAATGTATGAAACTTCATTATCTGCCAAGAAGCTACGGTTAATTGCAAACTCTTCCACTGGTTCCTATTTTGTACAGACAGTTACTCCTTCTGGACCTCATCTTTAGAGATTTTCATTAGAATCTGCATACAATATCACCGTTATATTGGCCAATAAGTAAATAGCAGCTTGGGAGTCTGTGCTCTTAATACTTTCTATTTGGTATGACTGTAGATCTGCATCACAGTCCACTCGATGGACGTGTGATGGAAAGGTTCGTTTGCTATGGTCTCAAAGTGCAAAAAATCAAAGGCAGGTACACCACAGGGGTTATGCTTCAATCAAACAGTGAAACTTTATTGTTTCACCTGTAAAGCGGTGTGCAATAGGAAGAAAGAGTGATAGGAAAAAAGAGAAAAGAGGTAAAGTGAGGAAGAGGGTTATAGCTGCCACCACAGGTCCAAAGGAGTCCCTCTGGTCCCAGGTCCAGGCAGTGTCCCGCCGGTCCTTCTGGTCATCGTGGTCCTTGGTGGGGAAATCTTTTTGAAAGTTCATTTGCTAGGAAGACATCTTTTATGCCAGGCAACACATCTTGCCCCTCCTCTGGTCCACCTTGCTCTGTCCCGTGGCCCTCTGCCAACTCAAGCGAGGCTTTCATGCATGTCCAGGGACGAGAGTCCGAGGTGTGGTCTGACTTGGAGGAGGGTAGCTTTTGACCAGGAGGTATGTTTTCATGTTCTAATGACATTATAATGAGCAAAGTTCACTTGAGGTTTAAGATTTCTTCATCAAATTTGGAAACATCAGCTGGAATCAATCTTCTTGAGGGTAACTATGCAGTCTTTATTGTTCCAGTTCGGTAAAGCTTAATGGAGAGTGGTACAGTACTGTTCGTACTGCTGTTGTCAAAAGAGAGTGGTAGAGAACTGTTTATACCATGCTGTACGCTCCCTTCTTCAGCTTTTATCAGGCAGGTAATTGTGGCTTCTTGTCCCTGATGTCAATGTTGAGACAATACCATTCTTTGGACCGACTCTTACAATCTGCTACTTACTTCTTGTGTATAACCATTTCTACCAAACAGCAAAACCAATATATATACACTCATTTTTATCCTTTAGACTGCAGCTACTGTAGAAATGGGAATACAATTCCTAGAGCATATAAGTATATGGAAAACCTGTAAGATGAGAGATCTATTTGAAATATTCAAGAAATTCCACAGACTTACATAACTGAACAACCAACAAATAACATTTCTTTTACTCTCACATGATCACAAGGCTAATCTTTAGATACTCAACTAAAAAATAAAATAAAAAATATCTATTCTTTTGTCTAGAAGGCTTCATTATTGATCTGTCCTGTAATTAAGGAATGATTTTATAATGGACTCATGTCTTTAGAACAAATTCAGAAACCTGCTGTTCTCTTGAAAGTAACATTGATCTCTGATAGCAATATTTATGAGCGAATTTTGGGCTGAATACTATGTGCCATGTCTAAAATACTTAATTATTTGGAAATTAAATTAATAATGCTGTTAAATCCTTTGGCAAGTAAGTAAAGCACACATTCGTTATAGTTGTCTTCCAAGTTTTTTTGGAAAATAGCCAGACAGCTATTGATTCTTGGTTGAATACAAAATGGTTTATGCTTCCTATTTCTTCCATAGAAGCTCACTGTTTTGACATATCACTGGCACAGGAGCCAAATCATGTGTGCTCTACCATTGTCTAATTAATTTTACATCTCAAATTGATTCACGACTCCTGAACACTCAGGGTGGACTGTGAAAAATGTCTACAGATCAAGCCATGTATTCTCATTTGATTTTTGCTTGTATGATCTGACTCACTTGCAGCCTATAATTCATATAAAAACTGTCACACTTAGTCATAACTATTAAGATACACCACCTTTTCCCTTTGTTTTCATTTGAAGTCATACCCAATCTACTTATCTATCAATACTTTTTTTCAAAACTGATAATCTTTTCTCTAGTATAAACAATATTTTTGCATCATTGTAGTGACAAAATACAGAAGGTTTTGTGATCAGGAACAAGTAAGTTCTACTACCAACAGTCCTCTACTCCATTCCCTACTGGGAATTCTTGCACTAGCAAGTCAGGTATTAAATTGTACCGAAAAAAATTCAAGTACCTAAAACCTGTGTGTGCTCCTGAAAATTTTCACAGAGCCCATTCAGTAATTCCTTCTGTAACACAGAAAAAACTTGCAGTGGTTTCTGAAACTTACCCTGAAAACATTCAAAGTATAAACTATTTCAAGAAATTTTTGCTACTTTTGTAAAAGCTACTTATTACAGTAGAACTCTTAAACATAAAGTAGAAAATAATACATACTAACCTGCAGCTTGAAAAATGTGAAGAGTTATCACATTGAATAAAACACAAGATTATTTCCTTTTGAAAAATACAACTAAGGAAACCAAAGTTTGAAATAGCTCTTTAAACTAGGTGCTGCATTCTCAGAGCTTTGAATGAATTAGCTGGCCAGATTCCTGCTGAGGAATCAACTTTGACTTGCTCTTTACAGGAGATTTCTGACCCTGCCCACAACTATTCACTCACCACAGGAGTCATGGAGGAGCTGATAGAGAGGCATGCTATTTAAAAACACTTCAACAGCAACAAATGCATTTCAGTGCCAGTTTCTGCACCCACATAATTTAAAATATTAAATTACATTTTTTGTTAACTATACCCTGAGGAAACACATTAAATGGCAGATCTAGGAATCAGTGTCACCCAATTACATGTAAAATTGTTACAGCAGTGAAAGCTAATCCAACACTGGCTGGGAAAAAGGATACAACGCAATGTGCGTAATGCCCAACCTAAAGAAAGTAAGCCTAGTTCTGATGCATGCAAACCTAATTCTATGTATATAAGTCATGTCAACTTAGACCTTTAGACCTTTACTGGCAAACAAGACACCACTGTTCCCTGCTAATGTGCTGACACTGGTCTCAGAAAACTGTTTCTGACTGGGAGAACCACCTTCTGAGGCAGAGATACTGTCCAGTTTCTACTCCATCCAGCTGACCCTCAAGGGTTAAAATAGTCCTTTGCAGTCACTGTCAATTATTGATGTTAACAACTTTTTTAAAACCCACTCATGAATTCAAGGAATACACTGGGATATTTACATTCTCCCATAGCAGTGCTAGTACAACAGGAACATATAAAATTGAAACTCAATGCTTATTTGCAGATCAGTACATGACTGTAAACTGCAAAAAAGGTGTTTTAGACGGTTACGTGAGATTATGAACTGCAGTGCCACCCTCATTATATGTGGGAGTACATGCACAGTGGAGGATACTGCTGCATGCAAGAACCCTCCAAGCCCTCAAGCTTGGCCTCAGAACCAAGGAATAATGAGAAGGGGCAAAAGTCACCTCTCTTCCCACTGCCTCAGACTGCCGCACTGTGTGCAGGTTAGCTAGATCCATCTAGCAACTGATGGACTTCTTCATTCTTCTGGCACCACTATATGGTGTTGTGGAAGTATCTGTGACCAGGCAAATAAGATATCTGAGACACGGATACTTCTGAATCATGTCAGATACACAGTGTAAAAATAAATAGGAAAACTGATTCAATTCACCATGCCGTATGGCTATAGGTGTGATGTCAGCAAGCAGGACAATATTTATAAAAGTTTTACTTCTACCTGTAAACTGCCTGAGGGAATCACCATTCATTCCAGTGCAATAGCTCTGCAAGCTCACAGCTGTTCACTCATGTTCACATTATTCAATGTCAGACTTTAAAATATAAATTCAATTCTTGTGGAACTTCTGGAAATCACACCATTATAATGAACAACTGGGAAATAGTAAAATAGTTTAATACATACTGCTAGCAAAGCTGAAAATGGAAGGGTACAGCCAGCGCAAGATCCTTGACTGGGATTCCAATGAGCATTATTCCCCCCTCATTATGCACTGATGGAAAATGATGTAGTCAGTCCTTCCACAGATCAAAATGAGTCTTAGGTCAGACTCAGAATCTGCCTACTTGAATACTAGTTATGCTTCACAGAAAGGCACACGTTTAGAGGGGATCTTACAGATCGGCTATATACTCTTTCACAACACTTGTAGACAGACTTAGAAAAAAATTGTAGACTAATGGTCACACACAAGAAGAAAGTAAAACTTACACAAGTTTTTTTCTGTGTGGTTATTAATATATTTATTTATTTATTTGTTATTGAGTAAAAATTAACAGTATATTACTACTCTGAGTCAGAGTAAGGATCTAAGCCAATTAACACATCACAGTACTGTTCCTTTCCTGACAGTTTAGAGAAAAACCACACCTGTATCAATTTCAAGGCTCTTTTGTTGGAAATGTTCTCTGTTCTCACCACATTTAATGGGACAGATAGATAGCCTGTAGCCTGCAGATAACTCTGTAGCCTGTCATTGGCCCACCTGCAAAGCTGGCAGAAGAAAAACCAGAACCAGGATCCCTATGAACCAGTAAAAGCACCAGACATAACCTGCTTGTTATTTGAAACTCATGTTTTCATAGCTCCTAAACATCTTTTCACACTCCTCATTTTTCAGTCTTAATCACTGTAACGTAACTTTGATAGTGTTGAAGGACCAAGGAACTAGTCTCATTAACCACTTCTGGTTTACTTTTTTCCCAAAGACAGACATGCTCTAATTAAGTACTTGCCTTAGCTATTCTCAAGACAATAGACTAGTCCAGGCAGCCTGCGTGAAAATTAAACAGGGTGAGATCTCAGCAAAATGGCAACATCAGTCATTGTTGCCATCCTATGCTGGATGCACAGGAAACAAGTGTAAAGATTCTTTGGTCCTATCAGGTATCTGCGGTGTTGTTATTTATACCCTGCCTTCTGCCTCTCATTATGGTGATGAGAAAAGTTCAAAGGGATCCTTATGCTGTTATGAGAAGGTTTTTGAAGGTTGGTTTTTCTCAAATAGGGTAACCACTAAGGAAATGGTATCTCATCCTATGCTAACACTTTCTAGCCTTTCATCACGGGAGTGTGGAAGTGAAGATAGGCATCTGGTAGCAGATAATTACTCCCAAAAAAGTCCCACAGAGTTCTTTAACTTCTCTTCAGGCCCACTTGAGCATTAGAATAGGAGATCAATAGATAGATATACATGAAGTGAAGGGAGGATAAAGCCCTCTCTGAATGGAGATCAAACATTTGTTTGATGCATGCACTGCCACAGGTTAACACTGATTCTTGCCTAGAGCATAGCAGTTTTGGTTAAATAGTCAATACCATAGGATATGAAAGAAGGGCCATTTCCTATACATACTCGCTGACTGTTCTAAACCAAATTGTTTTTCCCCCTGAAAGATATGTTGCCATTGAAGTCAGAACACTTGTGCACAGAGTAACTATGTGGAAATATGAGTCAGGAAATAGAGGTACTTACTTTAGGATTTTTTTTTCCTAGATGAAAAAAGATGCCAAATTTCACACAGATGCATTTTTCCATCCACAGAGAACACCCTTATGTCAGCTGAAGCCAGAATCCTAAAAGAACACCCCAGATATGAGGAATATAGACTCTGTTACTGCTGTTTCGTGAAGTTTGGGGCAAGAGCTCTCTAGCAGTTACCTGAGCCCCTTAGGCTTATGTGCTAGCAGTCAATATGCTGGTGAAATGGTTTTATTGTTTTTATTATATTATTATTATTTTTATCATTATTATTATTATATACTAAGTATTATATATTAATAATATATTATTATATATTTTGTATTATTACTTTCCAATGGAAAGATGTAAACTGCAACAAGGAGTGACAAGAGGATAAAAACTAAGCAAATCAGTGCCTTAACTTTCTTCATTTTCATAGTAAAACAAACTTCTCTGACATAAGAAAGATGCTTTAATATTTCAACTTCAAGCTTTCAAAGAGTGTCATATAAATTGCTGCAAGGAAGGCAAAATAATCCCATAAACACCTACCACAGGTTCATTACATCTTCTCTTGGAATAGCTTGTGAACAATGCAACAAAAAGAGTTTTAATCTGGTGAAGTGTGGTATTCTTAGAAGCATTTTCATGGTTATAAAACAATGCTAAGATTGGCAGATAATATAGACTGAAAAGTATTAAAAGCTTCTTCTCATTTTTCTTAAGAAAAGGGAGCCAGTAAGAGAAAAAAAAAGAAAAACTGTCAAGAACTGTCTAAATATGACAGCAATATTTATTTAGTCCATCCTAGCAGGAGTCTTTCTGTCAGCCATGAATCTTTCATAAATAATTATTACTTATTTTTAAGCTTGTGGTAAAACTTGCTAAGAGCCATGTTTATGATAATAGTGTTTCTTGGTTTTCTCTGGATATGTATCAAGACACCCCAGATTTTCTCATCTCCTGAAAAAAAATCAAGATATGTTTTTTTTCATAATTTATACTCAGAACTCAGTATGTGAAGTTTTTGTCCTGGTGCTTAGATAGATAACCTTATGAAATGTGCAGCACACCTTTTTCCACCCTAATACAGTCTCCAAAACATCACCCATACATCTTTTTTCTCGATTCATTGACAACAAAGATCTCTTGGACAGTTCTAACTGGCTCAGCAGGAAAGTGGTTCTAACAAACCTATCCTTTGCATTATAACTTCCCCACATTATTTGCTTTATGAACTGTGATTCAGAATAAATTTTCTGCTGATTAGAAAGTCCTTGAACACCTGTAAGTTCACAAGTGATTGCTACCCACACAGATGTTAGTAAAATGCTAGTTTCAGGAACCAGTAGGTTAATCATTCACGTTCTCTTAAACCATGACAGCTATTTTGACATTACAGCTATCAGCCCATATACTAAGCATAAGACCCATTTTTGTTATTGGCTTTTCTTACATAGCAGGAGTCAGCAAGATTAATTATGCCACCACATAAATATTTTCAGAAGCAAAGGAGGAAGAAAATTTTGATTAAAGCTGCTGTGGGATACCAAAGTCACACTCAAAGGAACCTAACTGTGTTTTTTATTTTCCTTGAAATTGCACCTTGAGGAAGATTTTGAATTATTGGATGTTTTCCCTACTTCTTCAATTATACAGTCTTTCAATGCCAGATTGATTGCAAATCTATGGTGGTGTGCAATTTGTGAAGTGATTTCCAGTGTCCAAAGCCTACTGTACAGATTCATAAAATAAATTAGTTATACAGATAAGTTTTATTGGCACCATGCAGACTGAGTAATCAAATAGCTATCACCTCTACCCAAAATGCCTACGGACTTCAGAATCACAGTGTAACAAAGTAAATTCTATTTGCATTTTAATACAGTTCCTTAACATCTGCTCATTCCTTCATGTATATTATTGCATAACAAATTATTCAGATCACAAGTCAGTAGTCCTTTAACTTTTTACTGCATAATGTAATTGTTTCTTAATTCATTTACTAAATGCAAAAAAGACCCCATTTTAATATATATATATTTTAATGTATGAAGGCAAAGAGATAAGCAAGGGAGATACTGTACAGACCTGCAGTCAATTAAAGCAAGTAGTTAATTTGAATATGTTCTTTTCATAAGCTTTGTCATTAGATAACCTTGCCAGAAGATATGAGTAATGTTTGCATGAACTGCCATGAAATTGCCATTCATTCCAGTGGAGTTTTCATGTACTGATGTGTCCCAGTGACTATAAAATATCACATGCAATTCAGCAGAGAGCGCCCTTGCTTTATAGTTACTTTATTACACTTAATGACTCTTTTCACTCTTGGGGACATATTTAGATATTTCATGGCAAAAAGTCATGGTGGCTGGTTGCACAACAGTCAGACAGCTCTAGTAGCCTTCATCATTTATTTGTATTTGGTTTAATACGTACTGCTTGGATATTTCAGGTCATTAAAAGGTCTTGAAACACGACTCCCCAAGAGAGCCTTCAGTGAAAGCACTTCTTTTTACTATCATTCCAGAGATACTTGGGCAGAGACATCCAGCATGTGTGCATACTGCAGAGTAAGGAGCATTGGTACATTCCTCCTGGTTGTTGTGGCACCCTAGGGGATACATTACCCTAAGTTAGAAAAGCACTTTAACTTTTTGACTGTAGGTCCTCAAAGGTTGACAGAAATTGCCATAATTTGCCTCATATTTGCATTTGAAAACGCCCCTTTGGATGTCAGCACTTAAGACCTAATGAAGACTAGATATTATAGACAGTACTGAGAAACAATAAGCCCCCTTTCACTGACACACAGTTCTGAAACTGTTGTTCCTCGCAAGAGCCCAAGCTCATAATCTGCTCATTGTAGATGTTCATAATACTATTTCTGCTTTCTGAATACCACACATTCCTCACTCTTCTGTTGGTCATATCTTTGCAAGAGATCACAGAACACACTAGTATCCTGCTATTAGAAGAAGCTTATTGTACTATGGGATCTCCTACCAAGGCAAGATGCTAAACTGATATTTGTTTTTGTCAGTCCCAAATGCTGCCTGGAAAAGGAAAACTAAAAGGATATTTTAAGAGCAGACTTTGTTTCTTTTGCATTAGCTCCAGTGTAAAACACCAACATTAAGGCCCTGGGGGAAGGCCAAGGGAATGGACTAGCAAACCAGAGCTGACAAGAATATATATACACTGAGGCTGGATATCTTTAGACTCAAAGTCAGAGTCAGGAAAACACCCCTAAAGGTAGTTTGATTAGTCTTTGCTTTTATCCCGTGTTTTTTTCTGGTAAAATATTAGACATAACCTTGTTTGTTTGTTTTTTAAATTCCTACTTGCTCCCAGCTATTGCTTGCCCCACTTGCTCATTTTATCTTATTTTTAAGATAATTGTAAAGAGTTGAAATCAGAATCATGCCTATCTGAGTATTTGTACAGCATCTAGCATAAGTGGTACTGTTGCTGTGCTAGAATTTTACACTAATAATACTATGTGCTTTGGATGTTCTATTGCAACCTAACTCTCAACAGAAATTATACAAAGGAACAGATGTATCACACCATCTGCAAGCCATACATTTTCTGAAATACATATACTTAAGTTCAAGAAAGAAAATATCCAATACAAAATAGCCAAACATGTTCATGTTGTAAGAAAGAATAAATTAATCAATTATTACTATTTACTCTTGCTCATTCTTAGCTCTGTACACACAAGAAACCTCTTTGTCTTATCTGTGAATTTATTATGACAGGGTAGTGTCCCCTGCTGAAGTATTTCACTCATTCTCAAGGTGTTCCTATGGAGTCATACTTTGTTACTAGACACTTTAGGAGGAAAGAACTGTACCACATGCGAAGAGGTGTAATAAAGATTACTATAGGATGTTTATTCCTAACTTTTTTCTTCTTCCCTAATATTCTCAAACAATTCCATCAACAGGATGCCTGCACTTGCTGGTTATTTCTTTCACTTCATGGTAACAAAGACTGGTATTACTGTTACCCACACAGAAAATTCTGTTTGAGCTGCAGAGGGAACGTAACCCAGCCTAGCATCAAGCAAAACAGATGATTCCACCTTCTCAGAAATTTACCTAAATGTACAAAGATGAAAAATTCTGGTCATGTTACTGGAGCAGATTGTTTTTCAGACAGGAGGCAAAATAAGCAAGGAAGACATAATGACCAACAGCAAAATCAAATTAACTGCCCGTTAGGTTACCTGCTCTCTATGACTAAAGACATTTTGTGTTGCTCATCACTCATTTTCACTACATTCTTTCAGACATAAAATTTATATACATAGTGTGTGTGCGTGTGTATCTTTATCTATCTTACCACACACAGAAAAGCTCCCTTGAAGTGATCAGTTTCTGAAATTCTCCCCAAAAGGCACAATCAGACCAAATAATAATAATAGAGATACAGACAAAGTAGAGTGGAGAGCTGAAAAAAATCTCATTCCTAAGACAAGTTGAAGAACACCTGGTTCAACACAGGTGAAATCTAAATGCAACTCTAAAATGCTACAGTTCTATAAAAAATCCTGAAAGAAAAGAGGCGCTGTATCTATTGACAGGATTTTCATGATGTTGTCTGTCTGCAGTATTTTTGGGGTCATGGGGAAGAAGAAAGAAACAGCAAAAAGAATGGGACTGTTCAAGTAAAATAAAACCAAAATACAACATTTTACTAAATTTGTACCATTGGTAGTAATGCAAACAACTTCTGATGAGCACTTTGATTTTGCTCTGAATGTTAGGCTTCTGTAGTACACAGTGTATCCTCAGAGGCCTGTAAAGAAGCTTTAAGAATAAACAAGGCTAGAAGTAAAATGTCTATATGAAACCACTCTGAATACATTTGCATACACAAGCATAGGTCTTTACTAACTCTAAGTACACATACAGTGGACATGTGCAACTATGTCCATTATTTAATGACTGTCTCCCTCACAGTTTTTCTGGAATATTCAAACCCTTTAGACACACAGATATGGGTTATATACGTAATTTTTTAAAAAAATTAATTTCAGTAATTATTTTTCTTACCTTCTCAAATGTGTATTTTTCTTCCTAATTAGCTGAAATGTATCTGTCACATGAAGGATGTTGTCTCTTACAGCCTGACTTAACAAGGTCAATCAATTTTCATTTAACCTCAAGGCTAACAGAGAAAATAAAGTAGTACAGGTTTTGCACATACATTGTAATAAGAGCAGGCACGAAATTATGGAGAAGAGTTTCAGGTTGGCCATGTCATTCATTCTTTGTTCTTCACTGGAAAAGGCTAGGCTTCTCAGAAGCCTGTATTTTTTGTCAAAGATATTTCAGGACATGCACTAGTTTTCACTCTCACTAGTTTTTTACTCTTTACTGCTTCCCTTTGCAATCTTATTAATTTATCAAATATGTGGGATACAAATGCTTCTACCTATTAATACTATTTAAAAATTCATGAGGTAGAATGCTTTCTATTTAAGCACCAAAGACAGAAAGCCATCGTCGCCAGTATCTACATACTTCTAAAGCCTGGTCTCTTGTGGAAGAGGGAAAATACCAAGACAGACAGAAAGAGGAAGATCAAAGTCAAATCTCTCAGTGAGCCCCATAAGCAGGCTATAGGTAAAGTTTATGTGCTAAAATATTGATCTTTCATCTTCCTTCTAACAAGGATATAAAGTCTGTAAGCACACTGATTTCTGACATTTGTATCCATTAGAGCATCTAAAAGTTTCGCTACTTGGTTTGTTCAGAGCTAACTTATTCTCAACAAGGCTGACAAACGTAGGTTATCTCTTACTCAAATTTAGTTGGTGTTGCTAAGCAAGTTAGAGAACGTGGCTGCAGAGAAGAAGTCCTGAATGTCCATGCTGAAGTAAACACCTCTGTGCTTGTGCTTGTGTAAGATACCTGAAGCAACCTAGGATTACCTTTCTGCTTTGTTTTATTTATTTCTACATAGCTTTGAAACACCTCATACATTTCTTGATTCTCAGAATAGCTGTGATTCCATCTTCTTTCAATAAAAAGTGTGCTTTTACATTACAAGTATACAAGTATAAGCATATGCCTATATGTGTATACATACATACACTTACTTTTTTCCTTTTTATGACTTGAATGATACATATTTTTAAATTCACATATTCCTTAAGAACCTCAGATCTACTTTAATAAGTCTTTTGTTCCCTGTTTTTTAATTGTAAGCTCTTTCTGTTCAAAATATCTCACGATCATTGTTATTTATTTGCAAGAGCTGAGTTTTTTTAAATAACATGGACCACACCTTCAAATAGTTTAAATTGGACTACCTGCATGGGAGTCTGCAGAACCAGACCGGTATTTTGTCTTTCCTAAGTGGATTGCTCTTACAATTGTTAAAATATATTTTGGTCTTGCAATTATCATGCACACTTATTTTAAATATTTGTTTCCACAGAGGCTTTTTCATTCCTAATCAGTAGCTTAGTGATCTTCAGATGAGCACGTGTGCCAATTGTGTTGCCTACTGTACCCTGTAATCATATCCATTCACCTAATGAAACTACATTTTGGAGCCTGTGTAACTGGAGGGTTGCCATTTTTAATTTAAATTGCAGTTAGCAAAGGCTAGTCACAGACCGGCTAGGCAGCTGACCGTTTTTTACAGAACTGTTAGTTTCTGACTTGCCAAAGGTATAACTAAATGCATTGTTTACAACAATCTGTGCTAGTTAAAATTAAGATTACATTTCTTTTCATGTTTGATTTAATGTAAAAATTATACTGAAGTTCATTATTAGGCATCATTTTATAGAGAGATATGAAGTGTTTAAATTAATATTAAAATTACAGATTTTTGTCCATAGGATATTTCTAAATAGCTTGTGGAAACACAAGACCATGAGAACTTCCATGTAATTCTTGTAAATAGTAGGAAAAATCAGGCCCTTTGGAGTGCCTCAATGGAAGGTAAATGTTATTCTATATAAACAAAGTATGACCAGAGTTCTGACTTTGTAGAAGTGTGCTTGCCTACCAGAAAGAGAAGGATGAGTAAATTTGCTCCTGCTCTTAATTGCAAACTTTTCTGAGCTTTGCTTTGCACAGGGATTTCCTTGCACTGCAGCAGTCTCCAGCCTCCATGCCCCTACACTACAGCTGTCTGCTCCATTAAGAAGGCATCCTGGCCATATGCCAGGAAGTACACAGCAGATGGAGGGAAGAGATAAGGCTCAAAGACAGATATTTCAAGGAAGGACACAGACAGATGAGCGCACATGATTCAACTAGTAGTTTTGAAGCCAGCCCTGTGTCTAAGAAACAGCTAACACTGCACAGCCATGCTCCTGACTCATTACAGTAGCTAACAGAAACACCTTTAAAGCACTCTTTAATCATTTGGAAGTGTCTACCACTCTCTTATTTGGCAAGTGCTAAAGTTATAGAAACCAGATTAAAAAAAACCTCCTAGTTTAAAGCCTGAAGCACAAGTGTCAGCCAAAAGACCATCAACCCGTATGAGAACAGCTTTCTAACACCAGATTTCTTCCAGTCAGACTTGGTGTTAAAGGGTCTGGCTCCAGCTTCCCACCCTTCTGACCCCGTGCCTGCTGACAGACTTTGCAACCCTGCATAACTTGAGGCCCTAAGTGCTAACATACAAGAAAGTACTCCGGCACATGAAAACTCCCAAAATGCCAGAGCAAAACACATTAAAAAAAAGTATTTCAATGACAGTTGTTTGAGTCTCGGGGAAATAATTTTACAATACTTTATTAAGATATATTTTTATATATAATAAAATTCAAAATATATATAATATATATAATAGCTATTAGAAGAGGTTACATAAAAGCTTAACAACTATAAGTTGAATTAAATATTTAGAAAAAATACCTGTCACCCATGTGACCAAATATTTGTGGAAATATTCAAAGCAAACAAAAGAAATCTCAGCAAATACATATTGTGAAAATCTGCTGGCCAATATCAATAATTGTTATATAAAGCTGTGAATCAGCCTAGATATCACATGAAAAGTTATTTTGGGTTTTTGGAACCGCCTTTAATTGCCTGAAGGATCAAAGAAGAGTAGCCTAAATTAATTTGCTCTTAAAGAATGTCATGTGATCAGAAATTCCATTTAAATAACACCACCATTATGTTTCCCTTATGTGGCTTTCAGAAACATAATGCTGTATCAAGAGGTTTCTGTAAAGTCTTTGGACTTTACAAGGAAGACTTAAGCTTTTGATAGCTCTGAAATCTCACTAGCTGTTCTGTCAAGTATTTGCCCTAGATGTAGCTGTCTTGCAAAAGCGCCTGATACTGCATTTAAAATTCTCCTTTAGAAGTGGACTTCTTAGGAAAGTTTTAGATGGCCTAATACCTCCTTTTGCATCTCTCTTAAATTTGTAAATGTTAAGTCTAGAACCCTAAAACCAAAATTAACATTATCTAGAAATAAATAAGGAATTCAGCCAAATTCAGAAATGATGCAAAGAATCAGAAAATGATAGAAGTGTGCAGCTGTATACCTCTGGAGAAAAATAGCAATAGAATGAAGATTTTGGAAGCTTAGACCACCAAAAACAATAATCCCATTCCTAAATGGGAGTAAATTATGGAAAACAAATTATTTGGTTTTAATTGTTGAGAGTATATTCCACATTTCCATGTTCATAAAGATAGTTTGGACAATTATCAAAAAATCCATTAGTATTAAGACACAGCATTACTTTAATTGAGCAAATGTCACAGATCTTTGTTTACACAAACCAGGAAAAACCATTGCACTTACACTTGCAAAGAGTTAAGAGTAAAAGAAACTTTGATTACCCTATATTGTTGATGAAAGAGCAGAAGTTTTTAAATAGATTCATTTTAGTAAACTTCAGAATTTGGAGGCAAAAGAGATTAATTAATTTCACTAATCAAGCTAAAAACAAAAGACTGTATTTGCAGTAGAAAAATTCAACAGCATTACAGTGAGGTTGCTTTTAGAAATAAATGCCTGTTTAAATAGAATTATAGGACACACCACATGTATCACCAGCTAAAATATTTGCAACCTTAAAAAAATGAGTAAAAAAGAAAAATTAAAAGAACTGACCCCACACTAATAGGCGGTTGAGCATTAAATTACACCAGGATTTGCAAAAAATGGATGGTCTACTGTGCACCTTCATAAAATATATAAACAGAAGAATTCTGAGTACAAGAGAATTACGGGAAAACCTTTACTCGGAGATTTTTAGACATTGAGTGCTGACATCAATGGAAACGTACAAGGTGCTCTGTCATCAACTAGCTTTTGCATTGTCCCAGTTTACAAGCCATTTATGTACCCCAGACAGCAGAGGCAAGGTCAAGACATGAGCAAGGTAAACCTCAGCAACCAGCCCAAACTAAGCTTTATGTTATAAATAAATAAATCAAAATTTATTTTAAGTAATAGTTAATGTTTCTGTCTTCTCTGAAGATGCTTCCTAAATGAAACTAAATCTTAGGGATATCTTTTTCTGCTCAGATGAAATTTTCTTTTCCAGTGAAGAAAAACCTGAAAGTTTCACTGCAGAGCAAGAGATCTGTGGGAATTATGTGGAAGTTTCCCTTTTCTGTTACCTCCCATCCCATCCTGTCGTGCTCTTGCAGAGGTTTGCAAACCATGGTTTATAACTATCTCTGGATGTCCTCGATGGAAAAGCAGTAGGTGGAAAGAAATGCTTTCCTCCTGGTGCTTTCCTCTTAGCTCATCTCACTTTCGGTCAAAGAAATGTTCATCCAACAACAGGAAGATGACATCTCTGTCATTCTCATTGCTGGCTATAGAACCCCAAAAGGCCATCCTTTGCCTCACTATATGTGTTTTTCATAGAATCATAGAATGGTTTGGGTTGGCAGCGACCTTAAAGATCATCCAGTTCCAACCCCCCTGCCACAGTCAGGACAACTTCCACTAGACCAGGTTGCTCAAAGCCCCATCCAACCTGGCCTTGAACACTGCCGGGGATGGGGCAGCCACAACCTCTCCAGGCAACCTGCTCCAGTGCCTCACCACCCTCACAGGGAAGACCTTCTTCCTTACATCTAATCTAAATCTACCCACTTTCAGTTTAAAGCCATTACCCCTTGTCCTCTCACTACAGACCCTTGGAAAAAGTCCCTCCCTGGCTTTCTTGTAGGCCCCTTTAGGTACTGGAAGGCTGCTATAAGGTCTCCCTGGGGCCTCTCCAGGCTGAACAACTCCAACTCTGCTTCCCAACGTGTTTATATATTGTGAAAACACCATACAGCATGTGTTCTAATAGTTTTGGAGACCTTCTGGCAGATGTTTCTAGACAAGCAATACAATTTGGCTTTAAAGTGAGCTAAGTGGGGCTTTGCAAGCATAGAGTTTAGACTGGAAAAACAAGCAATGTCTCAGCAGAACAGTAGAGGGAAACAGAGAGATAGTTCTAAGTACAGTATTAAACTCTAATAATTGGTAGCGACAAAGAGGTTTGGTGGGTTATGTGAACTGATAAGTTTAAACTCATCACATTTAAACTATAAATAATTGAAAGGTTGAGTATATAGACTGACAGGCAGAAAGAGAGGTATACAAATGACAATTATAATTATTAGAATAAAGAAAATTTTATCTTACAGCATGCCTTTGCATGATTCTTCTTCATGACTCAACTTCAATGTTCTAAGAACATGAGTGTGTGATATTTCCTTGGACTATCAGACACTGAAAGTGTGGAAAAAGTTGTCTTCTAGAATACTTAGCTTTCTAGAGCTTGCAAATGATTTTTTAAAAATAAATTTCAACGCTATGTGATCCACTTAAGCTCTCAAAGTAGACAAAATACAGAAAATATTCCTGAAGTTTTGCCAGAGCTAGTTAGCTGAAGGTTATTTTTACTCCAGTTTCTCCCTGAACACCTGTCCCAAGACAGTACTATCCATCTAAATAAAAAAGATATTTTCTCATCATCACAAATATGAGAGTCAGTTTGAGGATACACAACAGGGCAAGAGGCCTTCTGTACTAAAGCTTTCTGTAGGAAGAAGGGTAATTTGGAGCTTGAAACCTGAAAGACACCTTTTCCTGCCACTATTTTCTATTGATTTTAACTAGCTCATTTAATAAAATTTAGGGATTACATGCTTACAGCAATTTATTTTTTACTAAATGCTTTTAGGAAATGCCTTGCCCTTTCTTCAGTCCTTTGTACCACAAAAGTTGACTGGTGTATTTTTTTCTAAAGCCAAACATGTTTTCCAAGCCATGCTCACGTCCAAGTCTTTTCTTTATAGAATTTGACTTTTTACAACTGACATAAATGACTTTTCAGGTCTTAGTATGCTATAATAATGTATTGAAATATTTCCTCATGCAAAAAATATGAAGATCTTAAGTGTGTATAGCTGGGTATACATACATATACATATGTGCACATACCTGTGTGCCCATGTGCATAGAAGATAACGTATATACTTCACAAAAACAGAGAGGATACTGACAAACCTAAATAAAGTGATAATCATACACAGACATGAAAGAAGAGGAGAAATCATTATTTCCAATTAATTGTTCTGAATTAGATATAAATATGGTAATTATTACTGCTGGGTTTATGAAACCGTTGAATCTTTCTTGTAAATTAAAAGAAATTTTACCTTCAGTAGAGATTATATAGAACATACACTTTTCTCAGGTAATTTATATGGTTTCACTACCTGCAGTGAAGATCTTAATTCCCAAAATGTTTCACTCAACAGTCCTTGATCTCTGCATTTCACACTCCACTGTCAATTCAGTGTTGATTTCAATACTGATACCATTCTCAATTCACTTCATTCTACTGTAGTCTGTTCTGTCATATTTCAGTCACAATGACTGAGAACATAATAGATGATGTTTGTACAACATAGATGCTAATTGTACCATGAAAGTGCTCTAGACAAAAATTTAGGACAGTGTTTTGGTTAACATTTTTCTCTTTGGCTGACATGGTAGATCTTTCCTATAGTATCCCAAGTTCTTTAAATCAACACTCAATTAACTAAATCCCTCCCAAACACTACAGAATGCCCAGCCTTTGTGAACATGCCAAATCCTTTGTGTGTGTGCGTACACGCACATGTGTGTAACATTCCAGCCAGAAGAATGAAGACTCCATTATAATTAAATCTGCCAGGACGGAGCATGGTCAACAGTCTCCATTTCAAATCTTATCTACATAAATTCATATGTGGCATATTAATTGTACATATTCTTTTTTTTTATTTGAAACATTTCTGTAGACTTCATGACCTAAAACTGTCTACCTAAATTTAGCTGGAAAAACTGCAAGAGTAAATGATAATGTATGTGTCACAATATTAAACACAAGCATCCTTTTAAGTGCAAATTTTTGGTTGGTGTGCATTCAAACATTAAAAAAATATGAAATAAATAACCATGCTGTGACAGTATCTATCTTCCTATCAGTCAGAATACGGTATGTGATTTTTCTACACTGTACAAGTCCTGTCTGCAATTAGAGGAGACTAGCTGGCACAAGACAATTGTAAGCAGAACTGACAACTTGTGCGAACGTCTAGGAATTACACTGTCGTTGGAGAGTCATGCAGTGGCAGCTTCTAAAATGCTGCTTAAAAAAACCTCAATAAAGAGCAAAAAAAGGTATATCAACATCTATAGAGGGATAAACAGCTTACAAGATTTGTTCTCGGTTGATTGTCCTTGAATTTTTTACATGTCTAAAAGAATAAATTTTATGAACAGGTGCCCAATTCTCTGGTTTCTAATCCCAGAAGAGGCTTAAAGGTACGCACAATGACCAGAAGTGACTGTGTTACCACAGAAAAGCATGCCAACATTTGCCAGTAAAGTCCTGATAACTGACTGCATATATGCTATTTTCCTGTCCAGTTAACAAGAAAAACCCTTTAGCTTAAGCCAAGAGTACTTAATCTTTCTGACTAGGTGGAAAGTTTTTTAAACAGGTACTGAAGTGTTGTACGTGATGCCACATCAAACCTCTATGCTGGACCTACTGCATATGTAGTAAACATTATTCAATATGAGAGAGATGCGGGGTGTGGGGGGGAGCTGGAGCAATTCATAAAGCCCATTTTTCCTAGGGGGTCCACTGGAAATGGGAAGAAGGTGTGCTAGGGACTGAATGATTGTTTTGATTAATCATATCTTCCTGAGAGCTGCAAATCATTTCATTTCCCTCCCAACCTCAAACTGGCTTTGTGGTGAAAGACAAACTTGTTATGCTGAAGGAGTTCAATTTTTTTGCAAAGTTACCTTCAATCCACCATACATACATACACTTTGATTCTTAAAAAAAAAAACCCACTCAAAAGCCACTTCAATGTCATTTTCTAGTATTTGTAAAAGTCATTACAACTTTATGCCATACCATTGCAAAGAAGATATAGCCCCAGAAAACGTGTCTCAAAGAGAGGATACAATCACTGCAGGATCCCTATCCTGTAGGTATTGTTTGGATGTGTCAGATATATGAGGCCTATAAAGAAAAGTGGGCATAAATGGAATGTATTGTGGCACTTACATTCAATGTAACTACCAGTCTCCTCGTCAAATCAGCAAGACTTGGATTTGGAGCTCAGTTTGTTACCAAAGGGTTGCAACCTATTTCAAACACAAAGGCAATTTTCAGGCTCTTTCATACTGTTTCCAAAATTAGGAATAGATAATTAAGTTCCATAAACAAATGCCTGGTACTTATCTTGAGCAGACGAAGATACTTGTTGAAGATACCTGATGTTGATGTCTTAGAATATTACCAAGAACGAAAGTTTGAATCTGAAGTGTGAGAGCTACAGATTTTTTTCAGCCTCACTTCCTCTACAAAGGGAGGAGCATCTATCACCTTGCAGCATAAGGTCCCCAGGAGTTTTATTATTTGCCAATTAATTAAATTACATCAAAACATTGGCAAAAATTAATCTTACTCTAAAATCCCTGAGGAAAAAAGGGTAAAAATCATTGCATGAGAAGGACAGAACTACTCACCCACACCAAATCACAAGAACATCAAAACGAGACACCTAGAAAACAAGAATCAGCAGTAGGAGAAGAATTTTGTTACCAATCTTCCTTTCATCAGTGGTTCTTTGTGTGTTCAAACCTGAGAACTAAGTTTCCATCTGGCTCCAAATACTCTAGTCTTCCTAAGCGCCAGAGCAAAAAGAATTCAATTGCTACACCTCAGGGTGGCTAAATTCTTGGCAGATTAATGAAAAACTCTTCATAAAAAGTAAGCATAATTTTAGATCATGATGGGAGGTAAAGACTGGCAAAACTTTGTTACTGGAAAGACAGATTTGCATGCAGTCAGGAGTTCTGCAGAATTATAACTGTACGTTTGTGTTGGTACATCTTTTAAAAAGCCCAATTCACTGAAGTATAGTGTGAAATGGTAAATTCACAGTATGACCTGGCTTTGGACAGGACACTTATGAGACTCATACAGCCTGGAAACATGTTCACTAGAGGTCAAATGTCAATTTTAGCTTTGAATGTTCCCTGGGATTTGCAATTCATAATAATGTCTAAGTTAACTTAGAGCAGAAAATCTCTCTTGGAAATCAGCACACTTTCTAAACCCCTTCTTGAGATAATTTATGTGGTAGTACTTCTTACCAGACATCAAAATTTGATCTCCAGAAGAACTTGGATGGATCTTAAGTACCTCATGATCATATAAGGCATTCCAGGTGCAAACTGTGATATCTAAAGACTCCATTCAGCTGCAGTCTAGTCTCTAGACAAAAGGGTCTCCATCTCAAGCTAACACTTGAATTTGAAGTAAGTTTTCAAATATTTGAATTTGACAAAACTCTCAGTTTGAGACATCATAATTCCGTAAGCATCTCTAAGTTTGATTACAGACCATTCCTTATGTACTCAGCTTGATAGGACCAAAGGACACAGACTTTTTCCCCAATGAAAAGGTACTTTGGGATTCATAAAATAAGTATTCATTCATCTGTCTCACCTGCAAGGCTTGTCAAAATAAATGTTCTCAGAGCTTATCTATGAAATCAGGCTCCACAGAAAAAAAAAGAAAAAAAAAGGCAAAAAAAAGCCAGCTGTGATAATACCCCTTCTTACCTCAAAGGGTGAGTTGCCAGAGTAATCACTGGGGAATATATCTAAAAAACCCACCTTGGGGGATGGAAAATCATACCTGGAATGCATTGAACTTAGCCACATAGAAGTGTGCCAAACACTAAAATGCATTTTCACTGAAAATCCTATTGCTATACAGGCAGATAAGATACTTAAAGAGTATTTTGCCCACATACGCAGTGGGAAAAATATGAAAATGTTTTTATTTTTGCTTTGCTTTTCCCTTCTATCTGCAAGTAAAAGTTGCTAACCATTTGCATTTTATTCATTTTTACTTGTTGTTTCTGTAAGCAGCCACGCCATTTTTGCCTTGATTGTAGAAAAAGGTATACTGTTTTTAAATATGAAAATAAAGAAAGCATCTGTCAGCACATTGAACTTACTTCTGCTTACTAAGTATATCTGTCCCTCCTCATCTCACCAGTCTGTAGTAAGCCTAATGTTAACATATAAACATGCCTGTTCAATTAATTTGTAATGCATGCCTCTGCACAGAGAAATAAAGAAATATTTCAAAATGAGATATCCTTATCTGGTCCAATAGCTTTTAGTGACAGTGGTTAGTACTGGATGCCTCGGAGGCACACGCTGAATCCCCTGACAATCCAGAATTACTATGCTGCTAGGCATAGGTTTTCAAAACTAGGTAGCTATTGGTTTCATTCTGTGAAAACATATGAAGAACTTAGGCTACTTAATTCAGGTACATTTCCAATATAGTTCATTGTTTGTTCCTTATTCTTCTCCTAGGAAAAATGACCTCACACACACACACACAAAAGAAATAATGATGAGTACAAAAATGCTATCTCTGATTTATCTCCTCTTTGAAACAGAATTAGAAGTAAATTCCTGACTTTAATTTCTATCATTTCCTAGACATCTTCCTTACATACCTGTGATGGGTTGACCCTGGCTGGACACCAGGTGCCCACCAAAGCCGCTCTATCACTCCCCCTCCTCAGTTGGACAG
>JANZLQ010000022.1:22230309-22245770 GCA_026212715.1 Elanus axillaris | reverse complement strand
GGGGAATACTTCTTGGTTATGCCAGCTCATCTAAGATAAAGAGTGTCAGTGGTACCTCCAAATTCTACTAACAACCTCCTGAATGTGTCCAAAAGGGCTGCACCAGAGGTTAAGTAAGGTTGGTTTTCCCACATATACTTTTACAGTATACCACATCCTTCCTGCAAACATGTAATGGTCAAGGCTAGGACTTGCAATTCAGTTTCTATCTGTTTGTATATACCAGCCATGAAGTATTTACAGAGCTTCTGTCTGATCTTTTTCCAGCCATTACACTATTACTTCCAGGTAGGAGACTACAGCCTACCTTCTTGCATATCATGACAAAAGATACAATGTCTTGGATACAATGACAAAGTAGGTCACAATTCCACAAAGATCCCTGAAACACAGGATATCTAACTAGATTGGTGATGAAAAGGAAGCTTTCGCTGAATTGTTCTGCTTTCTTTTTTAATGAGCAGTTCATTTAGGGAAGCAACATATAATACCGGTTACCCTCTTCAAATCCATGGATAATTCAACAGCTATTTGCCTGACAGACAAGTTTTTTGCCTCTATCAATAACTCTTTAAGATAACATTGGTTATCTTCTTTTGTAACTCCATGGCGTAACATCATCTAGATGCAATGGCAAATGCTTTGCTGAGCAAGTCACCTCTTTATGTCAGCCAAATCAGGAGTCTGACAAATTTGTTTTGGCAATGCAATGATGGAGCAATGATGCATGTCAAATCTGAAGACAAAAGTCAAGTTGGAAGGACCTGCTAGCTCTTCAAAAGCACTGTGAGAACTCAAAATCATCTTGATTTAATAAGTGCCCTGAAGAAGCAAGACAACCTCAAAGTATCACACATGGAATAAACTGATCAACTGCATAAATGTAAAACAATCAACAGTACTGAGGCCTGTAAGGTCCTCAGAAAAGAATCTGGTGTTCAAGCAATTAAACTGAACACATATCGACCAAATCAGGCTGTTATGAAAAAAAGCAAACCTTACTGTGAAGGAAAAACAGAATCTCTCTTTATAAGACTCAGAAAGCAAATTTTTTTATTCTGGTTGACTCTGGAAAGGTATTAGCTAAAATTCTGTATCTGGCTATGGGGAAATGACTTGCAGAGGTCATGATCAATAAGAGAAAATCCAATCCTAAAAAAGGATCAAAAGTGCAGGAGTCACAAGTTGTAAAGACTGAAAAGATTGGGTTGTTTGGTCTAGGGAAGAGAAAACCAAAGTACAAGACAATAGCAATCTGAAAGATACAGAGATTGCTAGAAAGAAAGGGCTAATAAACTTTTTTCCAGGTATGATTAAGGACAGAAAATAAATCATGGACCTAAACTGCAGCAAGTAAGATTAGGTTAAACTCACATCTTCTGTGTAAAAATTTTCACATTAGAAAGACATAAAACATGAATAAATTGTGATGAGGACTTGTAACATGGCCAGTATTGGAGGGCTTTAAGAAGTTACACAAAAATCTATAAAACAGGCACATGTATGTTTGATGTTGCCCTGGGGGAGCTGGAGTCTACATAGCAACCTCTTCACATCCCTTCCAACCTTACATGTATATAATTGAATCAGTCATTTACATTTAATTATTACTATATCACTAGTAAAGTAGATCATATCATTTATAAGGTTACATGTTAAAATTATTTTAGCAATTAATTTTTCAGATTATCCCTAAGAATATTCAGAGCAAAAGCCCCATTTGAAAGACGACTCACAGGTTCTCTACTTTTTATTCTGCATCTTTTGGAGCAGAAGATGAGACCATATTGTCATGTTTGTTTTGTTTTAAGTTGTCTGGAGGACAAGGCAGAAATGTAAACCAAGCAATTTAAATAATAAAAATGCCCATCTTCCCATTTTGAGGCTTTATGTCATGCTTAAAGTTCTTGTGTTATTTCATACAAGATGAGAAAAGAAGGGGAAAAAAAAGAAAAGGAAAGGAGAAAAGGAAAAGAAAATATGTAGTCCACATATCCTACCTGACAGTAAAAGAGAACAACTCCCCTATCTTTGTCTAAAGAAAGCCTGAATTCAGAAACTCTTTAAGAGAAAAGTTGTTATGACTGATTGCCAACAGATCCTACAGCAGAAAGAGAGTAAAAGCAAGCTGACATCATCTATTCTGAACTATTTTGAGGCTTTTATTATAGCTTAAGTATAAAAATGGCCTCTAGACAAAAACTTAGCATGTAGACCTAGAATTATTTATTCTTTTTCCTAAAAAAAACCCCAAGGGCATTACTCTATGTCTGTAATGGTAAATTTTCTGCTTGAATGAGTTTTCATGACAATGTGAAATGCTGCAGAATATAATAGTCATGTCAAGGGTGTAGCAAAAACAGTCATATGGGGGAAAAAAACCTCTGTGGAAGCTGTCTGTGCTTCATTCCCTAAAGAGGTTGTTGTGAAAGCATGTATAATATCACCTGCTATTCAGGGACTGCCTCAGAACACAGAGAGAACAGGTAACAATCTCTTTTCAGTCTTGATTTAATTTTTGTTTCTCTTCATGAAGGAAATTGTATATTGAAACATGGGAAATGAGCTCACATGTCATTTCATTGATTGAAATGAACCTCATTCTTTGAATTTCACAGGATTATGATATTTGTAGATACACACATTGAATGGGGTTAACAATGGGAATACTATGCAACAAAGGAAGCATCCTCACTTTTTCAAATGATTGGTCAATATTAACACTTGGCATTTTTAGTTCAATACAGTGAAGTATTATGTCAAGAAAAGAATATTCATCAGCAAGTTATACTTCTGAAACCCCTGGATCTACAGGAAAGCAATAATGATGAACAAGCAGCAACTCTGACAAGAGCAAAGTCTTTTATGAAGCCTAGTTCTTTTCTTACCAGTTACCAACGAAAACAGGTTCAAATTGGGACATCTCAGTAGGGTAAAAATGTACCAGATGATAAACATACACAAAACTCATGTAAAAAAAAAATAATTCCCTGAATAGATTTCCAAAGCTGCAAAGCATATTAGTATACATTTACTCAGAAATACTTCTCTTCCCTCTTACTTACACCTACAAAATAGCAAGTTATACATGAGAAAAGGATAGGCTTGCTCTATGTGAAGTAAAAAAAAGAAGTTTCAGCACTGCAGTTTCTTATGCTCTGCAAGTCACTTTCAAACTTTTCAAGTCACTTTTATGCTTGGTTTATGCTGACATTTAAGAATCAGTTTAAGTATATTCTCCTAATGTAGAAATAGGATTTTATTTGTTATCTCAGAGGTCTTGTGAATGTGCTAAATAGGACTAACTTGGGATTTGCCTAGCTGGATTGGGTGCAGACAGCTATATATGCCTTCTTCCCATGCTGAGATGTGCCAGAACATGAGCCGGCATGAAAACAACAGAGCCATATTATCATGGCTTTGAGCTGGGATTAATATATTTATGTCTCAACAGGACTTAAAGTTGAAAGAACCTTTCTGTTTATTTGATTTCTAAATATGATTTGAATTGGCAAACATGAAGCAGAAAAGCACATTGCAGTAGTTTCATTTCATTAAATGGTGAAAGGATAAAAAGCTAATTTAACCATAAATCTTTAGAAAATTAAAACTGCCAGCTACCATAATTTTTCAGAATCAAAAAAAGAAAAAAAATAGTAGCATTCTGCACAAGTTTCTTTAGTCAGCAAGCATTCTCCTAACTGTGATTATATAGCATCACTGCTAGTCCAGTGAGGCATATAAAGCATCATGAGTCATATGGTTAGCTCTTGTAAGCTGTTTAAGACAATACAGATGTATGGTGACCTAAATGCTACTTTTAATTAAGTTCTCATTTCTGCTGGTTGAAGATGGACTTCTCAGGCTGGAATTTCAATGGAACCAAGGGAAGTTGGGCAATGAACTCAATGTCAATGACATCAAGTGCCTACATCCATCAATCTTCTCTTTAAAGCGTACAGTGACAAATGCCCATGAAAAATACGCTGATTTTTCAGGAACAGTAATTGTATCTCTCACTAATTTTAATAGGAGTAACAGATCTTGTAAAGTCTTCTTTTCCTCCATTTGTCATAGGACTTGAAAACCTCCTTCAAGCATCGTATTACGGATTCTAGTTCTGCATTAAGAACACTTAATTAATTTCAGTAACATTTCACTCTGATGTATATTTGTTCCATCTTCCAGAGGGATACAGGTACATCTCAATTCTTGCAATGCCATCAAATGAGATGTATTTAAGCCTCAATTTTCCTCAACAGCAGATAAATCAAATCCTATTTCTAGAATGATTCAGAAAATTCAGAACAAAAGGGAAAAAATAATTTATTCTAACAAAGAGGTTGAGGACACTTATTTCAGCAAAAAGAAACCAACTTTTCAACAGTGAGCAAGCAGACAGTTGTGAAAGACACTAAAAAAGATCAAGAACTATCTAGAAAACTAGAAGGTGTTACAATATACTGTCATCTCTGTATTAAATGTCTCCAATTTACTATTTGGCAGGTTAATTCAGAATTAACTTTAATTTGTTCTTAACATGCTAATTACTGGTAGTTTATTTTACTTAATTTTTAAATGCTGTTCTTGAACAATACATCTGGAGAATGATTATAATGCATACAACCCTGTGCAACAAGGAACAGTAAGAAGCTAGCCCTTGATCCAAAGAACTAACATTGTCAAAAAATAAACCAGACATGAAAGCATGGGGACAAAATATCAGATCAAGCACAATAAATATTGTAAGAGGCAGTATCATCACATCATCTTACTTAGTATCATCTCACTTTTTTCAATAGGGGCAGTGGAAGTTGTTAACCTTGGGGGGATTTAAAGAAAGCAAGGCTAGAAGACGTTTAAAGAAATGGAACAAAGAAAAAGACAGGAAGGGAAAAAAAGAGAAAGGCAACTGTGACAAGAAATAAAGGAAAGTAATTTGAGACAAGATTGGAGCAAATATGACTTTGCTGGACTACTTTTAGACTTCAGTTCTACATGAAGAAGAAAAATCATTCAGATACTTTCTTGTGTCTTGTAACCTGACTCTTGCAGAGAGAATACAGTGATTGCTAAAAGACAGCAAAAGCTCATACATAGCTCAGGAGTATCTTTTCTTCAACAAAAGAATGACTGATCAGTGTATTTGAATGATAGGTCTACCCTTTATTAGTTGATAAACCACTCAGCCTACAAGTGATAGAGAGTTTCCCACACCCTGTAAAAATAAGCAAATAAGTGAAAGATTTAGCTTGACAATGATATGCAGGAATAAAGGTGAATATAATCAATAGCTTAATCCTCTAGGAAAGGTTTTAATTTCCAGTACGCTGTACTTTGCTTAGACTGTTTTTCCAGCACTCTGACTCAACTGTCTGCAAACATTCAATTATACCCTACAGCTATTTCCAGAGAAATAAACAAGGTCAGCCTTCATTGGCAGAAACCTGAAATCATACAAAATGCTTTTGGCATTTGTTACGTGCAATCAACTGTTTGAGTACAAATAAAAATTCAGCCCAGCATGAACAGCAAGAATATATGGATAGTTATCTTGTCCAAACCAGACAGCAGATGTAGAATTCTAAAAATGTAAAGGGTTAATTGTAAAAGAGACTTTCTCTCTACAGAATGTAACGCACAGAGGATATTTCCTAAAAGGTTAGGTTGTTGAGATAGAAGTGGGCCATAATGAAATAGATATATTCTATTAGCCTCATGCTATAAAGACTGAATTGCCTTAATTGTAAGCATGGACTGTGTACACATCGACTAGTAAGCCAGTTTTAGAAAAAAAGCGACCAACCTGTAGTTTTTCTAAACCTATAAAAATAGGCCAAATACATTTCCCTTGCTCTTTTTCTCGCTCTTTTTTTTTTTTTTTTTTTTGGCATATTCATCCAGGTCTCCTGAATAATTATTAAGACCAAGATACATTAATGCTACTGCTCCAACTATGATGTCTCTCCTCATGCAGAACTTATACTTTGAGGTCTCGCAACCATGATATTCCACTCGCATGACTTTCAGCCCAAATAATCTCACTGAAGTGGTAAAGATAAGAGTATCTCATTTTAACCACCGAAGTGCAACATTGTAGTAGGTGAAATTACCCCATTAATGCCCAACGGCACGTTTTTTTTGATATGAAACTGCAAAAATGCAAGTAAAAGACTTTCTGAACTTCACTTTCAGAAACAGTGGCGATATCCATATAGTGCCATCCCATCCATGAAGAAGGCACAAACCAAGCCTCTTCTACCCCAAATCATAATTAGTGTGATTGTTATTTTAAAAGAGAGAAAAAGCTTCTGCTTCCCTTTTTAGTTTTTAGCCTAAGCTAGGTCTCAGTTTGAAGTTTTCACTGAAGTCCAAGAAATGAGAACCTACTTTAAAAAGTCATGCCAGTATCCTACAAAACATGAGAATACAGGACATGGGATTTATAACATTTTCAATATGGCAAGTCCTCATAAAGTTTAAGAACCATCAATCCAGACTCCATGAAGCAGAATAAAACTTTTTTTTCTCTTTTTAAGTTACAGAATTCATAATAGTGTTTGGAGAAGGTACAGGTGCCCTCAGCACCCTTAATTCAGAACTGTCAGAAATTTGTATATAAGGATTTATATAAAGTACAGGAAACAGTGCTTAGAAGAACACATCACTGGGAGCTAGTAGATATCTTCCTCTGCTCTGTAACTGATAAAAGACTGCTGAAATGAGATATTTTAAATATTGTTAAATTTGATAGACTAAAAATTTGTATTTCTGACATCAGTAAGTATTTCTCATAAAAGGCATTAAACATACATTTTTATTCTCTGGTGCGTTTAATTTGTACTAAAGGATTGTTAAATCTCAGCAATCCCTACTATGTGTCACATTGAACTGACCAGTGTTCACCTTAAATGTGGGGAACAGTTACAGGCCTGATACAGCCAACAACTAAATTGGAGTTAATTAGAAGGAGTGTCTAAATGCCTTGGGTAGACTGAAGCCATAGCAAGAGTGGTCTGATACGCAGGAAAATCAGCCTAACTCATACCTTCAAAAGATTGTTACAGGGAAGTTAATCATTGTTTAACCTGTTGTCAGACCTTCAAAAACACTTTCGTTCAAGGTTGGTTCAGGATTAGCTATTGCTGTTTCTCCTACTGGGACATTTTCTAATCTGTGATTATGATCAAAATATTTATAGTCTCTATGTTTGTTTTAAGCAAAAGCATGTCAAAACATGGACCAGCTCTGCAACCAAGGTAGAACAGGTCTAAAATAAGGACTATTATTAGCAATGCCAGTTTCCATTAGCTGAAAATTTGGTACATTGCATTTAACGGTACACTACATTTTATAATTTATCAAAGAATTTTTAAAGAAAAGAACAAAGAATATAGGAACCAGAAAGAAAGAAATATGTACAGGTACATTCCAGAAAAAACTGTCTACCTAAGATCATGCTAAGCACAGGATATTGCACAACATCTGCACAGTGGAGCAATGGGTGCATAGTCATTGGTTTACTAAAAAGACAAGGAGATTACGTTAGAACAACATGGGAGACTCAGTCCTTAAAAGCACTATGCCATAATGAAACAAAGACAAAGACAATTCAGGAATCCGCAGATTCAAGGAGGTGATTTCCACTACGTGTCTTTATAATTCAGTTGCAGTTCTTTAACAAGAGATTTTCTAGTTTCATTTTTAAAACTAAAAAATTGGAGCACCACACAAAAATGGACTTACAAAAAAATTAGTATCATCATTTCTCTGCTACTGATTTTCCAGAATCAAAATTCCTCCTGTGATCTAAGGAATCCTGGACCTGTATCAAAACTACATTGCAAGAACAGTTTTAATGGTTTAGATGATACACAGTCATAATTAACTGTTGAGCAAGACTGCAAAGATTACTTTTGCTCATCACTCAAGTGGAGAGAGGTCAGTATTTGCCTAGGGTTATCATGCTGTTTGGTCCTGAATACTATGGTATCTCCTATGGCTTCTAAAAAAAAAGAACAAGACAGGTATGCTTTATGAATTAAAATAGACTGAGCTACAACCTTGTAATATCACATTTTGCTTTGCACATTATCAGTACTTTGATTTTGATTTGCAAAAATGAAAAAAGTTGTGAAAACATCATCATCAGTCTTGCAATATTAGCATCAGTTTATCTGAAGAGCTAAATTGAGCAATCCCTCAGTGCCCTAAGGATTGGATGATATAACCTTTCTTTTTCCATGAGAGGATTCAGGGAGGAATTGTCTTCAGACTTCTTACTACAATTTATCACACACTTTCTCAAGAAGGGAGGTGGGGTGGAGGAGTTGCTATAGACTATAGACTTGCTATAGACTTCTTCTATCAATATTGCCATTCTATGTTTATGCTGGACCAATAAGGCAAGAAAGACGAGGGGGTCACACTGTGCATGACCTAACAGCTGCCAAATGAAAGAAGTCAGCTGCATCTGTATGCCCACAAAACCTAAACTCTAAGACTAAAATAAAAGATATCAAAGAGACGGAATTGGGAAAGCTCAAAGAAGCAAGGGGGGGGGAAAAATCAAAGTGGCAGTGAAAAACTTCAGCTATGCTTATGTAAGTTGGTCACAAGATACTTCACGACAAAAAAAAAATAAAAAACTGTTTATCATTTTAAGTGATTTGCACCTTAGAATTTCACTTCCACAGGAACTACAGAAAAGCTATTCAGAAGTTCATTTTAGAAAACAATCAGAAATTAGTTAAAAAAGTAGAAGTATTTGCACTGTAGAATAATAACGATCATGTGTACTTAGAAGATGGCACCTACAAGGATGTGCATACAGTTTCATTTATGCTAGATCTAGTATTTTTCAGGCCAATAGGAGGATGGTCCTGAACCCCACACAGTAACAAGCAACACCTCACCGCATATAGCTGGTTTTGCATGCCTCTCCTTCTGTTCAAGTCAGAATATCACCTTGAAATAATTTTCCTTTCATCAGTAAAAGTTAAGAAGTCCATATAGGTCAGTGTTTGTAAGCTAACTGTGAGATGGCAGTATAAGATGTATAAAATAATAATTTCTATTAAAGATATTTCTCCTACCACCTCCAATCTTAATGCTAACGATTAAACCTAATATCTGAGTCATACATGCATTGTATGTGTGACATAGTGCAAACAGTATGCTGCACCTTTGAAAACAGATTTTTGTGCTGATGTCATTTATTGCAGCAAATAGGTATTAATTGCTTGTCTTATAAGAGTTTAGCAAATGCACCAAATTTAAAAGCATTATAGAGTTAGATGACAAATAAAGAGTATGACCTATGGTGGGGAAAAAAACCAAACAAAAAACAAAAAAGAGGTATTTCAAGGAACTTCTACTTTGTTAATTCAGAAATAATGGAATATTTCTTCAAGGGCACACTTTGCAGATCTACCTCTTGTCAGTCCCACTGTGTCCTCACAGCTGAATGTACAGTACTTTGTACTCCTATAATGCTCTACAGACAAGAAATAAAAATTCAAGGTGTATTTGAGAAAAGCTTTACAAGCTCCTAAAACATTATCTTCTCTCCACCAATTTTATGAATGGTAATTTGTCTTCTTCATGTTCTCTGTTGGCCTTTCTTCCTGCAGTCTTACAACAGCTTGTTAGATTTACCACAAGCAGATGAACAAATGTTGAATCCAAAGTACTTCAAAGGATCAGACATATGACCTATTTTCTGTGAAGCTGTGTTGCAGAACCCTTTAAAAATATGCTCTCTTCTGTCTCCATTCCTTTGAAAACATTGCATTTTTAGTATGCATTCAAAAAAAAAAAGAATCCAGCCCTTTATTTTTTTTTTGTCAATGGACAAAAGTAAATGTGCTATCAGAACACTTCCAAAGCTTTACATTATGCCATGCCATTTACCCTGGCTGTATTCACAACACTCTGTGCATCACATTTAATTAGCAGAAAATCTAAAAAAGATCACACAGAACCCATTAACTTTAAAATGCCTTCGGGGTAATTAGAAAGTGTGGCATCTCCCTTCTCAGAATTTTAAAAGAACATTTTAATCCATTTCTGCAAAGGAACAGTAACAAAACCAATGAAACAATGAACCTTTTGATAACATTTAAAAAATTGTAAGAAATCTCCTGGCCAGAAAATTAAAATGCTTCGCTCCTTCTAAGACTTCCCTAGGTTACTGTAATTATGTGTTCACAGCAACCAAGAAGGAAAAAATTACTCTTCATTGTCATTTTACATTAAGTTCTGGTGGTCTGCAAACTACCCTCAGAGTACATCTTCATGTTGTATTTTAAATTGGCATGTCACAGGCTTGCTTTAGCCTATCAGTGCAATTTCCAACTCTCAAAATTGAAAGGAAAACATGCACAATTATTCAAGCAAAAGTTGTCTTCTAACTTAAATACCCACCAGCCCTGGTAAGAAAGAAGCGAATGAGTTAACTTCCACACTAAATTAAACTAATGCCATGACACTGATCATTAAGAACCAGAGCCTTTTTTTTGCTGCTGTTCTTAAATAATAGCAGGACTTTTAATGTCAGTTAACTGCAAACTTAAATTACACCTATTCCATGGGTGAGAAGAAAATACAAGTTTTCAACAAGGAATGACTGGACAAGTTTTGTCTTGTATTTTTTCGTATTATATACATACAGCCTGCGTGGACTCATGAGGGTGAAGGTACTTCTTATCTCACTTATTCCTCCTCCCATCCCATACACATTACAGATAGGAGAATCTACTTCAAGAAGGAACTAGGTTCCTGGAGAGTGTAACAGACTCCCAGCCTGCTGCGTCTAACATTGAGTTATGGATTCATGCTGGACTGGTTCTCCTACTGCTTCTAAGGAGTCATTGTTTTGAAAAGTGCTTTGGTTAGACACTTTCCCTTATCTGACAAGTCTGTCTGATCCATACAATAGTAGCTGGTCACCAGCTATGTTTAGGACTGGAAATGGGGCAGGGTTCAGAAAACAATATGCCACATTGTTTTCTTCCTTTCATCTCCTTCCACTTAGAGGTGTGTGCTATAGGTAAGATTCAGTCTTACAGTTTGAGTCTGCAGTAAAATAAAAGGGTATTTCCTCTTACCTACTCCTAAGTTAGTACAAGTTCAGGGTTACTGGACCTGGAAGCAAATTCCACCGAGGACTAGTGTCCCATTGGTTAATAGAGATCATGAAGTTGCACACTCATCTCCTTGTTTCTGTAACTGCATCGCTGAGTACCAGGTCTGCTTGCACCAAGGCAGAATTTATTAAATTGCCCCGGCATTCTTCCCAGAGAAGTATTTTGTGTGTGCTATTACACAGATTAAAAAACCCAAACAAAAAAGTCACCAACCGCAGAAAAAAAAAAACCACCATTCTTTTACAATGCCCAAGATCTATCATGCATAAAGGTCACCTTATAACATTCAGACCTCAAATATATACACATCCAGAAAGGTTAGTAGCGATGAAGAGTTTAAGTGAGGACAATGATTGCCAGGAAAACTGACTGTCTAGGTAAGAAGCATGAGCTCAATTACTTTCAATTACTTCAGTACACTCAAGCTGATGGACTACGAGGAATCTGATTTTCTTTTTTATTGCTTACTACATATGTATATACCACCTTCTCAATCAGCATCAAATTCTTTCCAACAGATGACTGAGATCTATTAAGCTTGAAACTCACATCTACCATGATCTCAGATAGGTATTTCCTTAGAAAACCAACATTTTGTACTAAGAACTTTAAAAGCATTAACTTCAGCAATACTTAACAGACACTGACTTAGCTGACCAACAAATTCTTGCTGACAACTAGCTTACAGAATGCTACTAATGACTCAGATAACACCTCTCCTGACTTATTTCACTTTTTAAATTTTATCCACCTCTGTACAGAAAAATTTAGGATGTTCTCAAAAGTATTTCACAAAACGAATTTATGTAATGAATCACCCCTCTCCAAGATATTTATCTGGACATGCTTTAATGAGATACCATCATAAGAGTGAGACTGATTGTCCTTTGAATTTCATCTTCATAGTCCAAGGAAGAATATTGTCAACTACATGCCATTAGCGATGGTCCAATACATATAGACACCCATAGAATTCATTTATCCAAAAACCAATTAACATTATCAACTTTTCCTTCAGTAACATTTTTTGCTACTCAAATAAAACATACTGTTATTAAAAGTCAAAGAAATGGAGAGTGCCAAATGATTGGTGAAAAACATGTGCATCTCCCATTGTGTGCCCTAAAAGCATACATTTTTAAGTATTCTGAGACTAATTGAAGTGCTTTTAAAAGATTTAGCAACTTTATTCTTCCATGAAATCTCAAGGGACAACATGAATAAACAACAGGTAAGATGATTTATCTGTATAGAGTGAAAAATGTGGGGTTTCTGAATGACCTGATGTCCTAAATAAGGAGGAGCACAATGTTGTTAGTGGTGGAAGCAACTTATTACATTATCCTCTTCTGTAAAACGATACCTTCTTAAAACTGAAGGGTGCACCACATCTACATTTGTAACATGTCTTTAGATCACCACATGAAAGGAGCTGTACAACTGCAGAACACTATCAATACTGTTTTCTACTGTTTTCATAAACAGAGACATATTAATTACAAAGAATAGTCAGAAGGCAACAAAAATTGTTCATAAAAAGAGACTTCAGCATTACATAATCAAATATTCCTCTTCTTTAAAAATCATGATGGTATGAAAAAGATTGCCCATCTTAGCAATACGCTAAGTGTTGCAGATACAGAAATACAGCTTAAATAGTTGTATAGAACTTAATGAGTTACTGAAGTTACATTCTGGGACATATAAGCTTTTGCAGTTTTTATGAATGCTATATTTAGCTACCAAATAGACATGAAAAATTTCAAGGGTTCAAAGCTTAAAGGTGAGAGGCAAGCAGTATGTTGGGAAATAAAGCTAATGCCAGCTTTTTTTTCTGGAACTAATTTAGGGAAAAGGTTGTTCTGTCATCTAGCCTACCCAGAGTTTGCTTGTCTGCTTTGCACTACAGAAGACAGTGTAATGGAGATCACAGGACTGTTGCTTGGAAGTACAGTATGGTTTCAAACAGCATTTTTAGTAAAGTTAATTCACACTTTTGCCTGAATGAGCCATGGGTACCATATGTATTTTTGTTACAGCCAGCCTCCACTTTTAGTGAGTCATTCAGAAGAAAAAAAACAATTTCACTATAACTGTGAAAGTTTTTTGCATGTGCTGGGATGACCGCAGTTTCCCCACCATCGATGAGTAATTGAAATTCTGCCTGCACCAGTCACTTAGTAAAACCTTTCAAATGAAAAGACAAAGTTGGTGAGAAAAAGACAGAGAGATACAACGCTGCTGAAGACTCTCATTATGTAAGCATCCCTACAGCAAGGTCTGAATGGCAGATTTTAGCTGTTCAAATGTAGAAGAAGAATTTGAAGCAGCATGATCTTGGTATCCCTGTTTGTCCAGAGAATTCCTAGAGCAAGACTACACTACAGCTGCCCCCTCCCTTTCCAAATACAAGAGGGACGGAGACAATAGAAACAATTTTGTGGAAAGAATCTTCTTCCTTTACTGTGGATCTTGGTGGATCAAGCTTGTGTAAGGCCCAATGTCCTTGAATTTACTAAGGTGAAACTGGCCCTCTGCATGTAAACTATGCCATGCTTTCCCTTTCCTAAAAATGGCACACATGGAAGCTGGCTGAGTGGCAGTTGCCATAAACGTGGAAAATATACTGAATTCAACCTTCAACGTTTGTAATCTCGTAATAAACTTTTATTAAGATTATTATTTAGATATTTAGAGGGAAAGGAGTACCATTATGCAAAACCTTTTGCAATACCATCAGTGCAAATCTGTTGAGGCTGCTTCTGAAGTCAAAATAAATCTATGTGAACGCAACCCTATGGAGGCTACATTATCTTATCATCATGACACAAAATGAAACACCACAACAGAGCTGTGGAGTCTGTTGTACAATGTCACAATAGAGTATGTCTGAATGAGTTATGCTGCCACTGTTTTAACAGAAAGTATTTTAGATCTTTTCTTTCTGGATTATCCAGCTTTTAGTCTCACTTACTAGTGACTAGGCCTAAAACAAGAAGTGAATTCCTTGTCCTATCCTTCTGTTTTTCAAAGTGTTTCCAACTCATCTTTCACACTCTTCTTTCCTTCATTCAAGTGTTGTTTGTAACACTTAAGCCTGTAAACCCCAAAAGTATCTTGTGGGCATTTTATTCATGCCCTTAAAAGTGGAGGCCTGGATACATGTCCTACCTATTTAGATTTACAATTTACATAATCAACATGCATATTACCAGTTGTTTACATTCCCTGAACAGCTAGACAGATCCTCAGAGGATTTCAGATGGAAAGAATCACCACCTGGAAGTGGTTAAAACTCTCAATTTAGACTGAGCTTCTGATTTAGACCTTAAAGCTAGGTGGGATTAACTTGGATTCTGCAATCTAAATGGACAAGAAATAAAAGGTATAACCAGTCCTATTTTACAGATAAGTAACTTTGACAGATGTGCCCCTTCTAAACGGCGTTATATGCCCCCTCTTGAGCTATCTTTTCACAGTGCTTCAGAGTTAGGATTGGCTGTTCAGTATTTCTTATATCAGACTTTTAAAAAAAAATTATTTAAATGAAATGGAAAGTTTTCTAAATTTATTCAATAGCTTTTATATGTAGAGTTACAACAGCTGTTTTGTGCAGTCAACAGTCTGTTTCTGTGGGATTATGTCTTAAACTAACCAAATCTGTATCATAACAAACTTGTTCTCTTGGAAAACTGATTAAAATTTAAAAAACAAAACAAAAAAACCCCACAACAATCTACTTACAATATATTCAAAGACAATTGACAATACACCAAACACTGGTTTTCAGCTAGAAAACAAAGGAAGCAGTGTTTAAATAGGCCAAAATTGAATGATTTTTTTTATCAAATAAGATCATGTTTTCTAGCACCCAGGTTTTCAGCATGCCCATATTGGAAAAATAATCACCAGGTATCTGAATTTATTGCCAGATCAATTCAGAGGAAAGCATCCAACAGCTAGTCACATGTGTTTCTCTAGGATAAAAGAATCACAAATTAATTTATCTCTTTTACTGAAGAATAATGACAACCTCAGACTTGTTCAGCAAGCATTGGTGTAAAATCTTGTTTGTTTTTCCTTAAAAAAAGCAGGCCAAATCATAACTTCTAGCTCCCAAAACCTTGAAACCCAAAAGAATACAACAATATTATTATTCTTTTTTCCTCACAATGGCAAAGTTTGAAAAATGCTGCAATACATTAGAACATTCCACACACCAATCAGTACATATTCTTAAATATCTTAGAGGCTCATCACTAGTTTTGATCTGTGACTGGAAAAATGTAGACTTTCCAATTTAAGAGGAAAAAA
>JANZLQ010000022.1:22214677-22230014 GCA_026212715.1 Elanus axillaris | reverse complement strand
ACAATATATTCAAAGACAATTGACAATACACCAAACACTGGTTTTCAGCTAGAAAACAAAGGAAGCAGTGTTTAAATTTTGCATCCGCAAAATAAATTCCCAAAACCCAGCTCTGGAACACTGAGACCACAAGTAACCACATAAACTTTTGAAAGAACACAGAAAGATTTTTTCCATCGCAATATCAGAAATCACATAAAACAATACCAAAAGGAAAAGGTCTAGAAACATGCTACTAGTAAAAGGTCACATTCTAATCAATTCTTCACCATGACCAAAACACATGCAAAAGAACAGTGAAACCATTTCTTGAAGTCTTAATTGCAAACATAGATTTGAAAACCTACCTTTTTTTTTCCTTTTTTTTTTTAAATTTCTATAAAATCAACATGTTGAGGAATGGTAGGTTATTGCTTAATATTCACAACCATTCAGTGTCATGGCAAGTGCACTCTAATATAACTTATACTTGCTTTTATAGAACTTTTGAACAATTTCATTTATCACAACATTCAAAGCAAAGAAGCAGGTTTTAAGCAACATCCTTTGAAGTAGCACTAATCTGTAACTTGATTTTGATGTTTATACACATTGATTAATTTGGGGGACATCAAGAGCTTAAAAACTGTTAGTTGTAATTGCTTTGTCTAAGGAATATTTTGGAGGTTATGTCCCACTGAAGATAAGAGCATTGTTACCTAAAACCCTGCGAGCACTGACTCTGACACTGTTCTGATCTCTTCTCATAAATAGGTATCCTGTATCATTCTCTACATGGACATTAAAGAGACTCAAGATAACACTGCAGCTTTACAACAGATTTTGTCTTGTCTTCAGCATATTTATTTTGTAGTTTAAGTGGCTGACAGACAATTTATAAAATAAGGAATGAACACGAACAAATTAGACTGGAAGTATGGCATAGTACAGTTAACAATTATTTTTTGCACAATGCAGTCAAGATCTTCCTAGTAATCATTCAGAGAAGTTTTTCTAAAATGGCTAAATACATTAGCTCACATTTCCCACACAGATTTTGGAGTTGAAAGTTTTATTTTGAGCTCTTTGGTTCATCTTATGTCCTGTGTAACTGATAGTTGATTCCAGCTCTGTTTTATTTTAATACCATCTACACAGTTGCATATTACACAACCCAACAAAAATCCATCTCGCACAGAAAACTCTCATATCTTCTCATGTTTTTCATTACCTACATATTGATCTTTCAAGAGTATTGTGCTATTTATGCTTAATAACAAAGTAAGAATGATTTAGTTTCAAAGATGCTGAGACCTTGCAATTCTCTTTTTTTAACAATCTATCTGTTGATATCCAGCACTTATAAACTCAAAACCCAGGACTTTAATGGAAAGCACTTAATTCCTTAAACAAATAAATAACAAAACCCACTGGGATTTCATTGCAAGTGAATTTTCAAAGGACAAATTAATTCTGAAACTTAGTTCTTGCTGCCAGACAGCAGCTACTTCTGAAAAATTACAATTACTTACATCTAAATTCTAAAAAGTTCTCTATAAATCAATATGGAATTAGTATTTAAATGTTAGGCATGTACAATTGAAGAAGGAAAAAGTGCAAACTTCACTGTAGAAACAAACACATATGACAACCAGCATGTACAATACAGATGTCATTATGCAAACTGCCTCTCCTATAGGAGAAAATCGCTAAGATATTGAAAACCAGCAACTGGTGAAAAGTAATTAAACTGCAACTGACAAAAAAGTTGGAGTGACTAACAGTTGCTGACAAGTCCATTTGAAGATAATTTCAATAACTCACAACAAGAGATCCCCACTGAACACAGTACTATCCACTTCTATGATAGCTCTCTCTTGTTTCTGTTTTTTTAGATTGAATTCAAAAACTCTTGAGTATTATACTAGGGCCAAGTAAGTGGCAGTTCTTTATGGACTTCAGAAGATTTTGGAGCTACGTGATATAGTATATTAAAATAGAATAAAATGGTCAAGATGATAATAAAAGAAATTAAGATTAACTATTTATGTTGTCATGGATCCTTCAGATTTAGAATTTGATCCTGCCTTCATCTGTAAGAAATGCTTTTTCAATAGAGAACTCCAAATTCAACATACACACTAGCAGATATGAAAGCACATGAAGTATCCACAAGAACTTAACCTGCACAGCAGTCATCTGTCTCAGAAGTATAGATATATTTTTCAAACATATTTTTTCCTGTTTCTCCTTCAGTTGAGGATCAGATCCTCCACTTCATGTGGATCACCTTTTGGTCATTTTTTCATATTTAAAATTGTTCTTATTGAACTACTTACGTCTAAATTATCAAGTAATGAGGACCAATTAAAACGGATACATGTTTTAAGTGGTTTTACTTCGATAAGCTTTGGTCCAGTAAAGTAGATGAGTTATCACCTGCAAATGGAATGCATTAACTGTGTTCCTGAATGTTTCCTTCAGTTTAATTTCATTTGAGAGGAACTTAGGTCATGCATACTGAAACTATTCCACAATGTGAACCAAAGCACTGGAAGTAGGAAAAATCAAGAGATTTAATACAAAAGCACTGAATCTAAACCAAAATCCTGACATTTTTACAGAGGAATATCTATTTTATAAGTTGTCAGGAATTGTACGTGAATGGACGCAAACTCACTTGAAGCCTGTATAGGTGAAGCCGAGGGACTTCGGCAGGGGAACTTTCTGGAAAGGAGGGATGGAGAAGGACAGTTAGATCACAGCCTTGGAGACATCATCTGATGATTTTTCAGCTTGTCCTGGCTCACAAATTACAATGTGGCAAACTCACCCTGTGCAAGTGACAACTGCTCTCTATCTGTTGTGCCTAAGATACATGGGATGACTTTAATAAGACATTGCCAACACTGAAATCATTGACACTCCACTTACTGAAAGATTTCTGGAAAGGACAAAAAGCTGTTTGCTAATGCACTGACAAAGACAAGATAAACATAGCATTCATCTTTTCTCATGGAAAACTCTTCACTAGTTACTTGCTATTTTCCAACCACAAAAGAGTATCACACAAGCTGTAAAGGAAAAAGCAAACTCTAGGCAAGAAGAATGACATTTTAGTACCTCCTTGGAACAAATGAAATCCTGTTGAATACAAAACCAGAAGAATTGCCATATCAGAACAGGACAATAATCCATCCAGTCTGTTATTCTGCTTCCAAAAAAGGCTAATTGCAGCTTTTGAGAGTAGCTTAGGTTCCCCATAAACTGAACAGTTCTGTGCAAGTCTAATGAATAATTTTTAGCCTGACTGCAGCCTGACCAAAAAGTCTAAATGTAGCAAGTACAAGTGATCACAACAGGACAGCTCTGGTTTTCATTTCATTTCATGTAAGTCGTAATACCCATTTTATCCTGCAATATGATCACATCCCACAAACCGAAAGAGGTGGAGTAAGGCAGTATTTGCAACAGATACCTCTGAAAAAGCAGAGACATTGCAGAAAGCTGCTTTGACATTCATGATTCTTTTTTCTTGATCATCCCATATCAGCTTGCCTGCAGAACTGTAAAACTCTTAAGTTTTCTTTTATTCTTCCCAACCTTTGTTCCCTAATTTCCATTTAGGGTCATATTCCTTGACCCATAGGGAACAGCACTTACTCCTGAGAGTAATGGCATTATCATAACTACAATCACTCATGTAAGTTCTATCAAATGTGAAGAGTAATTATGCACCCATGGAATGCATGAATTTTTTCACAACAGTGTCAACGTTTATTAAAAGTTAATATAACTTAAATCCTTGGAAATAACAATTATGTTTCACAATTAGTTTTTAAGATATTTTCTATCATACATAGCAGTTTTAAATTCCTTTCTTATTAATGACAAAAAAACCCAGGTTCTGCATGTGCACCCTCCTGCATGCATGCACATGTGTGGTTGCAAGTGAGTAAATAAACTACTACATGCACTTAGGTTACCTGAAAGTAAAGTTCTTGACACAATTTATTCTTTCTCTGATGTGGAAAAGCTCTATTTACCAGCACCTTTCCTCCTGCTCACTGCTGTTACTCACTAGTGCAACTTGTGATAGTGGTCCTTGGGGTATGGACAGAAACTACTAGAAACAGGACCAAATCCACCAGCCGATTTCACAGGCATTGTACAGCAGTCAGATGGCCATTAGTGATGTGGCCTGTCCAACAAAAAGCTCTCGGTTCCACTTCCAGTACCATAAGCTCTTGGTTCCATTTCCAATACCATCAACTTCTTATCTCCCCACTGCTTTACTGTGCAACTTTCAAGACATTTTCCACAAATCTACATAAGAAAGTTTTGCATTTATATCATGATCATATACAGAGTGGAGTGTTGTTCTTCTGGTTGTACTAGTCTCAACAGGTAAAATGTTAGTGATTTCTAACTTTAAAGGAATAGCATTGTTTATATATATATCATCTTTAACCTCAAATTAGATAAAGTCATAGGTTTTCCTGATAAATATCAGCATCTTTCCTCACCCCTTTTTGTCCACCTAGTCATGAGTGTATTCACCTCTCTATATGTGCAGTGTTATTTTTTCCTAGCCCTATTCGTTTTGCTAGGTTATTTTTCTCTCACCTGCTTTTCCTTCATTTTATTTCTTTCTGTTCCTTTTTCTATACTCTGCATCTTCTTCCACCTTTTTTCCTATTCTGATGCATTTTTAATGCTTCTCTTTTCTTTCACTCCCTAAATTTAAGAGGAACTTCTCTTGACTGATTTCAGAAGCTTTCACATCTTTTCCTCTCCTCTCTGCTCCACTGTTCTCATGTCTTTCTCAACAGCACTTTTCTTCACACTACTGCTCTTCAAACATTACAGTATCTTTCAGCACTTGAGCAAGGTGGCCAACAATAATGTCAGTGGACTGAAGACTGAATAAATTTAAGCAGTGTCCATAGACCAAAACAAAGCAAGTAGAGCAATGTATCTCTAATCATTTTAAATACAAAAGAAGTGTTCAACATTCAGAAACAAGGATCAATCCTCTCTATTCACATTTTTATATATTCCTAACTTTAACACCCACATGACCTTGCGTGTTGTACTGTTACTCCCTAAATCTCTTTTCTCCTTCATTTTTTAGCATCTTCATTCCCCTGCCTCAGCCCAAAAATTTGAGCAACTGATGTAAAAGGCTTAGGCAACCATCTGAGTATTATTTAGAGACTCTGGAAAGTAGTTTGCAGCTTTCCTACAACATGCCAACCCGTAGCCTTCAGTAAAAACAACACTGTGAAACAGTAAAAGCAACCTCTTCAGTATCCAATGAAGTCTAGTAGGAAACATAGGGTTTATTGTCTCCCTAAATATATGGTATTTTGCCTGAATTACAGTACACAATAGCTGTGTGTATTAATTCTCTACAAATGAAGCAGTATGACTGTATTCTTTTAAGGGCCTGAAGGGACTAGTCCAATATTGCCCACTTTTAATTGTGTCTAAAAATACATATTTGCTTAGTCAGCTAGCTTCTACATTTATTTCCCTAAATGTATAAAATGGCTGTGGTGCTGCAATACAACACTGTGTGACCACACTGTGTCTTGGAGTGCATTCATCAAATTACAAAGGCACTGCAATCAGACAGAGACCAAGCCAAGTCACCTCAGGCAGGGAAGTTTCAGGGTAAAGTAGTCTTGACAGAAAATATATTTTAATAGGCTCTATTTAACAAACAAGACTGAATCTTATTTTGTGTTTTCGGAATTTAAAATCTGTTTGTCCTAGGGAGTTTTGTCTGTATATGCTCATTATATCTTCCTAGCACCTGATCCAAACAGAAATGCGCAGCTCTTCCGCCAACAGATATCTCAAAGCCTAGGGAGATAAAGGACTTTTTATACCTCTTGACCATAATAGCTTTCACTTTCATACCTTTCAACCTGATGTGGTCATAGTATGAGGTGTAGAAAAATGTAGGACAGAAAAAAAATTACTAGCGCAAAAAGTTTCACATGAACCAAAAAGAATTTCTTGATAGCATTAGTAAGTGTATCTAACCCAAATATCCTGACTCTACATTTCCAGTGCAAATAAGTTATAACAGTCCAAGCAAGACAGTGGGAAATCCTGTGAAGGAGACAAAAAAATCTCAGTATAAAACAACGGGGCAACCACTGCTTAGGATAGACATACAGATCAGAGCAGATACATGTTCTATCAATAGTTCCTAGTTTATAACCACTAGGTTAAGTGCCAAGCACACAAATTACCTATTTATTGCTGAATTTTGCTGCACTACTAAAAATGACAAAAATATTTTGCTAAAATTAGAATATATTGTACTTTGAGATCTTACATATATATATGTATTCAACTGGGAAAGCCACCATATCCATAGTATATCTCTGTGGTCTAGCCAGTCACCGGTTCAAGAATAAATCTTTTTATTGCTTTTTAAATTATTTTAACTCTTTTACCAAATTGCTGATATTCTAAAATCCACACATATACCTGTCAAAAACATCACTGTTAGGGTGTCATGTTAGTTTTCCCAGTCCTATCACCTATACAAATATATAACTCCCAAAATTACACGTAGTCACATCTGCTGTGTATTCTTTTCTTTTCAGGGGGAAGTGCAGGCTCTTTTGTTCGGTTTTTTTTTAATATCAATTACTTAAATCATACTAAGACAAACTAAATAATTGCACAGAGCAACTTAACCGCATCATGCCTTTGTTTAAAGCTATGATGATATCCACTGTTTCCCTGACACAAGACGGTTATATGCCAGGGGTTTAAACAGCACTAGTCCAAGCACTACAGATGTGTTCGAGTGACACCAAGCCAGCGAAAAGAACAAACAAAAGTTGATACACAGGATCTTCATTAAGGAATATCTGAAATACAGAACTAAGGCTTATGGAAAAAAATTTCAACTGTTATTACACACTCCATAATATTACCTGGATATCTCCTTACAGTCTCTGTCAGCATGCTTTTTTTTTTTTTTTTTTTGGATGATGAGCAGAAATTCGTTAAATTTTAGTCAGCAATCTCTCTTCCACCAGGCAGCTGTACACGAAAAAAAAATCCCAGAAGCTCAGCTGTTACAAATTGGCATAAGTGGACCAATTTTACAGGAGCCTTGCTGATTTACGTCAGATCAGGGTTTGGCTCTTGATAGCATTATTTGATTTTTTTTAATGTTTTACTTATAATATGGCAATTAAATTTGCCCATAGGCTTCATAAAAAGATAGCATTTCAGGCATGAGAAGACAAAGGAGCCCAAGAAAGACAAAATATGCCTTGTTGTATATAACAATTAGTATTAATCTCAAGTAGTAACTAGGTCAGATGCATGATACCATTACAGTATCCCCTAAAACTGAATGGAGAGTAGTATCAAAGGTCCAAGAGTATGATTGCTGTGAGACTCCAGTTGAGTAAGACAAACAGTGAGTGGGTTTGGACAGTGCAAGACAGTACAGCAAAGAACTGCATTTCTATGTTATAATGAGACTGGATTATTAAACTAAATATTCACAAAGACTTGAATTCTTATAGTTGTGTCAACTTAACTGTTCATAATTCTGCAGCTTGCAAATGGATGCAACTCAAATCTTGAATCAAAAGGACAAATCCTGATCCCACTGAAGTTAAACAGAATCATGGTCCAAAAGAAAGACAGATTGATGTCAGGAAAGGAAAAGTTTCATCCAGCTATCTAAAATCCATCTCTGCACACATGTTTCTATTGTGTTACGTGCTACAGTTTAAAGCAGGTGTTTCTTGGGCCTGTTTTCAGTGAAAGTGTTCTATGGGAGACTTACTTTTATTTGGAAAAGAAATTACAGCGAAATGACAGAAATTACTAGTGTCCCTGTACCTCAGTATACAACCATAACATAACCACACAAGTCCACAATACAGCATTACTACACAGCTTTGTTCCCGTCTTTCTTTCCTCCACTCATTGTAAAAATCATCCTCTTCTCACAGAGTAACTGACCACTCTGAGGTCATTCCATTCCCATACTGACCTGTATGACATCAACAGTACACTGTTGAGGATATGATGAAGTAGAGTGCCCCGTATGAGAATTTTTATGCAGAGCTTCGACATCAATGATTAATCGTTTACTGAACTCTAATCATTGTTTAAAAAATTAGCACTTCAACCATTCAAAGACAAGCCTAGAATGCTGTGCTGGAAAGGGCTTTCATAACCTCTTTTACAAGGGGAATACATTTGGGGAATATCTTTGGGGAATACTTAAGAAACAAGGGAAATTCTAACTAGATCATATACATATAAATAAATCTAAAATTAGAAACATTTAGTCTTTTCCCAAAGGGCCTTGATATATCCAGTAATAGCTATTACTAGCATTTCAGATGCATGTGGCTGGGAGTGGAGGAAATTTACTTCCACAGCTTCAAAGACACAATTCAGAATACAAAAGTTGAATGGGATCAAGATTAGTCTTCTGACTCCAATCAAAGCGGTCCTCAATGTTACAGGACAGAAGAATGAATTAATCAGTTATTCCAACAGCATTAGCAGCTAGATGGTTGTTCAGTCAGTTCCTAAAACTCTGAAGTTGTAGACCCATCATCTTTCTAATGCTTTTCCCTGTCTATATTATCAGATAGGTTTTCTAGATTCTAATCTGAATGTTCCTTATTGAAGTTTAAGCCCATTATTTCTTGTCCTATCAAAGATGGACATAGAAAAAGAACATTTTTACATGCTTTGAGAGTTTTACATATTATAAAAACATTATCATTTCTGTTCATAGTTTCTCTTTTTCAAAGCAATCACTTCATTAAATCTTTTATTGCTGGTGATATTTTCTAGATCTCCAATCACTCTCAAGGCTTTAGAAAAGTGGTTTAGAATTCTGAATTGAAATCCAGTCACCAGAACTGTAATTTCTTGTGTTACAAACAGAACTAAAATCAGCTAAAAAAACCCAAACCCAATATTAAATAAATAAATAACTAAAACCAAAAACAAAACCAAAAAAACAAAACAGCTAAACTTCATGCTCAATACTTCCTACTTCATAGGCATACTATGGTGAAAGTTTGCATCCAAAACAGTAACTGAAAAGCACATATACAAAAGCTAAAATATCCTGAAATACATAATGATAGAACTAGCAGAATTAACAAGCCCATACAAAGCAGCCTAAAGTAAAGTCAGAAATAATTACTGGTTACAAAAAGTCTTGTTGACAGCATTTAATGCTGGTCCCTTGAATTATGAGAAGCATGCCTTTAGGGCAGAATGCATGTAATGCTTAAAAGTCAGAACTATACTTTCAGTTGGCAGTTCACTTCCACGCCGTGCTCATTTTTGTATTGTTAGTAAGCAACTTCTTAAGGAAATCACATTGCAATCAATGTGCTTGTGTAGGAATTTGTCCTTGTCCACATCAGTTGGCAGAATAGCAAGTATATTAGAGCTGGCCATGTGGTTCAGCTTAATGCTGATGAAAAGAGGGCCTTCCTGGTTTTAACTATACCTTTCGAAGGAATTCAGATACAAATCCCAATGTATGCTTGATTTGAATACAGCAGCAACTTAGATGTAGCCAAGATTCTGCAACAGTACCTGAGAAACAGCAATTTTAGAACATACTACATAAAAAAAGAAATGGCAAGTTTGCGTTAACTGGATTGCAAGACGGATGAATTAATCTAGTCATGATAGACAGTGCTGGGTGACAACATGATGTAACCTAGAATATACAAAGAATGGTACTAGTGGTACTAATCCTGAATCATGGAGCTGAGAAGTGAAGCGATGTGACCCATCAGAGCAGCATACTTCATCAGTCTTTTTCTCCTTCCAAATTTGGTATAGGCCTTGGAAGATGTTGAGTCAGTACTTGCAATTATCACTAACCTCTTCTCATTGCACCTCTGTCTGACTTTTTGCAGAAAGAATATACAAATCTTGCCTGTGAACAGCTCTGTAGAAAACACTACTCAAAATTAAATCTTATCACTAATTGTATGTAAAGCTCAGATTAAAAATGTTTGCACCATACAACTAACATCAAAGCAACCACTATTAGCAGATGTAAACTTTTAAACAAAAATTGTTAGGCAGTAAATCCATTGTGGTTTTACATGTAAATATACTCAATTGGTTGACATTAACCATGTTCAAATAGAAAGACAGAGCACAATATTGATACAGTATCACCCTCATATGCTGACACATGTAAATACAGTCCTCTCTGATCTTCATTCAAATGTAGTATTTCAGTTTAAATGGCATGTCCATAGAACATCCTATAGTGATCCTCCAAAGTTTTTGAAAAGTGGCAGCACCTCAATCTTTTGTAAACAAGGAAGAGCATGGGGAAGGAGACACAAAGGGGTATAAGACCACAGTTCAGAAACTTTTAGGATGCTTCAGTCACAAGCTGCATGCTGCCTCCTAAATGACAGCCTCCTGGGGCATGTTAAGGACACTGAGCTACTTTAAGGAAAGATATTTTTTTTTAATGTATCTTTTCTCTATGCAAGTAGGGTGTCTGAGTCTCACAGACAGCAAGCAGTAGTTGTCTAGCTTAAAACTGGTGTTTAGCTGGACTGCATTTCACAGATGTATTTTGTGGGCACCATTTTCAGATCAAACAGTACCAGGTTAAAAATTACGTCTTCTTTAGAAATCTGAAAATATTTTGTCACTTAAATGTGGACCTTGTTTTCAGGGTACAAATCAAGGGAAAGAAACAGTCAGTTTATGCATATTCCTGGATCTTTTTACCAAAAATGCCCTGTTCTGCACTTAGCAGGTACGTCAATGCCACTGAAATCTACAGCTCCTCACAACTGACTAAGCGACACTGCCCTAGAGGCTTCGCATGTTGTATTCCAGTTGACTAATAAATGCTGTCTCATTTTTGGAGAAGCTGCCTGCAGCACTGCAATTGCTTCTGGTTGCATTATATTCTAGGGAAATTCTCCTTCAGGAATTTTAGCTAACTGTTGGAGCCCCGGGGTTAAAAAGCCTAGTCTCAGAGCTGGGTGGGGAAAAAAAACCAAAACCAAAACCCAGCCAAACAAACAATATGAATCACATTTAAAAAGAACCTATACCTAGTACTGCTATTAAAGGTTTCTGTTCTTTCATTTCTTCTTGTGCTCTTTTCTGCTGAAGATCAAGAGTCCACGTGGACGACCTTCTCTCCTGCATATGTTGCAATATGAAAATAGGCCTATCCTTGATGGCATTTTTAGACCACTAAAATTTCTCAGTGGTAAGACACGTTCTTTTCTTTAGCCCCTTTAGTCCCTTCTTGCTCTTGTCAACACGTGCTTAGCAAAAATATTTCTTTTGCCATAAAGAAACAAATATGGAGCCATAGAAGGAGGGGAATTAAATAGTATGTAGGGCCTTCACTGTACTGTTTACACCTCCAGATGCAGACTTGAAGTAGACAAATAGACAGGACAACTTGAAGGAACTCTGTTTTCCTGAAGAACCTTTCCTCTGAAAGGACTTCCTTTCTCAAAGGTGTATTCTTCCACAAGTATTTCTCTGATCTTTCTTTGAGTGCATCCTCCAATTAGTCATAGTAATAAATATTATTTATCAATAAGAAATAAGCATAATCCTTATTCTTTTGATATAAAAAAATTTTATGAGAGAATCCTCATTTTCAGTTGAATACCAAAGTGTGTTGGTTTTATTTTTGATTTTTGTGTCAAGTAAGGTGTAAGCATTTTGTTAAAAGAATGCTAAGCAAAAGAAGTAAAGAAACTTAAAAATCAAATTATGTGACTCAGCTAAATGATGAGATGCATACAATTTATTCCAACAGAAAAATGCTGTGAGTTTGGGAAGAACAGCTGAGCATTTGAATGATAGAGTGAAAAAACATAAAATGAGTTAAACTCTGAAGTTTAATTTGCATTATTCTTGTTATTAATGTTGTTATTATTATGACATGGCTTTTATCAGAAGGCACAGGGATAATAAGATTCATATCTATCCTTCCTTTGTCAGATTTAAGGTATTTCCAGTTTTGCTGTATTTTCTTAACATGTGCATTAATATTGATGTTTTTAAATAGAAAAGACTATATATATTCCCAAAGGATTCTTATTCTGAAGGGTTTTTTATACAGTTAACACAGACAAAAATTTCAAGACCATTCCTTTCCATTAAACAACAAAACTTGTTCTCCTGATATTACCTCATTTGTTTTTAAACAGCCTCAGGCTCATAAAAACTGAGGAAGCCTGTTTCATAAATACTTTAAAAACAAGGTTCAGGTGAAAGTAATTTCTAATTTTAGAACAAATACATACAGCAATACATATGTATGGATTAATGGCATAGGGATGTAATGTGTTGTTAGCATCTTATTCAAAGCCATTTTTGTTTAGCATGTGCTAAACAAATTCTGCTGGGTAGAATAATTTTCACACTTATAGGAAATCATCTCCAACAAATTAGAAGAAAAACAGACTGAATCAGGAGACAGCCCCATCCTTCCCAACAGTAGTCTTATAATGAGATGAACTTTTTTTCTTCTGATAATTGAATCAGGTCTTCTGTGTTATTAACCTTCTCCACTCAGCTTCCAGTACACCTGCAAATACTGCCACCATACTGTTCACCTTAAATTGGTAAGTTGTGAGCATTAACACCCTCCTTAACAAAGAATTTCCAGACTTTATTTATTGCCTCTCATATAGTCAGGAAAATAAAATTAAAAGAATTTTGAAAAGGAAATACAAAATCTAGAACAGGTCTTTTTGTATTTCAGGACATTGATACAATGTGGTTTTTCACAATAACCACCTGTGTGCTTGCACGTTGATGACCTCTGAGTCATTAAAATTTAAGAGACCTATTCAGAAGGGGCGTCTCTTACCTCCCTCTGTTGTAACTGTGGACTCTTTCATAATATAGGTGTTTATAAAGGAGAAATGCATACCTGAGAGATAACCACAGACCCACTTTTTATCCATTAATTGTTTAGCATATCCACAAGAAGACTAAACATTTGGACCTATTGGGTACCAACTACATGTATGAAGAGTATAATAGGAACTTGCCAGCTGCAAACTTTACTCTGGAAAATTATCCTCATTATAAAATATTTATTTCTCTGTATAGACATAAAGTAATAGAAACAACAATGCTTGCAAAATTGATCTAGTGGAGGAATCAAAATATTAAATGCAATGCCACAGTATGAACAACAAAAACCTACATAAAAGTTGCCAATATATGGCACTGACACCAGTTGAAAATATTTTTGCAGTAGGGACTAAAATGTAAGACTAAAGTTAAGCACTTGATTTCATAGTTTCCATGCAGCCATTTTACACCTGTCATCTTGCTGCCTTGGTTGGCAAACTCACAAGGTACCTTGTACCCCTGCAGGATACTGCTGTGGGAAATACAGCCTTTCTAGCAACAAAAACAGTTCGGCGTGGTTGAAGAGAAATGAGAGCTGAGACATTGTCTGATGGTAGTCTTAAGTTACGATCATGAGAAATAAAAACTATTCATGGAGACAACATCAGAGGTAAGCCAAGTAGGCTGATACAAATAAGTGCATTCTACAGTTACACAGCAAATAAAAGATAGGCTTTGTAAACACTGTAAGTGCATTTATGATTTACTAACCCCTTTGCATTAGTTAATTGCCATCTCTATTTTCCAAAGTAAACAGATTTTTTCCTAATGAATCATGATTCAAGTGAACTAAAATTGTCACTAAAATTAAAGTGACAAAATATCTATTTTTAGACCTTCTGCTGTTCTTGATTTGAATTACAAGTTGCATGTACCTTTTAAACAGGCTTTACTTCTGAAGCAAAAGTTCTCTCAGATGAATACAGTAAGTGTGATGGAAATACTGTGCAATTTAAAAAGTCTTCAGCTTTGGATACACATAGGTCAGTTTCCCAACGCTACACAAATCAAAATCAAAATGGACATCCTCACAGATTTTAAGGACTGTAAAAGCAAACATGTAAAAAAACATGTAAAAGCATTTAATCAAATTGATGTGGGACATGGAAACTAAAGAGCACCTTTCCTTACCCTGAAAAAGCATTCACAACAAAGAATAAGACTTACGTACACATATTTACCTGTTGTTTGAAAAATAAATCTGTAGTTCATATAGAAAGAATAATCACTCAAGAAAGATGGATGTTAGCTGCCAGCACCAAAGCTCAAGAGATTACACTGAACTATTTAAAACAGGATCATTTATTTAAAGTACGCACTGCAAAATACTCAGCACTTCTTTCTGACCAAGTATCTAACCACCTCCTACTTTGTATTTGCAAAAGCAAAGTTCTCAGAGCTCCTGTACCATATTGGTTCTAAAACCAAAAGGAATCATTTTTTCCTAAAATTAAAAATGGGAACTGCCACCATGGGTTTGCCTTTCAAATAAAAAAAGGGATATTTATGAAATAAACAAACACAGATATAGTTCCTCATCAGACATCAAATCTCATTCCAGTTCATAATTTTCTCCTTGTAATGTCTTTCCTACTGCATAAAAAACGTGTAAATTCAGCTTGAACTTCATGCTACTTGCCAGACAAAAATAACAACAGGAAAAGAAAGGGGAAAAAAGTTCATCAGTATCTCTCATGAACGTATCTTCACTTCTTTCCTGTGACCCTGTAAATGTTTCAGGCAAACTGTGAAGTTTAACTTGCAACAATGAATTCTTGTAAGGAATCCTATATAGTTTACCACCTGGTACAGGTATTTCAAGTGTAGAAAAGACACGTTTGTAGGTGTGGAAAAATGAGATAAACTATGGGATAACCTTCCATTTCAAGGCAATGTTTGTATTCTGAGAACATATCCCCTTTACAAGTCGTGCAATACGGTTATTGCTGCCTTTGTGTATGTCCATAGCAATTTGGACATTATGCTTAATCATTATGCTTGATACACTCAAATGGTACAAAACAGAAAAAAATCAAAGTTGGGCCCTTCCCCAAGGAACTTACACATACGACACAAGAGACAAGTAACTACTTACAGGGGAAATTCAGAAAAGAGTTCCTCAGGAACCTAAAAAATCGACTTTACTTGTTGATATTTTTCATTAAAAAAAGACCATATGGTGAAGTTACCAAAAGAACGTATGCCTAACACATTCTATTTCTTTAATACAAGTTGACAGAAGAAAGAAAATACTGGTATATAATACTGGATGTGAGTGTATAAACCTATATCATGCTAAAAAAATGAATGCTTAAGGGAAGCTATTGCCCATACTACAGATTGTGTAAAGTCACATGCCAGATTTCCCTTTCTCAAAGTACAGAAATAAAAAATAAAGAAAGGGGGGGGG
>JANZLQ010000022.1:22181661-22214577 GCA_026212715.1 Elanus axillaris | reverse complement strand
GGGGGGGAAGTCACTGAAGTTCCTAGGGGCTTGCACAGCCTTGCATGTCCCACTTCACACAGTGATTATGAAAACTGCTCTGGGCAAATTGATTCCATGATCCTATTAAAGCCATGGGAACTATCTCTTGATTTGCATGGACTGTGGTTTTACTAAGGGTATCGGGGGACCAGTGCACATCAGGGCATAAATACAGTGAGGGAGGAAATAAAATACAGAAATTTCTGTGAAGCAAGTATCAATAATTAATGCTTTTTTCCATTGATTTTTCAGACTCTCATACCGTATTACAGAGAGGGAGTCCAAAAAAGCATTGTCAATGACCATAGGTTGGCCACAGACTGTGTGACACAGAGGAAAATGTACAGTGTATTTAATACTATCAGTTCTGATATCTTATTTGCTGTGTTGGGTATCATGAATTGTATTATACTGCACAGTTACAAAGAACCTTCTTGTGATAGGAGCAAGTATGAAGTTGTTATGAACAGCTTAATCCATAAAAGTCAACATTAGCACCTGAGTAAAAAAAGACAAAAATATGATGGATCACAAATCAATATTAAAACCCCTTATTCTTTTTAATATGAGTTCTGAAGGAAGGAAGCAGAGGGGTTTTCTGAAGAAGAATTAACTAATTACCAATTAAAAAAAATCAAAATTGGCTTGCAGCAAGCTATATCTTGCCTGCAGCATGATATAAGCAATGGTTTATATACAGGTAACAATTTGTGAGACAAATATTCTGGATACTTATATTTTTGTTAGTTATATTTTTAATCTATTTATAATGTGTTCAATATGCCTTTGAGATATCTGGAAGGTTATCACTCAGTAGGCAGTAGTCCCACACATCCAGTGAGACAATTTAGGGCTCAAAATGTAGAACTGGTCATGCAATTAGAAAATTATATTATTGCTGATATGGAATAACTGTTTAATTATCTAAGTCATATAGAATGTCACTTGATAAAAATTCTAATATCAAAGAAAATTTACAGGTGAAAAAAATGAAAGAGGGTTGCAAGCCACTATGTTTTGATTTGGATCAAGATTTTGACCACCTTCAAGTTTGAAAGTGTTAACATAAAAGCTGTTCTTAGAAAATGCCATGTCTGCCCATTGAAATGATGGTTCCACTGGCACATGGAACACTTCGTTGTTTTGGTTTGAGGGGTTTTTTTTTGTTTTAACAGAGCTGTCTCTTTCTTTTTTCTCTTTCTTTGTAAGATGGCAGACTGCCCTGCTTTTACATGCAGGAAGAATCTGCCTTTGTGAGAGCTTATTCTCTCCTGCCAGCCCACCATATTTGCTCACCTCTGTAATTAACGAACCAAAAATGGCAATGGATCTGAAACAGCTGTATTAGCTTTTTATCAGCTTTACTGATCTGGAAAAAAAGCAAACACCACTTCTGCTCACAACCATTTTGATCAGAGTTTCATGAATAACATCTTGAGGAGTTGATTTATAACAAATAAAAAAACCACAGAATGAATTTACTTGTGCCTTAAAGCTAGATTCACTTACACTCCCTTTTCATACTGTTGTGCAGTTATCAGACATTTTGAAGACCAAAACAAAGCCTGTTGTGAAAGACCACTAGCCCAAGCACTTTCTGACAGCCTTTATTGGCCAAATTAAGAGGAAATAAGCTGGGCCCAAAAATGAGTTACCTAGAATTGGATAATAGACTGTAATTCCATGTACAAATTTTAGATATGTAGAAAAAAGGATATTACAAAATCTCTTCAAACAGAAAATATGCTAACTTTCACTACCCAGAAAATAATGGCATTATTAATTCAGCAGGCACACTATATTAATTTCTGAACATGTAGCATTTTAGGGTATTTGTTAGAATCATTGGTAAATGAGGAATTAAAGCATTGCCTCTTGCCTATTTGTCTCCTGCCCTCTTCCTCCACTAGTGCCAGTGTCAGTTAAAAGCAATAACAAAGCAACAGTACACAACCCAAGATCACATTCCTGAATGTTTAAATGCAGCCCCCCTTCCTTTTTAATACAAAAATAGTTATAAACTATTCATTCATCTCTGCTTGTAAAGCACCAATACGGAGAGATGAAAATCCTGAATGATGTCTTTGGGTGATAGCATAATATAGACTATTAGAGCTGTCACTAATTTCCTGGAGATTAATAAGAGACAGATTGCTTTGGGGAACTGCTGAAACATAAAGCTAACAAAAGATGTGTACAAAAAGACATGTATGTTCTTGTCTCTCTCTAAACATGTTCAAGAGGTCAAAAATTTCAAATGTCAGGTTTTTTAGATGTCACTAACTCACCACTCTAGATACATTCTATATGTACCCTATATCAGGCATATGCTTCTTAAGTAAGAGAGACTTCTTTTTACCTTAAGGAATTCACATAAGCTTGGAGGTAAGTCTGTGCACCACCAAATATACAAGCAATATAATCTCAAAGTTTTTCTTATTGGTAAGCATACAGACTATATGCTTTAAAGCAGCCACAAGGGAACTAACAGTGCCTTGTGGTATTACACGACAAACTGAACTGTGGGTTCCAGGCACAGTATGACCCAAAAAGGATAAATTAATTGCTTTAACATTTAGGTATGATGAACCAGATGAAGCAGAAACTGCAGAGTTTTGATAGGAATTACAGAAAGTAGTACATGAAAGCATCAAGTAAGGATTTCACTTACACTAGGTGTTAGTAACTATTTCTTATTCATTCTCAGAACGTGAATGAGTATTCTGCTCAGGTTGTACAGCAGTGAATCTGGGTAGCAATATTAACAACAAAAGGAGTGTTTAAACTGTATTGGATACATGTCTACTCGAATTCAAAATAACTATCAGTTGAAAAGGAGGATATCTACAAGTCAAATGTTGGCAAAACAAAGCCACAGTAGGCTAGGACTTGAAATCAGGAGGTTCTGTCCCCATCTCTTCTATCAATATGCAATCTTGAACAAGTCTTTCTATGTCTTTCAGATTGTGTTTATGTACTTGTTAACTTATGCTATCTATGATACAAGACAGAGTGCTCTATGTTTGTTCAGCATCCACACTCCTGGGCTCAACCAAGGCCTCTTTGTGTTCCTAATACAACAGAGGGCAGACATTAATAAATACCGAAGTCACTAGCAATTGCAGAAGCCCTTGATTATGCAAAGCAAGTGAACTACTATGTTCAAATAATCACTGTTTTCAGTGGCTCTAGTTCTTGATTTGATCTACATGAGTTTTAGATATGAACTATGCTTTCTGACAAGATTAAAAAAACAAAAACACATCAGCTCTGTGAAGAAGAAATTAAAATAGCCATGAAATGGCTTATTTTACACAATTTGTGATTTTAAAGTCCTTGAAACAATTTTGTCTAAAACTGTGGGACCAGAAGAGTTTGTGCTAGTACTGAGTATTCCATGGTGAATCAGTTTACATGGCAGCTGCCTGCAAAAGTTAGAATTTTAAGAAGAAATCCAATTAGAAATAAACTATTGCTTAGGAAAGAAATATGTCAGGGGATACAGGTGATAGGAGAAGCTTGAAGAAGCTAAACTTGTATTTCACACACAACAAAATGGTAGTACTTGAAGATATCAAATCAAGAATGATTCAGTAAAAAGGTAATGGAAATTGCTGAACAGAAAATTACACATTTTGGGTGATGAGCTAATAGTTGACAGAAAAAAACCCCAAATTTAAGTCTGATATGCAATAAACTGAAAAAAAAGCTAGAAGTATGACACCAGTGTGCATGGATAGGAAGAAAAGCTGGCAGACCAAAGGCAGAATGCAGCCAAGAATTAGAAACAGAAGCAGAGGTAAAGCAAAGCAGTATCAGGGGAAGGAGTTAAATGAATGTTAGTCAGTCAGCAGTTGTAGGTCTGTAAAGACCAACAGACATGTTGATAGTCTCATGATATAGGTTGAAAAACATGGTATTTGTCTTCTCTAGCCAATTTTCTTTGCTTCATTATATGTTTAAATAATTGAAAAACATATCTAGAAAGAAATGAGCACATTTTGTTACTGTAGACTTCTAAATAAAGAAGAAAATTAATCAAGAATCTGCAGTTAAATTTCCAGATTTAAAGTATCAGTGGCAACCTCCAAGCTGTAATTATGCTCTTGCTTGCTAGCAAAACCAAAACACTGATGAGTCTGGAACAGAAACACTGATAAAGATGTTGATAAAGAGACACAATTATTTATTAATCGTTACTTTACTATACTTAACGCACTTGTATTCAGTTAGCAAACACTCATGAATTTTGTATATATGTATGATCCACAAACTTTGTAAATATAATGCTCCAATATACACTGGAGTATTAGGGAAAGTGAACATGGAATGCTATGCAGATATACCTGACAGAAGTCAGGCAAAGGGAGGGTAAGAATTCTAAGGTTTGGTCTTCAGCTGCTGTAAAAAAGCCTGCTGTGCTTCCTTCTTCATGTCTGGTCCTGGATCTGTGTAGCAGATGGTTAAGAATTTTTCAATGTAGAGTTTTCAACCAATTTACCCTTAGTGGATTACATTCTCCCTCTCCCCAAAAGCCATCCAAAAATGTAGACAATGACATATATATTGTGGGATAGGTTGCCAGTGTCTCAGTATTGCACAACAAAGTCAAGGCAATGGAGGTTAGGAAAAGAAAGGAACACAGCTGGCAAAGAGGAGATAGAATTGCCTACTCCACTGCAGCAAGAAAATTGTAGTTTGAATTTGGGAGCTGAAGATAGAGTCATGCAAGAACAGGAAAGTAGGCAACTCTATTACATCTGGTAGTGATCTGTATTACAGAACCGGCTCTCACAAAGGAAAAGGATAGGTCCAAGCTGTGATGGTCTGATTAGTCTCAGTACTTAAATCCTTAAGAGCTCTCCACCAGTAGTCAGTGGTATGAGGGCACAGAATCAAGCTCATCTATTTTTCCTGCCAAAACTATATATCAAATATTTGTTTTTTCTTTCCAGGCCAGTAGATTAAAGTCACTTGACTTGAAACATTTCCATTTTTGCTTTCAGGTATGCCACTAGAAACATGTAGTGAGACTGCAATCATAGACCTGAAGTTAAACAGCACATGAATCAAGAGAGGCAAGGATGCAAAACTGGAGTTACAACAAGGAAAAATAAAATGAGAAAGCTACTAGTTTTCCTCTTCTATATGATATTAGTGCCTTTAAAGAAAATAGGCAGACTTGTCATAGGCCAAAGTAGACTGAAGTGATGCTAAGGAGGTCAGGAGGGGTTGTGAGGAGCAACAGATGGACAACATGTTCATGTGTTCTCAGGCTGACACAGACAACTATGCCAAAGCTCATCTCATGAAGACTGAAACTTCTGGGCTCATCTGTTTTTTCTTCCATCTGTTAGCCCATCACACTTGTAGAGGTATTCAAAACCTAGAAGCAATTGCCAAGGCAATCATCTATAATATAGGAACAGATTTTCATGTGGTCACACAATATCAATGGGACTTCTAAGTGCACAAATAGCATGAAATGCAAAAGCTGCAGAACAGCTTTCTACATGCCTCAAACTATACCCTGACACTTTCATGTCAAGGCAGCAGTTTTTTATTTCACAGTGAAACCAGTCCTGAAAATCATCACGCCAAGGAAAAGAAAACAAGGCAATAATCTCCCTATATCTAACTTAAACATTTATCAAGTTATTTATTTTCAGGACATCTGAATGATTATGACATGAGCAAAATCTAGCCATTCATCTTCCCCTTTCCTTTACATTGAAGGCTGTGTATGTAAATGCTTTTTGTTTCCTTCAGCTATGCTAATTAACACACATCTACTTAGTTAAAGTTTTTATGGTCTCTTGTAAATATCTAGTATTAGCCAGAGATGGCCATACATCTGGGTCAATAGCAGCCTTTACTATGAAAGCCTCCAATGATTTCAAGTCCATTGTTAAGCACTCCACCAACATCTGGCATTCCTACTTTAGAACCAATCCTATATCATACCAAGGACTATAAAACCAAGAAAACAGTTCCAGAAAATATGATTTTATGTAAGAAATGTTATAAACATACAAGAAATGACAGCTATGAAACCATGTGAGCCTGGGCTGAAGTACTTTAACCATGAAAGCTAAAGCATTATAACAGGGATTCTTTGTTTATTAAGTGCACAGCTTACTCTAACCTGCATTTAGAAAAAGTTCATCACCTTTTTTGGCTGTTGACTAACCTCAAGATTTTCTGTCATTTATAGGAATACATTTTATTCAGATTTTATTTTATAATGTTTGTAACAAAATTTAAGCGTCCCTTGGATGCTTGTGTTTATGCCATTTTTTAAGAAGTTTATCTCGAGAGAGACTCTAGGCATGAAAATTACTTCTACAGGTCACCATACGTGACTTTTGGGATCAGGTGAAAATAGGCATGCAGAAGCCTCCTGAGCAATCTAACAAAGTCTACCACTGCAGCTTTTGTTTCCACTTTTCCTCATGCAACTGTGCTTTCAGCTTATCCAACAGGCCTGCCGACATCACAGATCCTGAGATGTCATGGAAGCCACAGCTGTCTGAAGATCTGCAGACCATCTCTCATTAAGCCTACTTGCTCACCACAGAAATGAAAAATAAGAAAGCTGTGGATAGGTAGATGAATAGGAAAAGGAAAGGAGTAATAAAAGCACTACTGCCATAATTAATTCACATTTTTCAAGCAAGCTCATCTCTAAAAGAATTCTAATAAAAGAGATGAGCATATTCCATCTCAAGAAAAAAGGGGAGAAAAGGTTGTTTTCCTAGACTGCCTTTTTTTTCTTTTTTTTTCTTTATTAACATCATTCAAAGATCTTTACATTTTTAAAACAAGGTTAATCCTATATGAAGCATCATTAACTTTTCTTGTATGCTTTGTGATTTTTCTTTTCCTTAGTAAGGACAGAAAGCACAACTACAGACTATGCAGTTAGTTATAATACAGCTGCTGTCTCAGCTGTGCTGTTATGACTGGTGGGAGAACCACAGGGGAGAACTGAAGAGGTCCTTTTCAAGGATGGCTAAAAGCCACTGGTTTTAGAGCACCCTTGTAGCAAATCTCAGGACTCCATTTTTATGTTCTATTTTGTACATTATGCACACCCTGGGGAATGAGGACCTGTAAGACATAGAGTTCATTTGTTCTACTATATACTTCTGTGCTGGCAGCTTGCAAAAGGGTCATTTCCAGGATCACTATCAGTAGCATGTGCATCTGTAGTTGCATGGACAAAAGATTTGGACATCAGTCCAACAAGGCATAAAAATAGCATTTTAACACATCATTTTAGTATGTATTAGTTGCAGAAATAATAAAAAAATACCTCTACATCTATTAAATTAAAATTTATAATTCTAATGGAAAGTCTGAACTCATTATCTTGCAGCTTAGCTGGTTCTTGAATGCTTGCTTTGTTACAAAAACAGTCTTCTGATACTTAAAAGGATACACATCCATAAATCATACTTAGCTACATTTACATCAACAGCCATTATTCACTTGCTTCTCAAAGCCCTTAAAATAGATGTTTATGTAATTCTTAATGTAACCTTCATGTCCATTTTTTCACAGCCCCTCCTTCTTAAAAGTTCACCTCAACGTAGCCACTTAAACACACACGTAGATAATTTTGTTTATGTTAATTGAGTGCTACACCAAATTTTTCTTGGAAATGTTATGCTGCAAAGCTCTGTATTATCTGTTGTAAATACTACTGTAAGAGCTCATAGTGACCCTGTCCCTCCACTATCTTGTCCACCCTTACTTTCAACAAAAGGTCATCTAAAAGCAGTGGAATTTAATATGATAAAATGTAACAGAAAAATCACATCAAATTGAAGTGTCTTATATAATAGCAAATGTTCTGTGTCTCAAGCCGTGGGTTGGAGTAAATTGAAACTCTGAACATAATCATGGGGGTGGAAGGAGAAGGAGACATAGATTGTAAAGATTGTACTTTTTAGCCTGAGAAATTCAATGCAAGAAGGTCTATCTAGTTTATACATCCTGTGTATTAAATGCTTAAAACATCACATTATCTACCAGTTCAGAAGAATCAGAGTATAAGACTACTTTAAGAAGCACCATAAGATAAACAAGAATATATATGAATTAAGACAAAATATTCTAACTCTGTCATCTTGTGTTCATCGAGAGTGCTAGCCTTATTTCATTACTTATGGCCCAACCTAATAATTTCTGATTACATTTTCTACTCCTAAAATGTGTTCCATTAACACCGTTCTTACTAATAAGGCTTTGCTGATACCCAAGAACACTAAGATATATCCTAAAACATTTAATATTTTAAACAGTCAAAAACTCAGTGGAACTAAGGGTTTTTTTCTTATTATCTCTCTTCAGAAAACTGTTTTTTTCTTCACTAGAGCTAACGGCAGGCAGATTCCTGGCATCAAAATTATATTATGTGAACTCTTCTTTTTAGCTCCCAAATTATGCTCTGCTGCTTTCAAGCAGTGGATTAGTCAAAAATGAGGCTGAATACTATCACAATGGTAGAAAAATATGTGGAAAGTAGCATATACAGGCTGCATTGTTTAGTCTAAAAATAAGAAACTGAATGTGTGAATTCTTTCCACAACTATGTGAAATTCCCTGCATCTATTTTATATATTCTGTAGCTCATGGGCACAGTTTTGCTTACTAAATGCCCAATTAGTTCATATATATATTCATTGACCATTTCAGCTACTGGTGATTGAGACAGATATAATGAATATCTCTCTGCATAGTTTATTATTGGCATAATCATAGAATCATAGGACCATTCAAGTCAGAGGGGACCTGAAGAGTCCAACGTCCTGCTGAAAGCAGGGTAAGCTATGATATCAGACCAGGTTATTCAGGGCTTGATCCACTCAGGTCTTGAAAACCTCTGAGCACAGAAACTGCAAAATCTAAAAGAATTTGGCTACTTATGTGCATTATACAGTAATTTTTTTCCTGACCGCTTGACTCCCAAGTCAAAAGAAAAAAAATTAAACATCTCCAATGAGAATATATGCATATATATATAAGCACATACATACACAGACAGCAAAATATGCTTTCATAAATGTATTCATAATGCTTTCTGCTCCCATAATATGTTTTCAAGGAAAAAATAGAAGATTTTAATACTGTAGGAAGTGGATACATAGATGAAGGAAAATGTAATGCCTCTATAAATTAAAATTAATTGATACTTTGCCAATTACTATAAGGAGAGATTCCTGAGTGGCATTAGTATATATGTTAGCCCTGAGTCAGTGTTAAAGAATTATTCCTAGTCAAAGGCTGAGGAAAAAAAAGTTTGCATTTCTGTACCTCAGAAGCTATTTACATTCTGTTTTTAAAAGCTAACTCAATCTCCTTTTACTTGTGACATAGTTTAAGCTACACACTGGTAAGCATTAACACCTGTTATCCAGCACTGATGGATTCATCTTATATTTCATGTTGGAAATCCAAGCATCTTTAAGTATAATGAGTGTAATGTAAAATACTAAAACTAATCATAGTAGCTCTCGAGAGAAACATTCTAGCTAATTGAGAGTGTCTGTAGGTCAAATACATGTGTACTCAAAACAGTACAGCAGCGTTATAATGATTGCTTATATTTATTTATTGTAAAAAGTCTTTAGAACAGCTTTCATTATTCATTATTTCATTTATTTCTGTACAGCTTCTTACATTATATCTTTCACTTAAGTATCTCAAATCTCCATTAAAATACATGACTAACCATATTTGGTTTCTCTTCTCTCTATTCCTCTCTCTCCAGGAACACTATCACATATACAACCTGGCTAAAGAGAGTGGGAAGAAAAGCATATGTGGTGTTACTTGTTTCTGTTAGAGAAGAAGCATTTCTCATTTTTTTGAGCAAAAGGTAAGGTAAGCTGTTGCCATCCTTAGCTCCTATGAGAGTCTGTTGCACAGATATTGTGCCATTAGAAATTTTAATAGTATTAGCCTTTCCAATATTGCGATAATTCTGCAATTACATTATCATCTTCACTGCTTGCCAAAGCAATATGCACAGTTTCCTAAATTATGCAGACTATTTCATTTAATTAAATGAAGGCTGCCTTAATATCTTTCATGGATACTGCTATTTAAGGCTACAGAACACAATATTCAATTTATATTTTTGTATTCACTTACGGTTAATATTCTAATAGTTTTAATTTCTATTACATTACTATTACTATGAGAGGATAAGTATAGGCCATTAATATGAATAATAACGATTTAGGTACCATTAAATCTTGCATGGAATTAAATTGTAAGAGAAGCCAGTAGTATTTTACAAATATATTATTGTCTCTCACAGTAGATTTATCTCTCGTATCTTTTCTAAAGGGGCTTAATTAACAAACATAATTTGTTCCACTGACAGTCCTCCCAGACACTGAGATACAACTTAGCACATCTCTTAAAAACACTTGCAAAACAGTTTGCCAAAGAGATAAAACCAGGTGAGCTTATTAAGTCTTTATGGTGGAGAAGCACACCAAATGATACCATTTCAACAGTAATGAATAAATATGAAGGCCTACCTGAAAGAAAAACAAAAGCTATCTGGTTCCATAAAGTTATATTCTTCATTTTTTAAGTTTCCAAGTAGCAAAGGTAATAATTTTCAAGCATACATTCACATTTATATTGTTACTTTCAAAAACAGACTGCAAACCCTACTTCCACGCAATAGTACTTACTTAGATAGTTCCACAGTTCTCAAGACATTTCCAACTTAGCACAATATAACAGATACTTAAAGCATTTCCTCTTCTCAGATAATTCCATGATATTTCCATCTCACTTCCCCAAAGGAGATCTCATTATCTATTCTAAAAATAATTTAGGGAAAATTCTTACATAAGGGTGAACTTAAAAACATTTCACCTGCCTCGAAACTAAGCAATAATAGTTCTGAACAAAGGAATGCTTTTAAGGGCAACAATTTCCAAAAAATCTACATGTGACATTATGATTTTCAAAATAAAGTAGGGCAGTATAAAAATAATCATCTTTTTGAAAAGCAAAATTAATAATTCTTCTGTGAGCAAAAAACTTGGGGGTAACACATTTCCAGCTCTTATGAAAATTAGTATAAAACTAACTCTGCTTTTTAGGAACATACAAACTACTTCTAATAACTTTAATTAGCAGAACCTGAGCTAAAAAAGGCTCATTGGTTATTGAGGTTTGAGCACCTGACTAAAATCTAGAACCCTTACTGGCACAGATAAAGGATTTTATTAGTTAAAGGAAGCTTCTAGCCTGTTTTGACAAGTGTAGAATCTCTTTCTCCAGCTACCTGTTTTTACCTTGAATGCCCAAGGCATTTAGTAAATTTGTAGATATACGTTTACCATGACAACTGCCTGTCAGATTAAAAAGCATAGTTTGAAACTGGGTCCCTCAATGCTAAGTGTCATCTAACAACTCAAAATAGAATGTCATTATCTCCTATCAGATTCTTCTCTTTTTAATTAGGCTAAGCACTAGCTCAAAAACAAGGACCACCAGACAAAAAAAATACAAACTACGCATGTACGTTATATCATTTGGTAATATTCAAGAAGACATGACAGGGCCAACCAAACCTTTCAAAAGGCTGAATTCCTTCCACTGATACCAACCCTGTAACACCAGCTGTGCTTCTAAAAGCACCAAGCAGTACAGCAGAATAATCTGCACAGCCTGAGATCTGATCAGAAACACAAGCGAGTGATGTACTCATCACAGGATGCCTGGAAAGTGCTTCCCAGCAAAGGCAGATATTCAGGAGAAAAGTTGTAAATGGGACCCAGTGACAGACTTCTTGAGCACAGAGCTCAATGCACTGATGTGCACAGCAAGGAAATTGTCAACTTGCTTGCTTGTATCCTGTCAAGGAAAGCAGAATCTTGTGCCTTTTACTGGGAATTAACTAAGAATATAGTTCAATCATTTAATTTGTGTAAACCGACAGTATGTATATCATCAAACTTTTCTACTTGAACCAAAACAAAACCATTATGGTCTCTACAGAGGATCAGAGAAGACCAAAGAGTTACTTACATGTCCATACATCATATTTATTAGCCCATTATGTATATTGATCCTTCATTTACTAAAGTAAATACCATACGGTGTTGAACATCTCAATGTAAAGATCAGTAAGGAATCCAGTTAATGACAGCTAACAGGCATAATTAGGCAGAAGAGATAGCTAACGTACTTTCACTTTCATATATTTGGGGTCAGTAAGTGACTGTACTACATTGCAGATGAGATGCAATTCTCTAAGGAAAAGGATATCAAATTGATATTTCAGTATTAAGCCAGTTACACACATAAAAGTTGTGAATAAGCCAAATAATCCAAATCAAAAATAGTCATTCTGCTCTTCATCTGGAGAAAATTGCCAGTTTCTGACCTGAGCATCCAGCTCTAGCGCTCATTGTTTAACATGGATCTGATTTAAAATAAGGGATAGGTAATAATAACTGTGACCAAGGACAGCTACACTCAAACAATTCCTATGCATGAAGCTACAGGAAAGTATCAGAGGCAAAATTAACTGCTAATGATTTCATAATGACAATCACCAGCTCTAATAGTCTAATTGTCCATAGTAACAGAATACAACTGCAATGCACTCTGGAGTTTCAGGTATTCAAGGACAAAGCTCCAGTTTGTGTTCCTTAAGTAAATTGCTGCCACCTGTCCTGTAGGCATACTTCTGCCTGTAAAAACAGGATCTTTTATGAAGGATCCTTTTTAGAAGGATCTTTTATACCTGCAGTCAAAGCAAGGTTTTTGACTAGGGGTGTATGAATAATTATTCCTATAGTTAATTGGCCAAACTGGGATGCTAAAAAGAAATCTAATGTACTTCAGAGTTAATTTTTTATATATTTGCTGATAAAATTAAAAAGCAGGAAAAAAATTGTTTTAAATATAGCACTCTCATGTAACATAAGCATAAAGTTATATTTAGATTTTGGACCAATATGGCTTAATTTTACTTAAACTCAGCAGCAAAGCTTTTTTTTTTTTTGTACATGAACAAAGATACTTGACTTTCAAAGATATATGTAGTTTCAATGGGGAGGGAATTAATTACATTTAACACACAAACTACTGCTCAAAATTTCTAATCCTCTTCTGAGAAAAGTTACATCAGAAATTTTTGCTCAGACCTAGCTAAATGCCTTCAACTGCACCCTTGTATGTTTGCAAGTATCAAATATTAAGTACTATCTTTGTTCTGTAAATTTGCATGACCTTCTTTCTCAGATCCTTGTTCTCATCATTTCCACTATCCTCTTTATCTCCTGAATACTGTCAGTCTCAGAAGCCCCCCTCCTTTTTTCCCACTTTACCTTCTCCACACTGAAGGGATTAACTTCTAAACTTAAAAAGGCAAACCCAAACATTCTCCTCCTAAATATTTTCTTCTTTAAGATCACACAAAACTGACATATGCCCTTCTGGAACTTTTATAAAAAGAAAGTGGTAGAAAGTAGCTCTATTAGTGTCAAACTACCATGTGTTCATCATGAAAGCTTATGGGGAATTTAGTCCATAATTATTAAAACCCTGTATTTGTCACAGCTGTAGAAGCAAAGGGGCTTCTGTACTAAAAGAGTACCCCTCTGTGATATTATATCTACAAAGATACAAGTTAAACCAAGAAGAATGAAACTACACTATAATCACTGCAGAAACTGCAAGTGTGTCAAATGTGTAAAGCAATTCTTCAGAGGTACAATGCTGGAGGTTGTCATGGCAACTCTTCTCACTCCTTCCCACTGATTTTTGGCAAGCATTTTTAAAAATTTTTTAAAGCATTTTTACTCCTTCCCTCCTAGCCCTCCCCCCCTTCACACAATATGAATGATATCGCTAAAAGTGAAGAGCATGCAAAAAATCAGTGTGCAGCCACTTCAGATAGAAGGCTGAAGATACATCTAGCCCATACATGTTGTGGGGTTATTGCTATCACAATTGCAACAGTCCCAGTAGCAATTAAAGGTGCTTCTTTTTTTTTTCCCTGTAGAAGATACTGTATTGTTGTTGAGCTGTTAATGTTTACTGCAAGACTCTAGAAAAGAACCAGCTTAAAAGGCCTGGGAAGCTGAGACGTCTATGAGCTTATAATCTCCATTATGCCTGATTTTATGCCAATAGTCTCCTCTCATACTTGTCTTCTAAAGAGCTACCATGCTGCCCATGCACCTTTATACAATCAATGTATGCAAATGTTCTGCTTTGTAAAAGAAGGATTCTTATTACGCTCCCAGAGTACTTTTAGAAAACAGATCTAGGAAAAAGGCAATCTTTTCCATCTGCACTGCAGTCACAATTTGTTCCACTCATAGTATTTGCTGTTCTGTCATGATTTCTATCCAATTTCCTCATCCAGAAACACTGTCTTGCATTTGAAAGAACTCCCTGCATAATATATGTATAACCACAGGACAGCTTCACCAATCAATTACCTACTATGTTGCCCTCTACAACTACTTCAGATCAGTTAAGGTGATTCCATTCTGTTTAATACACATAAATATAAACTAAGTACAAGCAAAGGCACCAGATAATAAGTATCAGTTATATTTGCTAAGATGCAAACAAAGGAATTGTAGGTTTGTCTTACTAAAAGTAATAAGATTCATATGAACTGTTTTACCAAAAAGTCTCAGTCCTTCAGTCTTTGTACTTGCTACTCCAGATTTTAGCATTTGAAGATTGTGTTTGGTAGCATTATACAATTTGCAGTAATATAAGCATTATATTCTGTCTAAAATTTTATCAGTTTACTGTTTAGCATTAGAGTACAGTCTGAGAGAAGTTACTCACAAAACCAGCTCATCAAAATGATTCTCCTTTCAGGCCTCCCTTAGTGTTCCCCCTTTCCCCAGCTGTAACACACAGGTGAAGAAATGGGATTCAGTGGGTCTAAATGGTCGTTAGCCTACCACAGTTATCCCCCACAAGAGGTGAGACTTGTAGCCAGTGAAGGAGCTGCTGCGCCTTTAGACCATGTGGTAAAGGTTCACAGACCAAGATCTGCAGCTGTCAGACTCGAGCCCTCCCAAAGACTTAAGGACACAGGACATGCAGCCACTACCTGACTAACTGCTGCAGAATCAAAAATGGGGAAAAGTTCACAAGTTCTATCATCAGAATTTCCTCAAAGTAAACATTCTATCAACATGCTTCATCTCCATCAGGTATTATCATACTGTGCACATTTAGTAATACAGCTGCCGCTTTTGAATACTCAGAGCTCGGACCCTTCCTTTTGTTACTCTTTTGGTTCTTCCACAGGAAACAGAAGTGGATTCTTAGATAAGCATTTCAGACTACACAGATCAAAAGTAACACATGGACCAAAATACATTCCCAGAGCACTGGTATAATATGCTGCATGAAGCACACCTCAGTAGGTACATGGCTGCCATTCCAAACATTTCTTACCTGTATCTTCATATAGAAAACAGAAATCTAAAGTCAATAAAAGGGCTAAATAATTATAGTGAAGCCTATGTCTAAAACGTTTTACCCTTTTGTATACCTCTACTGAATAGAAGACTCTATGTCAGGCATGATACACTAATAACTTAAGGAGCTGGGGAACACAATCTGAAGCTCCTTAGTAAAAATGCAGCAACTGTAACCAGCAAATTGGACAGAGATGAAGTTAGCTAACAGTGACCAGAACTGAATGGAACAAATGCCAAGTCACCACCAATAGTTCAAAAACCTGTGAAGATTTTACTCATTTGTTAGTGCAGGTTTATGCGCATACTTGTCAAAGTACACATCACGTTGCCTCAGCTGGCTACTTTTCATAGCCAGTTACTGCTGTAAATTGATGGCATCACTCTTTTCTTGAGAGGCAAGTGTGTGTTGGAGTTGGGGGGGAGGCTACAAGAGGGATCAGTAAATATTTTACACGAGCAGCTCACTTATGCATTTGTGGGGAGAAATCTCACTCCTACTGTTGGGAATTTGGTTCCTAGTAGTTACAGAGAAAAATTAGGAACTGGGACACTTCTATTATTGTAAGTTACAGCTTCATTATTAACCATACGGAAATGGTAGAACTGGAAAAGTTTGTGTGCTGTACACACAAGGACAACAGAAAGACTAGGTAGGTATGTTTATTTGTGTATCTGTCACTGAGAATGGCAGAGCAACACAAAATGTGGAAAAAAAAGAGGGTGAATATATTTACTCATAGTAGTGTTCTTTCAAGGGCCAGCATAGAATCTAAAAGCCATGTAAAACAGATGGAAATCCTAAGCTTTATGGGCTTCTAACTCATCTAAATAATTAATGAGTTTGTGTCAATAGTCTTGTAATTTTATTCAAAAGGCAGTGACTGGACTTGATCAGCACTAAAATATATCATAGATGGAATGGGATATATAACAGAGTGGGAACCGAAAACTGTGTTGCTATCAATCAGTTGCTGAAAGCAGTATTCAAAGCATTGGCCACAGCCTCCTTGTGCCAGACAGAAAGCACAACTATTAAGAGAAGAAATTAGGACACTAGGATAGACACCTTGTGAGTATCCACAGAGAACTGTTGCACATACATAAATAAGCTTGGGGTTTGTTTTTTTCCTTTCTGTCTTTTCATTTACAGTAAATCTAGAGATGCTATTGTGTTGGATAGTTAAAAAGCCGTCATGCTGTATTGCCTCACATTTTCATGGGCTATTTAACATAGTGTAGGACAGTGCATCATTGTGTTCAACATGAACATGCAGGAAAAGTCTTCTGCAGATTCAGCACACTTGGCAAATTTGACATCTATATCATGTACAACACAGATTTCCAGTTGTACTGACAGCCTTCTCTATGGTCACTGTCCAGCCACACAGAAACTGACAACAGTGCTAGCACAATACAAAATTCGCAAGATCTAACTCTACTATAGTACAGACTTAACAATAATCAGATTTGCTTTAAAACTTATTCTTCCATTGTCTGTCTTTTTAACTTCTGAAATAACCTCATACAATCAAAAAGTAAAGTAAAAAAAAAAAAAAGGAGAAAAAAAAAAAAAGAGGTGTAAAGATAAAGTCTTTCAGAGAACAGTATTGTCTAACCACTCACAGGCACTCTTGGGTAATGAAATTATGCGTCACTGATACCGGACAACAAGTACGGCATTTTATTGAAAGATGATACAAAAGAATAGGACTGATATGATACAGCAAATTTAATAAGTACATGATAAAGACACACTCTTTCAGACTTTTTTTGTAGTCAATAAAATTGTTGCTGATTCATGACCTGCTGGAAGACAACTGAACTGATTTCAGTAGGTCTTCATTGGAACCTGCTTGTGTTTTCTTAGACTATTCATAGGAAGGACATGAGTTCTGCAATTATACTTTGGCATCTGAATAAGCTTAGTGGATTTGAACTCTACTTTTTTTCTGCATAACCCAAGAAGCACGCAATGACATAAGCTCTTTTCTTGATTATACCAATCATTCAATCTCATAAGGAAAATAAGAATATAATTTGTTATGATAGAAAGATAGTGAGTTTTAAGGAAAAAATTGTATTCCTTTATGCAAATAAGGCCTGCTTTTATCTGATTGGGAAAGATAAAACGGTCATTAAAAACCTCACAACCACTTCCTGGTTTCATAGTAAAAAACACTGAATCAAAAATATATCAAAGGTAACAAGAGAAGGCATGACATGAGTTAACTTACATTTACAAGTTACCTACCTTTGAGAAATATCAAATCTCCACCTGTTTTGCTTCAAGCACTGCAAATCGTTGCTTTTAAGTAAGCAAAGCTGAGAGTATCTCAATGTCACTCGTAAAAAAGGGGGAGAATCTGCCTTTATATCTATGCTGTGTTCACATCTCCACATGTGTCTCTATTGAGCATTTATGCCATCTTAGGTTTAACACCACAATGATAGCCCAGCATTAATAATTCAATGCAATGTTATATACAATTTCCTGGTACAAATGAGCCCTGATTAAAGCCATTCACCTTTAGATTCCCACCCGTCACTTGGGATTTCTCTTCTGTTAGTACTGTTTTCTTCAGGTACAGTGCTGCATTGTAGTAGCAGATCTACAGTCATCTCCCTTCACAGTAAGCGGTGGGAGCACCCCATGATTTTACACATTTAAATAATCATTTAGTCATATACATTAATACTGAATGTATGTGCCTACTTAGCATTTTGTTGTAAAAATTTAAAACAACGAACAGTAAGTTGCATAAAATTGCACCTTTAAGAAAAAGGAAAAAAAACATGTTCTGAAGGGAGGGCAAACAGTTTCTTTCGAGAGCATAAAGCTGTCACGACAGGTGACTCATGTTGGGCTGTATTAGTCATGTCATGGCACATTATATAACCAGAGGCAATTGACACAACATAAACTGACACATCACAACGTAGCTTGTCAGCAGTGATATGTATAAAGCTAGGCTTTTTAAAGAAAACAGAGGGAAGAAAGTATTGTGGGTTCTATAAACACCACTTAGGAGAAAAAAAATTGGTGTGAAACATTCTGCTGCAAGTTTTATTTTTGCAAGGACACATTCTGCTACCCCTGGGTTTTTTTGGAGGGAGTAGACTCATGGATCTCAATGGACTGAATTCAGCTGAACCCCCAAATAGCTTCATTCTTTTCCTCAACAGCAAATTTAGTCATGCATATTTAGCAATTTTATAGTTTTCCTTTAGATACTACATGCCTACCTGCTCTCTGAAATGACCTTGTGATGTTCGTTTAGGTTACAGTATAATTACATATAGACCTGACATAAGAAGTGAGGGGCCAGGCTTGGGGAAGTTGTTTACTTGATCCCAACATGCACACAGCTCCAGTGTTCCATCACACGGCTCTGCAGAAATGCCAGGGATCAGAGATGGGACAGGGCAGAGAAGCAGTACATGATGCATGATGCTGAACCTCAGTGTATTCTTTCCATTTTCCATACAGCAATCCACTTACCTCTGTGTGAATACAAATGCTTAACCAAAATCCCAGTCCAGGTGAGGTTTCAAGAGAATCTGAAATCAGCCTGAATGTTTGCAGAGGATGCTGCTGTTTCCAGTGAGAAGTTAGAGCACAACCATTTCGGAATACAGAGATACGACTACAATCTGCCTCTCCAGGTAGAGGTTTATTTACTAGAACATGCATGAGATCTGGGCAACCAATCTCATAATTAACCAATGATTCCCCTATGGGCCAGCACATCTCTCATTCAGGACATTCTCTTAGAGATCCTCAGGCCTTCATACTTCACACACCAGGTGACAAAAACAGCCCTTACACTACTTACATATTATACATATGAGTAAATTTCCAGGGAACTTTTCAACCTCAGCTATTCAATGACCAAGACAGTTCTGCCACTGGGTTACCAAGCTTTGTACCTACAGTATTTATACCGCTCTAGGCTTAACAGAAGTACTATATTCATTCCATAATTCACACTAGAAATTAAATTTACAAGTAGACATGCCTGAGCCATAACTGGCATGGGACATCCTTCCCAGCAGAGGCAAGCATTTGGAAGGGAGGAAAGATTGAAACCATGGGGCCCTGCTTAGAACACAGGATGTCACTTTTAACATGGTAAGCAGTGGCAGTCACTGAGTTAATTAAGATTGACCCTCTCATTTGTAGTGCTTGCCACAGATCCACCTGTGGCTGCATTTGCATGGCCCAGGTCCTCCTCCTTGCTTGGAACTTTATAAATCTGGTAGCACTTTTTAAATAGAAATGAAAAAGGATGCTTTCACGTGAGTTTGCAAATAACATGCCATCTCTTCTATGTTGTTTCCACTTAGACTATACATAATAGTAATTCTTAGAATTACAATTTGTTACAGAAAAAGAACTGTAGAGCTTTATTTACTAATCATATTAACTTTCTTGTTTTCTTTTATGTAACCTTTTTTCCAAATGAAGGAACCAACATGCCTTGTCTTGAAAATTCTCCAACATCCAAAACATTGTGAGTGTTGTTCACTTTTGTCAAGCAGAAATGAATTGCGTGGTTAGAAACATCCTTTGTGTAAATCATTACCTTAAAGCCTATCCATTTTAGAGCCCATGTTGTTCAGAGGTAAGATGTATGCACCCATTGTGTGTTTTCCTCATCCCTCCATCATGTAAACACATGGACACAATTAATCTTTATGTTTGATCATCTGTACAATAGCACACTTCATTTCCAATCATGCTTTTAAAGATGCACACTAACTTGAGCAAAAAATAACCTGAAACAAAACTATGTTCACCCTCACATAAGGCTTCATCATTCTTTATAACAATGAGAGAAGCTGCTGAGAGAAATAGCTTTCTTTTTGTTTTGTTTTGGTTGGTTGGTTTTTTTATTTATTTATTTTTGGTATTTTAACTTGTAATAGAGAAGAGGAAAAAAAGCTGTGGCAATGTGATCAGCCCAACCTCAGGGCAATGTATTTTTACTCATAGGGCTATATTTAGAACCGTCACTTGTTAAAAACAGTCACCTAAATGAATTTTCAGAAGAGGCCTTGCATTATACACATGGCCCAAGGCACTTATACTGTAACATTACAGCAACCAAAATAAAACAAAAGTGTGATTGTACAGTCTAATATTGGCTAATTTGTACCAGTTTCATACAAATTTTAGCTCTTAGCATTAATATGCTCTGTTGCTAAGGAGCAACTCTTCGATTACATTCTTAAACAATGTGTCAGCTCTTGCTTAAAGTAGTGTCTATCCCAAAATACTATGCTCTTTTGCAGTCAGAGGGATACTAATTTCAAGATATCAACAAATCAAGGATTTCTACAATAAAAACAGTGCTCATATTCTTTAAGTTTTGGGTTTTTTTCAAACGCAGGACCTAAGAAAGTTCAAACTAAAAAAAAAAAAAGGCATTTTTCACCTTCATACATCACACTTGCATAAACACATATAGCAGACTTTATTTGCAAGTGCAGCTCTCTCTCTGCTGTCCCAGAATCATCTCTTTTCCTGCTTGAAACCTGTGGATACCTTTCTGCACATCCAAAATTCACTCAGATAGTAGGGAACGAAACTGTATTAGCCATGGATAACCCTAGGGTGGGTCCATTGCTAGCTAGAGTGAAAGGCAAAAGTGATACATCTGCAGTAACAGGGCGAAAGAAGCAAAGCATGTTCCTCCAAATTTTAGAAGATCTACTGCATGTTTCAGCAGCTTTTTGGCAACCCCATTCCCAGCATAACCAAAGCTGAGATTCTCCCCAGCCAAACTAACCACAAGTTTCTACATTAAGTGTATCTTCCTTAAAGATATCCTAGTAGATTCTTGGTGTTTACTGCAGGTGATACCTTGGAGGATATTTTCAGAGAACCAGAAAAGGATTGAAAAATTTCACAGAATGAAAAAAACTCTTCAGAAAGTGAGTAAAATTATTCTAGCCTGCTAAGGATAAATTCTCTGCACACAAATCTAGTTACCTTGAATTAACATTTTGGCTGGCAGCTTTTAAAATCCAGGAGGACGCATACCATTTAATAGCTGCAATAGTACTGATCTACTATCCTAGAGTAATGACTGAAGTTTAAGATGCCTCTCAAGATGAAAAATGGACTCCCAATTAAACTTTACTGACATCAGCGTGAACTTGATCACATACTTCTGTCTAGGATCCTTTCTATAAATAAGTGGATCAAATGTATCCTTCAATAATAAAAGAAAATTAAAATTGAAATAATTTTTTGTCCAAATGCACAGTTTTGTCCACATATCTCAACATCCTAAGTGCTTGGGTCTGCATGCCAGAAAGGCATGGTGCCCATTTCAATTGCTGATGCCTATGACAGGCCATAAAACAAAAATAGAAAAGTCTGTAGTGTATTTTATTAGGAACAAAAGATATTTTACATGGATAAAAACATCCCTTGAAACACAAGCTCATGGAAACAGGGGAAATTACACCTCCAAAAATCATAGTTTAAACTCACAGTGTGGTTTCCATTTCTTTCTCAAGGCAGGGGCAGCCATCTCACCAGTATAGAGGGTCTTTGTATTTTCTTTGGGGTGAAAGAGGCTAGACATGTACTTTTGTTTCAATTGAGAAGGACAGAATAATTCAATGTAGCCGTGTTTACTGTTTGCCAGTCGCACGTGGTATGAGGCTTGAGAATCTAACCCTTCCTGAAAAGGAAGCTTAGGAACTACTGAGCTCAATAATGATTTGAAAGCATTGCATTTGTCCTGACTTTTGTGCCATCAACTTTATGTCCTTATCTTCTGGAGACACTGTTTATGCAATATTTCACTTCTAAAATGAAATAATTCACTTAAGATACTGTTCTTGAAGAAAAGATTACACAGTGTAGCCCAGTTTGAGATGTTCTTGAAACCTCACAGAATAAACTCAAGAGATTCACTAGGCCTTAATGCTATTCCTGATATAAAAAAAATTATTAGAGGCCACTATATGAAATCACAGCATTTAGTCATGCTGTAAAACTTTTTTATTACAGTAACTGGATAAATTTACTTCAATACATACATTACCTCCTATGCAAGAAGTGGCGCATAAAACTGAAATAGCAAAGTTTGAAGCACATTAAACTAGAAATTGAAGGATCCTCGGTTTAAGACCATGGCTTTGCAGTTGTGACTTGGACCATGGAAAAATTGTCCTGGGGATAAGAACTAGTCATTTATGCAAAATACAGTAAATGCTTAATAGCAAAAGTTCAGTATCCTACAGAAATATCCAAATTAACTCAGCATGAACAGACTTGACTACCAAAAGAGCAGTTGGAGAGGAAATATCCCTTCAGTTCATATGACCCTAGAAACATAGCTGTGCCACTTCCAGTACCCAGCTGAGCTCTTTGAGATCTAGCTTAGATAATTCAGCATATTGACTTCAACAAATAAAATAAATTACATAAATTAAACCATAACACTGTCCCAAAATAACTCTCTTATGTCAGCCACATCAAATATATTCCAGATTTTCTCCATGTCCTACAATACTTCGGACTGCACAATGATGACCTTTCAGTATAAGTACATCACAGAGAAAAGCATAGGCAGAGACTCTTGTCACCACCAATGTTATCCTTTTATGTAACCCAAATAGGACTACTTATCTTGACAATGTTTAATGAAAGAACACAATACACAACATACAGATGAAATAGGCTAGGATCAGTAAGAGATTAATGTTTTATAAAAAATTCTGTATCCCCAGTATTGAGTAAATCTATGCCACTCACACATCCCCTTCTGTCTTTGACAGGGACTGGGGTGCATAGGAGTCAGCTCACTTCTATTTCCAGCATTTTCCATAGTATACATCAGCCTTGTGTCATGCATTGAGCCATGCTGCAAAAACCTTGACAAATAAATCTCTTGGGGATGTTGTGACCTTGTATGGACTGCCACAATGAGAACTCTCCCTTTTGTTTTAATGAAGCCCCTTATACATCTTCACCATGCAGTAAGTTAGAAGCCTGGATTACAAAAACTCTCCCATGATTTTAGGGGGGAGTTACAAAGTCTTCAACTTGTTCCAGCAAACATTTTTCCTAGTGCAAAATAAATCAAGATATGAGGCTCAAACTGTCGGGGGGTTTTTTATAGACTTTTATATCTGGGTCATACAGTCATGTAACATCCTTGGGTGTGATCACAGCTATTGATTCCAGTGCTGGAAGTGGCAGACTAAATGGTATATAATACCAACAGCACATGAAACAGCAAGAAGGGTAAACCAGGGCAGTCTTCAATTGGTAAGCACATGCTTGCTGAGAGTAACAGCAAGAACACCACTCTAAAAAATGATGACTTTGTTTATGATAAAGAAGTTTACATCTAAAAAAGTTCTCTCCTGACTGAAAAGGAAATAAGTTATTAATAAATATTTGTTTCTTGTATGCACAACCACACTCAGGAAAGTTAGTCTAAAATGGAATATTTAAACAGTATTAAATGTCTGTGCATACTCTTTCACTAAGAATTAAAGAAAAGATTTCAAAACTGATTCAACTGATTTCAAAAGAGCCAAACCAATACTGTAGAAAGCTGCATGGCTTCTCAGCATTTTCAGAATCAGAATACTGCTGGAGTAGAAATTTCAGGATTTGATTTTCTAGTTTTGTTTTTCAGTAAGGAAAAAAATTCTTAACTGTTCTATCATAAAAGAGGTGCTTGACCTGTGTTATTTATGGTGGAAGTTGTCCTGTTTCCAGTTCTCATGTGTTTTGTCCTGGTCTTTCTCCCAGAGTTCTGTAGATGCTATGGTGCTGCACAAACTGATGTTCGCCTTTGATGCAACTGAGATTTGATCTATTGATGGCTCTGAAAATGAGGACCAGAGTTGTAAAATGGTGTTTTGGGCTAAATAAGATCAAATCACTTGGGGAAAGGACTTTATAGGCTCACTGGCCCATATCACAAAGGCAATTCTGTACTAGGTGTACTTGGCAGCTGGTATTCAATTCCATTTATTGTATGATAGCAATGGGGACTGAAAAGTAACTAATGTATAGATTACAGTGATCTCAGTGATTTGGACTAAAGTGTCAAAGTTAATTAGTCAGCAGGAAAGATTTAGGCTTATCATTTATAAAACCACTTTAACTTTAGTTATAATACACCATACAGGTGTCATCAACCCTCAAAAAAAAACCCCAACTTTGCTATTTACAAAGTCTTTTACTTATGCATAATACAGTTATTAATTACAATGGGACTTTAAAATGTAAGATCAGCAAATATTGTTTATTAAATTCCTGTAATTAAACTAGCCTTTCTTACCGAAAAGTAACAGAAAATGAAAGACAAGAAGCAGCTCAGGCATCTGTTAAAATTGGTTTGTTCAGGACAGTGCTCATATTTCTATTAATTATGCTGCATAAACACAAGCTGAACGTACTGTAACAATGGCCCAGTGGCATCCAAATGCTTTATTTTATCTTTATTACCTCAGGGTAATGAGTTGTAATGTAAAGAGCTGATGAGTACTTAAACTCATCAACTCTGGATTTAGAGATATTTTTAGTGTCATATGATGGAAAATCCTCTCAAGAGTAGCAACAATATATTTTCACAGCATATATTATGTTCCTTAACAGGTCTCATGAGGGAGCACTTCATACTGTTTCTAAATGCTGAAATTACAAAAGAACACTGTATCTATCTTCATTTTTTTCTTTTTACCTCTGCAGGATCAAGAACTTTAGATAGAACTTCTTGTGAGCTAAAGCAATTTTCTGCTTCCTGAGTATCAGCTGGGATACAGTATGTCTTCTGTCCATAGATACCACATACTTCTCATCAGGTAATGTCATCAAAATGGTCAAGGTCCATCCTAGAACTTTTTTTTTTTTTCTTCACAGTATCCTTTCTAAGTTCCAGCTTAAATTCTTCCAAGACTAGTTTATACCTCTCTGTATGTCAGCCTTTAATTAATTAATTAAGGAATTTTCATTCCTTCTTCTGAACTTCACAAAGCAATGAGGCAGTGCAATCACAGGTTTTGGCTTCCAGTCTGCTGAAATAAAAAGTCCAAACTCTTTCAGAATCCACTTAGATTAAATGTTCTGTTGACCACAGCTGGTCTTTTCAGAACATACTCTACTCAGCTTACTTATCCAGCAGTATTCCAGGTAAGATCTTGCTAGTGCTCTTTACAACCACAATTAAATCTCCCTCATCTCAGATGGAAATACCTGTCCTTAGGCATTCTGGGATTTATTTTTATTTTTATTTTTTTAAGCTAAAGAAGACTGATTGCTCAAGGTAATTCAACAATCACCTAATACATTTAAGTCCTTTTCCTACTGAGGAACACAGACCTTATAAACAAAAAGCTTGCCTATGCACCAGCTATTACATTTCGTCCCAGAGAATTCCTCAGAGCATCCAGATCTGATATTCCAGTCTTCCTTTGTACTGACATTCCACATTTGGGCTTTACAGATACTAGCTTAGATAGTGGATGCAGCTTGGTTAAGGGCCCTGAAACAAGCATATTTATACAAACCATAAACAGGAAATGGAAACAGTGAACTGTAAGCAGACAATAGGAAACGGTGGAAAGTAGACTGACACTGGGCTACAAATATGAGCTACAGCTACCACAAACTGCAAACAGTGATTTATTGTAACGGCAAACAGAAATCAACAATAATCTGCCCCTTTGGGGACCTTCACAGCATGCAGCAATAGAGAGAAAAAAAAAAAGTAGAAACCACTTCCTACTCTCTTAAGCAGGACTGTCAATAAATGTTTAAGTTCTATATCCTGACCCTCCTACTGAATGGCTTAATGCCCAGTGAGAGATTCACAACAGACAGGCTCGTGCCTGCTGCAGAGTATTGGCATACAGAAAGTGAGTATCAGCTAGAGAGCTGCCACTCAGCCCTGCCCCTGCAGCTCTGTACCCCTCACTTCATGCATACACCTGAAAATCACTGGAGGTGAAGTGGAGGAAGCTGGACTTTTCGAAGTGACAAGCACAGAGCTCAGCGACGAAGACTGAAGGGACAAATCATCAGCCATATGGGAGCTGGCAGTTCTTTCCACTGCTTCTTGAACCTGATCATCATGTACTTTAGCTTCTTTATCCAGCCTGATCCTGCCTTCATATTGCTTTGGGGGCTTTTCCTTCTCTCAGTTGTATTCAGCCAAATGTCTGCCAGAAGAACAAACAGTGAGAGCTGCTGCTTTTTGCTTTCTATACCTGAAATGAATGATTAATTGTTTCAGACATTATCTACCTCAGGCTTGGAAATCCACCTAAAGTTCCAAATAACCTACTAAGCATTCACTTCTTTCATATTACGTCTGTGCTCCAGATTCCACCTCAGAGCAAAAATATGACTGCTTGGTGATTCAGCAATTCCATTCCAATCTTTGCACTTTGCAAGAAATTCCACTATACTGTAACTTCTTGGTCTATTTCTTACAGCTTAGTAAGCATCCAGGCAAAAGCTCCTTCTATCTCAGTGGGGTGCTCTTGAGGAGCTAGTGACATCTCCTAATTAGCAGGTAAGACTGAAATAAAGGACATCTTTCCAATTATTTTTGCTAAGTCACAGTGTGTCCTGGGGCTGGGTTTTTTTTCCTGTCCTGACTTTCAACATATAATCATACATCAATATGTAAGCATACTTAGCCATTCCTTGCAAGAGACTTTAAGATCTATGTACAAAGAGCTCTGTATTAGTGCTAAATAATTTTTAAACTGCAGTGTTATATACATCCATCTATTCTAAAATAAAAGGTACTTTAGTGTATTTCCGTTACACCTTTGTCATTACTTCTGCACTAATCTCTCACAGATGTTCAAGCTATTGTCCTATTCCTACCAATCTTTTATTTATCTTGCTTCTTTGGTTTTGGGAGTTTGTTGGGGGGGGGTGTTGTGGTGGTTGGTTTGGGGGTTTTTTGGGGGCGGCAGGGAGGAAGTGTCTTATTCCAGCTTAGTTTAGAACTGAATAATGAAATAAAGCACAGATCATTCCACAGAACATTACTAGAAATGTTCTATAACTGACTGATCCTGGCCGATACAATCAGTCTGTGTTTTGAAATCACCTTACCTGGAAACAGATCCAGTATTTCATAGCATAACAGATGAGTCCTTTATTGTGCGACAATATCACCATTTAAAGTTGTTGCATAATTATTCATTCCTGAGACATTTTTGTGACATTCTACATAGAGCACCCTCACCAGTGGGATAGTATTTCCATCTGTAATAAACTCACCATGTGAGAATTAAAATAAAACTGACCTTCTGAACAGTGAGTCTTCCCTGATCAAAGCATTTCTTTCCTAAAGAAAACACATATTTTTCAATTCCTCAAGGAGCCAGTACTTCACATCACATATTTGCATGAGGCTGAAATAATAACATGCTCTGTTACACTGAAGTATTGAGAGATTATTAATACTTAAGAATGAAAGCAGATTTTAGTGCAGTTATCAAGAACTCTTGTGACTGCTACATATAAGAAAAATGTGTAAGAAAATGCACATGGATCACTGCATACAGTAGATGAAGCATGAGAATGGGAGCTGTGTTCCTCTGCATTCTAGTCCTAGCTCTGACAATCATCATCTTGCTTCAGGCACATCACTTGGAACTCCTTGGATGCAGCTTCACTTTCTATAAAATAATAAAAATATTTTACTGTCTAAAGCCTTCACCATAAACTAAAGGTCATGAGGACTATTATGTCTGAATTAAAAGTAGCTGAAAACAATTTTTAACTGCATGATTCTGAGCCAAGTGCAGCCCAGTGCCAAACAAATGCAATACAGATGAAAATCACTGGGATTTCATTAATAGCTTCACAGCCTTTTTTGACTGCATAAATTGACAGAGTAACACCGGGCCCAAAGTGCTCAGCTAATTAAGGACATTTACAGAGATAAGATTATAAATTGATGTTCTGGGTTGTAGACATACAGCTGAAATTAACATGTGTGTGTATGTGAGATAAGAGCTCAACATTTCTGATGTTTCATCACAATAGCTGTGTCTTCCCCTTCTGTTACCTAGTTTTCCCCTTCTCTGCAATTTCCCCAGTTTCTCATACCCTCCTAGATTTCTAATGTCCCATTTCAAAAGGAAGTGTTATGCATTCACGACTCATGGAAAAGTAGAGATATGCTGAGTGGTCAGCTGGTCAGATAGGATACTCACTGCATCTCAGTCAGAAAAAGGACCAAATAGCACACTAACATAAAAATGGCTTGCAGACCGTACAAGCCTGGGGTAGATTCCACAGCACCACTGAATTTTGCTCCATTTTATTTTAAAGAGCTTTCTTCATTCCAGCTGGCATAAGATCTATTTACCTACTTTGCTTTTTTAAAAGGTCACCTTCCCTGTGATAAAAGCTGAAGTTCCATTTTATTATAAAGCTATAAAATTGAAAAGTGAAAGCACTATGGTTCTGTTCAAGTTTTACATCTACCTATTTATTACTTAAAACTACGTGGCCAAAAAAATCTAGAAATTAACGTATAAATTGTGTTTTTCATATAATATAAATTACACTTACAGTAAAAGGTAATAAAACCAAGAGGAAAAACTATATGGACTAGATTTCCCTGAAGAATTGTAATACCTGAAATTCAGGCTTACCTCTTCTGACACAGCTTAAATTTAACAAAAAAAATCTGAACAAGCTATTACATAAATGTAAGATGTAACTGCATGGTAAAATCTCTAACTGCAACCCACAACTATCTAAACCTCTATGAAAAACATATGTTTTACATAAAAATAACTGGCATTGTGTTACTGTGCAATGAAATCTCAGTATAAGTCATAGTTAATTATACATTCAGGGAAAAAGTGAATAATTTAACCCACATCTCAGATTAACTCAAAAGAACAAAGCAAAACGATCCATCAATCCATTGCATTCCTACAGCATATTTCTACACAACCATAAAAAGAATAAGCAACAAAAAGCCTTATTCTTTACTAATAGAAGGATACATCAAACCTCTAATTAAAAATGTTCTGAATTTGGATGATTACTCAAAGATGATGCTGTAATATTTTAAGCACCAGCTAAGTTGTCACCTTAAGTTTGTGTTGGAGTTTCAGAAGCAGCATCATATGGAAGTAGGCAACTCCCATGTAAATCGTCCAACTATCCTTTGTATGGTACCTAGGGAAAGCAGAGATGCTACTCTGACCTATGCTGTCCTTTTAATTCACTTAGGTTTTTTTTAAGTATCTGACTGATTACTAAGATTTTAAGCATCTTAGTAAATCTTTTCTTAAATGGGCAATTTAGAAATGCATTTATATATGAGTGCCATAATTATCACAAGGCATTGAAATTAATCTCCTTTGAGACACAAGGACACAAGATACAGTAATTTATTCATCTATCCACCTTCTGATTAGGGACCATATGTTAATTAAGTCTACACATCAGTCACCGTTTTGGTCAATGGTGAAATGTGATCCTAATGTCAATGGCTTCTTAGATACTTCTACAGAGAATTTTGTATTCTATTTTATTTCATTTTATTAGTAATCTCCTCATTATTTATGTGATTATAAGTTAGAAGATTTCATGGTTCTCTTCTTTATATGTAGTGCAATGGCTAATTGCTTTTTGTTGCCCTGAAGAGATTAGGAAAGTCATCTTATTACCTACATTCATGATAATTTGATCAACTCATGTATAGGAAATAAAAAACTTTACTTTCAACTCATGTGGAGTGTCTGGGCTATTAAAGTTGAATTTGCCCCAACTAAATTATAATTTAAAGTATTATTCCTGAAGTCTGGAAGCCAGAAGGCATAACTCCATTCAGAGGAAAGTATAGCCCTTTGCTGCACAGGAGATCCAACTTAATAGTCCTAATTGTTTCCTCTGGCATAAAAACCTATTATTTTCTTAATGTGATTATAGGATTATGGTATTATATTTTGTGTTTGAGAATTGGTTTGGTTTTACAGCTTCTAATCTATGACCTAAGAGAACAGAAGTCATTCCCTCTTCCCTAAATTTCATTCATGCTCTCTGCATCACTCATTCACATTACTGAGATGTTCTAAAATCAGTACTTCTGATGATCTTACTTATTTAGAAAGGTTTGACATTATTTCCTGATCTTTTGGAGCCTACAGGAACAATTGGAATATAAATCATATAGAATATGGTTGAATCATGCTAACAAAACAGGGATTCACATGAACACAACAGAGAGACACTGCACAAAGTATCAACATTTTGAGATAGCATCCACAAGGATATGGGACGATGAACAGCCAAATAACTTACTTGTTCCTTTAACATAAAAAATGGTCCAAAAAATCTTTTCCTTTCCTCCTCATCTTTCCTAACAGCATATATTATTATTCTCTTATACCTTTATGCAGTCCAGCTAAAATTAATGAATCATTATCTGAGATTATATCTAAACAAGATAGATACCTTCCAATTCTTTTTGCTTATTTGAAATATTTTAGCTTCAGCAATTCAGATTAAAAGGAAGTATAAACAAAAAATATGCAATGAATAAACAAAGTGAAAAAACAGCCATCAAAGTGGAAAAAAACAAGAAGGCTATTAAGAAAAAAAAAACAAAAACAAAACAAAAGGTGGGAGGAAAGATGCAATCTGGTTCAGGGGAAAAAAAAGAAGAACCGTGCATGTAGGTCATTAGCTGCTAGGTTTTGTGTGCACTTCTATTCCTAATGGACTGTGTAAATCATGGGTCCCTTTAACAAGCAAAGTACTTCTTACATATTTTTTTCATGCATAATCACTTCTGGAAAGTAGATAAATTAAAATGTGGATAAAGCTTTGAAACCACAACTATCTTTGCAAAGCTTCTGAAGACAAAAGTATCTTGAGATGTCAGATGATAGTCATAAGATCTACTCATCCTTATTGCAAATATCAAGACCATACTAGTTCCATCTTCTGAAATTAACAGCAATTATTTTTGTCACTCTGCAATGCCAGCCAAGACAGTGGAGTGCTTTTAACATATTTAAAGAAGCACATATATACACACTGGCTTGAAAGATTTGATCCAAAGCTCACTGAAATTTGTAGGAGATTTCCATTTTTTTCAATAGGCTCTGAATCAGGGCTGGGCTGCATTATTTGGTTTCTGGCACTTAGTATTATTGAAATATTTGATGGGTTTGAGTTAGCACTTTACATAAAAGCACACTCTACCTACTGCAGGAAACCAGATTAATTGGAGATGAACATGTAGGTGGTTCGCTTCATCTTTACTGATTTTGAACTATACTGTAAAAAAGACCAAAGATGGAATGAAGTACAAAATACTGGACAGTGTAAAACTAGATGCAAAGAAAAAAAGGAACAGCAATAGAAAAATGGAACACACTAAAGAAAACAGATGCAGTAACATGTAGTATACATGAACCTCCTTGAATTAGTTTCTTAAACAGCTACTCAATTTTACATGCTAGAGTAATCCTATGAGCCGTAACGTTTCATGATTTTCATACACATAGGCACACCTGTGTATTTGCATTGTGCAGGCATGCAGTATAGTCCAAGACTGATTGGCCATAGAGAACAATGAGCAAAGAGTTCTTCTGACCTGCAAAAAATTCTCATTATAATCACTAATAATCATAATACTTTGTAATAATTCTTGAGTTCAATATTCTTCCATAATGTACTAGATACATGGTAGAGAAATCAATTTATGCATCCAAATGCTGATCATCTTCATATAACATAGGTTCTCAAGGATTAACAGGCTACTTGTTTGGCAAGAATTTACTTAATCATTTTACAAATTTAAAAAAGGCATCCTGACCTATCCCCATAAATTGGCATTTTAGCAGCTAAAATTCTTAGAAATAAGGATAAATACAGATATTTTAATATCTGTATTATATATAAATACATAATAATATAAATACAGATAAATTACAGATAAATACAGAATAAATATTTAGGGAGAGATTTTTGAATGGCAACATTTGGTGGTGGAGTAAATACATTTAACATTCACTCCACTTTCCCATTCCATCAAACGATGATGATAATATATAACCAACTGTGCTAATGTGCTTTAAGATCAGCTATTGTTAACAAAAGACATCATTCGACTCTTGAAATGGAAAACTTTTGCTTAAGTAACATCTTTCTTCATTTGTCACTACTCTGTGCATCTCTGAAACCAGCATCTTCATCACTTAAGCACCATTATAGCAGTGAAAGCATTGAACTCTTTCTTGTACTGTATTGACATAAAGCCCTCCAGTAATTTAGGGCTAGATTTACCATTACATTTGTAGACTGCGGGGAGGATCCCCGACATAGGTTCGGGCCTGAGAAGGCGGAGGAAGAAATGCAGCCGACCCAATATGAGTG
>JANZLQ010000022.1:22170707-22181561 GCA_026212715.1 Elanus axillaris | reverse complement strand
TAACTGAAACATCCCTTCCTGATACAAGGGATCACTAGACCCATGCCCTTTGTCTGCAATCCAATCCCCAACAGTAGACTACCTACAAGAGCCAACAGGAAGTTTGCTTACAAACTCTGCATTAATTGCAGAAGTCTCTGTGACTTCTCTTATACAGGACATCACTTACCTTCTGCAAATGCATGAGTGTTGTCTGTGTTTGCAACCCCAAGTGTGCACGAATCAGGAGAGAGAAATGTGATTATTCAGATTTCCTAAGTATTTCAATCACACAAGCTATGAAAAGTCAGAGCTGAGGACAGTTGGAACACGGTAGGGAATGCTCTGAGGTAACAATCTGCAGCACAGAGAGGTTTTTCTATAAGAAAAAATAAGAATGAGGCTGGGGAAAAGTATTTGCACAGCTTAAACAGGGACAGATAATTTGGGACATCACTATAGATGAGAGAATGCAACTGTACTTTGGAAAAAGAAGCTGATTTGTCTGATTCTTCCCTACAAAGTCTTCTTGTGGCAGCCCAATGTGAGTGCGAATACAAAAATGAAATGACTGCATGTACTGCAGGGGGGGACGGGATGGGATGGGACATGATTACAGCCCTATATATTTCAGTATCTCTATTTCAGGTTCTACTATGCTTTGCAGTGGAAGTCCTATGATCTTCCAAAGGTGACTGTTGTTGTCATAGGTAATGCTTATTTCAAGATCTAGGAGAACATTCTCTTTCTCCTGTCTGCTCACCTGAAGACTCACAAGAATTTGTTCCTTAAAGCTCATGTCTGAATGACTTCTCTATGAATGTACCTTTCATTTAAATTATTTTATTGTTTTTTCTTCTACCAGTTCATCTACAGCTCTAAAATGATAGTTTAGAAAACATCTGAGGTTGGGATTTTTGTTGGGTTTTTTTTTTTTTTTTTTTTTTTTTTTGGCTACCTACTTTTGGTTGTGCTTTTTACTTTCCCTTTGGACAAAGACAAGTGAATAAACTATATGCCACTGAGCCAGGGAGACACACTGGGAATTATGACAAATCTAGGCCCTCTGTACTACAAGAGATTTTCTTGTCACTTTACTACAACTACAGGCAATGGAGAAAATCAAGCTTTTCAGTGTTCTGCAAAAAAATTATAATGTGTTTCAGTTCAAACTACTGTTCTGCATTTTATACTGTTGATTTGTAGAAGAAAATAGAAACCTCTGCAGAAGACTCTTTGTACCATCTTTCAGAGTTTAAGAATGATGCTCTTTTTAGAATTACAGAGAACAGTTCGGGGGGGGGGGAACTATAATGGGAAAATGCTCTGCACTGCATTCTCTGGAAAGAGTAATTTCTTAAGAACTCTGCTGGTGGTTTCCCATAAAATAAGATGATATACAAATAATTTCAACTGGAATAGAACTACCAGATTCAGATTCCTTGGACCAAAAAAACAAGAAGTAATAAAGCTGCCTTTCCTCTTCCTTCTGTTAAAACACATAATGTGGAGAAAATGAAGAGCATATACAGTATCACCAGAGCATTAGCACTTGTGAAAAACGTTATATAGACAGTGTAGAAAGCAAAATGACCTACAATACTGAGAACAGGGATGTCCCACATTATAATCTGATATGCAACATTTTGTATTTGGCATATTCCAATTCAAACATCTTATTTGAACTTTCAGTCCAAATTGTTACTAAACTCAGTAGACAAAAAGTGTGTCTTTTCCTAATGGAGTCAGTATCAAAAGTCATGTGTCAGTTGCCTAGCAGGATTTTATACTCTGTTAATGATGGTAGAACTTCATTATCCCTCCTGAAGATTTGGTCTCACAGTTATTTTCAGTTTTATCATGACCAGATTCCTAATTTCATCACTAAAGGACAACTGAAGTAGCATGTATTTACTCAAAAACTGGCATTACAACACACTTCATTTATTGCTTTCATCTTATGTCTGGCATTTTATTAATCTTAATTTTTTTATTGTGGTATATTAATTTATTTTGTAAACTTGTTCTTCAGATTAACTTTTTTCTACCTCTTCAGTATCACTCAAAACAGGGGTGATAAAATCTGAGAAGCACATAAGAGAAGAATAAGCCTTAATAACTCACTAATATTTTTCAGGTTGAAAAATTCTCAAGGAAAATAGAAGCTACAAATCCAGCTACCTAGCCTATTGAACATCAGCCATAATGGAAGATTTAAAAAAAAAAAAAAAGTATTAACAATTTGAATCAGGATTACATCTTACCTCGGTTTGGGCTTAGTTGTTTAAGTTTCTGCAAGTACATTTGATAAGAAACATGACCAGATCATACTTTCTGCAACCGAGAGCAGCCAATTTCTATCTCCTGCTCTGCTGCAAGCCTTTGCTATGACCTTGAGAACGTCATGCAGTTTTTCCATTCTTCTCTTTATATACCTACACATTCTGTCTCTTGTTGTGATGGATTTGAAGCTGCCTTGTAATAATGTATTAATACTTCATGTTGACCTGCTACAGGGAAGATGAATGTCTGAATAAAGTCATTGAGGTTCTATGTGGAGATGCAGGCAGGAAGGAAATGAGTGCTTCAAGACAGGCATCTCCATACACAGTATTGTTAAGGAAAAAACAGAACTCTCATTTATAGTCAACCTATAAAACTGGTTTGTGTAAAGAGCCTCAAGACAGAAGATCCCTGAGACTTGAAGTACAGATTTAAAATTGGATACTCTCCAAGAAAGAGAAGCAGCAGTTCTTTCTGGGAATTAGATTCAGATATAGAATCCTAATGAGACTGTTAAAAAAGCTTCACCTGCCAAAGATGTCATCTATCCATGGTAAGATTTATGGTTAGGTAGGTTTATAGGCCTGCTCGCAAAAGGATTGTTCCAAGTCTTTTTTCTTCACTGAAAGCTTTGTTTCTAGTGTTAAAAGAAACATTACTTTGATGAAGAAAGGCTCTTGCCACACATTCTACGAAGCTACCTAAGCCTGAGCAGCACCCACATTCAAAGTGCTCTAGCAGTCTAGTCAAGAGATGAAAAACAAATGTACTTTTATGGATAAAGGATTCTCCAGATGAAAAATTGGGTGTTGAATTGTTTAGGTAGATTGCCTGAGAATATCAGAGCTTCATGGTAAACTCTGGAAAAAAGCAATATACTGTACATTTTAAAATGAGGAGGAAGGAGTGGGTGTAGAAGAAATTTAGGGGTTAGTAGCCAGGTCAGCCATTGACATTTCAGCTGCTGTAAAAATAGTACAAGTTATCAAATAAACAACTCAAAAGCAAGTGGAAAGAAAAAAAGGAAACTATGTACCTCTGTACAGGTAAAAAAGCCCACTCAGAGAGTGGTTACCTCTGTCTCCCTATCGGAAAGAAAAGCCTTTGGACTGGAGTCTTACCTGTGCCTAGTACTGTTTGGTATTTTCATTAGCACCTTCCTTGGTTCTGTGTGGCACATATATTGCAGCTTACTGTGAATTCAGAATGCATGGGCAAAACCTGGCAAAAATGGAGCGGAAAAAGGATGCATTTCTTTCGTGTCTCCACAGAATGTAAAAGTGATGACTGCAGATGCTAAATTCAATTTACACTTGTAAGGAAGCTTGACAGGTAAGTGGAGTCTCAGTCTCCAAATGAAACATTGACATTCCACCCTGACCGTGGGAAAAAAAGTAAAATCCAACAAGTCCAAGAAAGCAGGAAGAGGTACCAAAAATCTTTATACCATGATATATATCTAACCTTTAAACCATGATAATGAAATCCTTTAGAACAAGTACATTTTTTCCTTGACTGTTTTTTGAATGTCTTCCACAAGGAAGACCCCATCTCATTCTGAGGCCTGTAGGTGTTACAATTACATGAAGGACAGATTATGAACAACATGCTTGCTCATAAATCTATGTTAGATATATCTCAAAATTAAAATTAAATATGTAATTAAAAGTATACTTTTGTTCCTCTATGGGATTCCATTCAAGTCTTCTCTTATTTCAATGATGTGCTGTTAGTTTCTTATGTTCTCTTTCCTCTCCAAAAACACCATGATTATTTTTTTTTCTACAAGGGAAAGTTTAAGACAAAGGTTTCTAAAAGATGCTGCAAAAGCAAGACCAGCACTTCAGAATTTCATAAACCAACAAAGAAAAGTGGTAGTATAAAAGATGACAACATCACTAAAATGAACTAAGACTACTGTGGTAATGACTGACTGTGTCACAGTACAGGATTTCACAAAGTGATGCAGGGCAACATTTACTCAAAGGAGATTAATCCCAGAGCCCTAAGGGTAGAGGTTTTTTAAATTATTTTTTATTTTTAGGAACCTAGCTTCCAGATATTAGACAGTTTGCCAAAACTGAAGTCCTACAGGGTGAGGAAGGGAATCTTACCAGCACCACTACTGACCACCAACATTCCCTGGTGTGGTATCCATATCATAACTCAGAAGATAGGATACAGAGCCAATCAGCCATTACCCTTTCGTCAAGCATCATGCAATGTCACATTTATTGAGCTTTACCTTCACTTTCTGAGCCTCTCAGTTTCTAACAGACGAGCTACTTGTTGTGGAAATGTTAAAGGAGACCGCGAAAACGAATGCTGTTACTACAAGCGTTCCTCTTCTGACAAACTAGCTACCTTGCCTCCATAAAAAACAGTTAGAAAGAAAGGAAAAAATAAAAAAAAAAAAGAAATAAACCCCTCCCTACTAAGGGACATGAAGTCTGCATGTGAATCAAGAATTGAAAATAATTCAGAGAATTGTTTTGCATCAGAAAACACAACACCCAGAAGACAAAAAAAAAAAAAGCCCAAGAAGGAGTTTTAATAGACTTTAAAGGGTATTTTGTGCTAAACAGGCCAAAATTAACTAGCTCAGCTGTAATATAAAACTAGTATGAGGTGGTTGGAGGGAAAAAGTATGTTACTTTTGGGACATTGCTATCAATATTGTTTTCTTCAGTTTGTATCAACTCTGCATAAAACCCAGAAGACATAAGCCTTTGCTGTACTTAAACCCAAATGAATGAATTATAAGTCTACAAAATACCCATAAGTATAAAAAAAGACATTCACAATACTGACCTAAAGTGAAGCCTACTCTCTACCCACATACAAAAGCTTCAGAGCTGAAAGTTGCTGTTTAATGTTATTTGTCCAAATGAAACGAACCCCCTATTTGATATGTTCATAGTGCAATAGTTTTATTTAGTTACCAGTTGAAGAGTGGTACATGGACTAAAATTAAATGAAAAGAACAGCATTATTAACTATCATATGGGTGTTTATAGTGCGAATTGAGGATAGAACGATAGCTTTCTCTTAAAGGAAGAGTCATATATAACAGGGACAAGCATTTGAATGAAACTTAATTAGCTACACTACTTGGTATCTACATTTTTGCTACACTACTTTGTACGTACATTTGTCTACATCTAACATCTCTTACTATCTGCAGTTGGCCTGGATGTTATTTCTACACCAATTACATCAATTTGCACCTTAAGTCTTTTTTATAGCTTTGTGTTCCACAGCAGAGCAAATCCAGCTTATCTGCTCCAGCCTTTTTACAGTCTGCCCTATTTCCCTCCTCATCTCAGCTTTGAACTTTTCTTTCAGTCTCCTGTGTCCATTCTTCTCTAACACAGAATTTCCTCTCCTTTTTCAACTTTCCTTGCACTTGAAACAATCTGCCTCTCTTTTCTCTAACTTAGAAAAATTTACTTAACTTTTACAGATTGCCATGTTTTAACTGGTTTTACTTAGATTTTTAAGACCTGTATAGCAAAGGAAGTATGTTTTTTGAATGCATACCAAAGTCCTATGTAAATGTGTAGTTGTTATTGCTAACATGTATTACTACAGTTACAATTCATCCACAATCCAAATTTCTTTCTGAGCATGTTTCCTATATTTTATCATTCATTTTCTTTATAAAATCTTCCTCTTACTGGATTTTAGTGAAAAGATTTGATTTTAAAAATAGATAATTAATGTTTGCTAACTGGTCTTCTGTGCCAACCTGTTGTGCAGTACTCAGTTCTAAACACTTAACTCTTGAGACACTCAGGTTTTTAAATCCCTGATATATCAGCCACAACAAAGTATCTTAGCACTTTTGATGTGTACTCTGTTTTGAATACAAAGCTTGCGATGAACTTTCTGCACAAACTGTAAAAAATCCATTTACATTTTAACCTGTTCTATAAAATCCAATCCCCTTTTCAGACACTATGTTCTTGCAAGTCCTCTAAAAGTTTTGCAAGACTGAGAGTGGCAAATTACAGCCATCTTTTACAAGCAATTTTCTTCTATATGCTTCAGAATTCCTGCAGTGTGAAAGGCAAGGTAATCTATTTTTCCATTTAACCCTCAAAGAGCCTTCCTCTACAAATTCTGGTAGCTATCAGTCTTGTCATAAATTTTTTCATTCTGCCAACAGGACAATTTCTACAGGCATCTAAACTACTAATACCACAAAAAAAATTTGTAGCAATTTAACATATCTGTAAGTCACAAGTGTAATAAACCAATCTATAGCACGAGCTCAAGCATTTTCTGTATGTATCCACCTGCCCCTCCATCCATTGCTTGGGCAGTCTGAAAATTCCCGTCTAAATCAGTATCTGGTTGACTGTCAAATGTTTCTTCATTATAAATACCATACATAGAACCACTGTCAAACCCCTTATATATTATTGTAATCTGTTTGAATGACAAAACCATTAAAAAGTTGAAAATATGATGTATTCACTATTGCCAAATCTTTTCATGTGCAATCAAGCAAATTTCAGCCATTCAAGAACTGGAATTATGAACTGCAGAGGAATGCTATGAATTAACATAATCTGAAACTGTGCATTAAGAATTTAAGAGATAATGATGATGATAATGATATTGTGTAAACCTAGAATAAAAGATAAACATTAGAGATTTAGATGTTGTATGATGAAGTAATGGAAGTTGATGAAGATGATCAGGTTAACAAGGCTGTATTGTAACTTCTTTGGAACTGGAGAAACTTTAAAATAACAGGTTCAGTAAACATAGGGATGAAGAATTAAGTAAACTATGAGCTTGGGATCTTGCCAGAAAGCAGTTGTTTTTAAGCATGAGCTAAGCAGTTGTATTTAAGCATAAGCTCAACAAATTATCTGGAAACAAACAGAACATGTTCTAAGCACAGAGCCTTACAACAGTCTGCAATCCACTCTTTATTCATTCCAAAACATGGAGCAGACTAAATGCTAGAAGCTGAAAAAGTGTTTGAACAAGCACAGTTATTATTACACCTCTGCTAACACCATCCCTAAAACATGACTGGCTTCCAAAGAAAAATGAAGAGCAAGTTGAATTAAAAAATACAGGCCTTATATAAGTGAAGTTAAGGAGTCTTACTGACATAAATAACTTCAGTTTTGGTCCATTAACTTCAATAAAAAGTAACACAAAATACCATTTATTTATTGGTATCAATAAAGCTATGGAGCTATGTACTTGTTTATTAATATTTCATTTAATTACATATTTTGGCACTTTTTATAGATACTATTGCAAAAATAGAAAATCATAGAATTTATCACAGCACAGAAAAGTAAAATTAAGCAGGCAACAATAAAAACTTGGATTTTACATATATATTATTCTATGTATTACAGAGGGTTACTGGAGATGCACTTCAAATATTTTAAGTGAGTTCTACACCAGTATGAGAGATGTCATAATTGTGAGCAGTTTTATAGTGGTAAAAAGTTACTCTGAAACAGTCAATGAGCCAGAGGAAAGAATATATAGACTGAAGATAATTATCTCAAAGACTTTTATATAATTAAAAAAAAATCCTTTAAGATTGAAAGCTTAACAATATACTGGTTTGCTTTAAAAATGGTGACAATCAGGTAGGGCTCAAAACATGCCTTTAAAGCACTGCACTGTGAGCCTTCTAGCAATAATTTTTTTTTAATCAATACCATCATTTATATCATCCACGTGATATAATGCATTTCCAGTCAATTGGAAAAGGTCAGTATCAATACTGACCCTAGAAGAACTTGGTAAGGTGTCCATTTGTAACAGAAACTGTTAATATCCACTACAGTTTGTCAAGAGCTCTGACAGATTCTCAGTCTTTGCCGTCTTTAAACTTATATAGGTACTTTTTCCAATAACATATGGTTCAAGCTCAAATAGAAGTTAGCATGTTTCAGTATGCATGTAATGACATGATGCTTTTTCAGATAAGGGGAGAGAGAGAAAGGTGAAGCTACTTCAGCAGCTCCTTGCTGTACAGGACTTGCTGCATGAGTAGATGCCATCTCTTCTGTATGTCTGTTTGGAATTTATTAGTATGCAATTCTCTCCTGAAACAGAATTTCAGGCTTCAAACCTATAAACATTAGTGTACTTTGCTCATGAGTCAAGCTCTCAATAGGGTACATAGTTTCTGCTACATTTAACACTATGGGTATTATTATTATCTGGTTTTGAGATAACCTTAATTCAATGATGTCTCCTATGGAGGACATAATATAATGAAGAGATTTGATATCACATAACATGTATATTTCTACATGATATGTTGGTGCATAAGATGGTGTTATCTATAATCTGTAAAATGTCCTTGAAAGATCTGCATGATTACATTTAAACTTGAAAAAAGATTACTGTATAATGGCACTAGCTTTCTAGCAACTGTGGCCTCTACAATTCTGCTTTCTGCTGAAGTAAAAAAAAAATGAAATACATTAGTATGGTCTTCCTCCTCGGTTTTCTACCCCAAAACCTGTAGCACTGTCTTAGCTATTGCAATAGGATAGGAGGTAAAAAACAATGCAAAACCCCGTGGGCTAAATAATGTAAGGCTTTGAATATATACATCAATACTCTGACTTGCACATGAAAGTGAGTAAGAAGCTAGTGTAGTGTTGCATTACTGATGTAAAATCTGTAAAAACTGCTGCTTATGAAAGCCAGTATTTCAAAATCATTATTGTAGCAGTAGATTTTCTGTAGGCTCATTTTGTAAGGGGAGCAAACATAAGGATTACTTTCATATACCTCTCCATGTTGAGTCCTCCTCATAATTTGAAACAGTAGGAGTATGTGTCATTATCTGCTCAGAAAAATCACACATGATCTGTACAAGTATAATAATACATTACCATTTCATTGTCATCACAAGGTGATTGCAGGTGTGCACAGAAGTACGTTGTATAGCAACAGTTGTTTCTCTATGCAATGTTGGCATTTAGCGCTAGGATGGTTTGAAGGGTAATCTGAAGATCCAAGAGGATTTTTTTGTTGTTCAGTTGAAGTGCTCAAATTTTATATTAAGTAGGCTATTGGTATCAACAAATGTTAGTTAAGCCATTTTATTTCCATGGTAGTCATGTTAAGCATAACTACTGGTTTCATCTATAGCAAACTCTTGCAGATGTGTTACAGACTAATGCTTTAGTGATTCTAAAGATCACCCATTATACTATATATTATTTCTCATAATTTATTGCATGCATGCAACAGTTACAGGTTTCACTGTAGTACCAACTCTTTTCCTTCATCAGACACTTCTGTAGATATTAGCTCAAATCATCTTCTACCCAAGTAGGGACAAAAGCAAAAGCATTCTGCATTTGTTGAAGAGCAAAAATGAAACCTGAATTTTTCCTCATGAACAGGAAAACCAAAACCTGAATATTTCCTATTCTGCCAGTGCACAGTGTCAAATGAAGCTCAAAATCCTTCCTAAGACCAAAAGTTACTACCTGATCCCCTAGGACACTTTAAAATGGAAGCAGGACACATAACTTCAATACAGCATTATCTCCTGAAAAAGACACAGAACTGAAAGAAGCATAAAGCGCACACTACATAAAACTTATCTCTGGCCCCAGGTTCACTGTAACAGGCCAAGTCACCACTGAAGCCAGCTATGCATCTGCTTCTTCTGCCATTCAGAAACCAAGGAACAGAAGGCAATATTGGTTGTGCACTAAATAGTTTTTTCTAAATATCTATATATTTGTTGCAATTGATTTATGACATTACCATGGCAGTAAAATATTTTGTCTGATCTGACTTTTCAGACAAAGTTCTGAAATATTTCACAAATGTGGTATGTAACATCACTTTTTAGTAAAATAGTTGTATAGTAAATTAATAGCTGAACAATTTACCTTTTTGCATTGTCACAAATCATGTACAAGCTGATTTTATTGGATTCTTATTGCAGCTTCTGGTGACATGATGGGTTGTTTTGTTATATCAAGCTTGAATCTATCACCTGTATGTTTACAGAGGTAACTTTCCACCATCCAAAAAAGACTGAAAGAGACTGAGAATTAATCTTCTCAACATGTTTCCTGAAGACTACCCCACAGTAGCTCATCCCTAATGCAGGTGTCTACAGAATGCAACAGAGGAGTTGGCCCCCAGTGATCCACTTCAGTGATCCACTTCATAAAATCTCAGACAGCCCTGACATGCTCCAGAATCATTACAACCTGACCAGCTCCCCTATCACTTAATCCCTTTTTCTGCCTTCACAGTGCTGTCACTGTATTTGCCTAACACATATGACATCACCTTAAGCCTTCTTGTCTCCTACCCCAACAAGTATCTAGTAAAAGAAATACAATAACACATCAATCAAAATAGACAGACCGAGATCTGCTTCCTTCCATTCTTACCACTTCTCACTCAATATTACTCTTGCACAATAAGAATTTTATCTAGCTTCCAGTTAGGCAACCTGCATTTTACCCCCACACTATCATATTTTTCAGAGAAGAAAGTAAAACCTTTCATAATAATAATAATATGGGAGTTGTTCTTTTTGTTTGGTTTGGTATATTATCCAAACCATTC
>JANZLQ010000022.1:22155531-22168046 GCA_026212715.1 Elanus axillaris | reverse complement strand
ACCTCCCTGGGCTGCAGGGGGACAGCCTGCCTCACCAGGGTCTTCACCACCAGGGGCTGCAGGGGAATCTCTGCTCCAGCGCCTGGAGCATGTCCTCCCCTCCTTCTGCACTGACCTGGGGGCCTGCAGGGTTCTTTCTCTTACATGTTCTCACTCCTCTCTTCTCTGGCTGCAGTTTCTGTTGCACAGGGGTTTCCCCCCCTCTTCTTAAATCTGTTCTCCCAGAGGCACTACCACCGTGGCTGCTGGGCTCGGCCTTGGCCAGCGGCAGGTCCGTCTTGGAGCCGGCTGGTATTAGCTCTGTCGGACATGGGGGAAGCTTCTGGCAGCTTCTCACAGAACCCACCCCTGTAGCCCCACCCCCACTACCAAAACCTTGTCATGCAAACACAATACAAGTGAACTGGAAGCAGTTTCTAAAACATTTTTGACTGAAAGAAAACTTGTTTGCATTAGAAATAACGGTTAAACAAAACCACTGTAGATCCTGAGTTTGCAAAGTCTGCTCTGTAAAGCAGACTTTCAGCATAGCTGCAGCATAGCTTCAAGAGGGACTAAAGACTTCAGTCTAGTATTTCTTTTGTAAAGTACTCTATCCATATTATGTATAGTACTTCTACTACTGCACTCCTGCAGACCTAGGCTGACTCAGATTTACCCATAGTTTTGTACCTTCTGAAAACCTTCACCGGTTAGACCATGCAGATCAAAGGTGACAAACATTTCCTCCGGCTAGAAAGAGATGGAGGAAAAGGACAACTACATGCAAAACTCAGAGGATATACATTTGAAATAAAAAATAAACCTCAAGAACTTAACGTTTGTCTGCTGTTAATCAAATTTAATCCCACAAGTAACTCTGGAATCAGATGGAAAGGAATGAGGGTAGAATTTTGGCTGCTGCCTTGATCATAAAGAACCTCAAGGCTTGTAGAAATCCTAAGACTTCCAGAAGCCAGATTTCAGCTATGCTAAATGTACAAAGGTGCCTTACAAAATCTAACAGACAGCCCCTAACCTGTTCTGTTTGGATTTTTTCCAACAGATTTATATACCCATTTTCAGCCACAGTACCTAAAACTTATAAAGAAAAACTGACTGAGATTTGAGGGCAAAGAAAAGCAGTCTGTTAGCTTGTGATGCATAATTATTTCTGCTCAGAAATGCAGAGGGGAAAATGTCAAGGTTTTTGCTTGACTGACCAGATCCTTAACTCAGTCACACCTTCAAAATGCCACTGTCTCCTGTAATACTGCATAAGCATAACCAAGAATAGCATCCAGGACCAAAGACTCTGGACAATATGTAAACATAAGACATGAACCAAGGATAACAATCAGCACAGAAGAATGTGTTGTGGAATTCCTCAATAAGCCAGGATCCTTGAAGATCCATGAAATATGTACCGCAGACCCTCTGGATAAGAGTAGAAGGAGGATTGTGCATCTGTTGTGTCTGACACCACAGAATACTGTCAATTCTTTTTCTGAAAAATGTAATCACGAAGCATGTCACAGAGAATGCTAAAGGTTGAATCCTGATTTCTGTAACACAGACATAAATCCAGAGAAATTCCACTGACTACTGCTGTGAAAAGAAATGCTATACTAAAAGTCTATCTAAAAATATTAAGACTCTAACAGGAAAGGGTAGTAGTAAAATGACATAAATCAGTTGAGTATCTATAAGAAATGGATCTAAGTGCAAAGACTAGGTAGAATACATACTTGAGAACAAAACAAACCTATATTACGAAAATACAGTTGATACACTGAGAAAGTCAAGCCTGTGGCAATGATGTGTGCATCCACAGAGCATAAACTGGAGTTAACACCCATCTCACATATGCAGCTTTTGACAGAGTTACTGTACAGCCACAGTAAGGCTGATGTAAATGTTGATCCACATGTTGTAGTCTGCCAGTACCATAAAAAACAAAATTTGTTCCTGCATTCCTACCTTTTGCATACATGCATGGAACGGAGAATACTTTTTTCTCAATCTTAGACAGTAGAGATTTTCCTTCTTTAATAGTACACCCATCAGGAAGGTTCACATAATGCTAGCAGAGTTTTCATAATTTCAGTATCTAGATTCTATTCATTCATTTTCCACTAAATAAAAAAGTGCCAAATCACTTTATAGACAAAGAGGATTAGGCAAACAGCAATTTAGCAGAGCGCCATAGGAATTGTGTGAGCTTGACAGAGCAAGAGTAGTGATATTAAAGGAGCCACATCTTGCTAATACAGTGTGTTTTCTGTGCACGTGTATACATATTTAATTGTACTGACCAGCTGAATTCTTCCATTACTTTCCTCTCTTCCCCATCTTACTACTCTTTATGCATGTGAATATGTGCGTATACATAACCGAACTGTGCGTTTTGGTCAATCTTGCTTTCTGCCTTCATCCTGTTTCAAGACCCTCAGCTGCAAGCTAGAACAATTTTTATTCAATATCTCTGTGGGTTATCAGCATTGTTCTACTTTATATAAGTTCTGCCTGTTAGTAGGACTGCACTGATGAAACTAAGAGGAGCTAAGATATTTTCTAGTTATTAATCTGTGAAGCAAGGATAATGAATTTCATCACAAAGAGCCTTAAATTGTCTTTGAATATGTTAAGTAAAACACCTAACATTGCAAATATCACTATTCAAAAAAACCCACAACATCTTTTCTGAACAGACATCTATGTCTGCATAGACATCCTGAGCCTATATCTGAGTTACCTAGATAGCCCTATCCTTGTCACTGTCTCATTTGCAATGTAGCCATCCCACTTCACAGAGGGTCAGCTGGCATACATAGTGGTTAAACAGTCTGCCCAAGGTTTAAGCTTGAGTACAAGGTGAGTAAACAGTGAATAAACTTTTTTTGTTCAAGGCATGGAAAGTAACTTTACAAGAAAAACTTAGCAGCCTAAAAGAAGTGCCTAAATCTCAAATATTGCTACTACTGCTATTTCCAAAACTGTATTAAAACTTTGATATTTGTTTACGATTTTGCAATACAGCCTGAAGAAATTATAATCATTTACTGAGGTAAAATAAATAAAAAACTAAGTAAACTTATAGACCAGGCCTGAGAAAAGAATCCTTTCAGGTTTGAGTGAGGTTTTTCACTATAGCTTCTTGGCACTAGTGGTAACTTTCCAATATATACTGTCTTATATATATTGTCATATTCTTATACTGTCATATTCTTGTCGTTATACCTACTATAAGAACAAAAATATTCCTCCCTTTAAAGCCATCTATGAGGCTTGTGATCTGACAGATGGGTAGATTCCTTCAAAGCAGAGCCTAGATCTCCTTAGTTTTCAACTTTTACCAGGAGATATGTTTTCTCTCTTAATGAATTAACCTGCTGTTTACTTAAGCAAAGAACCACGTGTCTTAAATGTTCTGGGAATGTCAGAAAGATATAGCCTCCCAAGATGGCAAAAGAAGCAAATAAGAATCTGCTGGCAAGGTGCTCTGAATAGATCTCAGGCAGCTTGTCTTGTGATGAAACTTCCACTTCTAAAGTGGAAAGCTAAATATCAAGGCTACGTAAATCCCTTTTAATCACACAAGCAGGATTCAATAAAAACTGACATCCTACATTCAGAAAAGGAGACCCACTCATTGAAGCTTCAAAAATTTACCTCTTTTTCTAGCATACAGTGAGTGAAATGCATAGGAATTATATTCATGAATATGGCCAGCAGTAAAGGTGATGCTGATTTTCACTGTTAATAAACTATTAATACTAATGATGAGCAGAATTTCACATAAAAATTCTCTGATTTTTTTTATTTAGAAAACTTATTAATGAAAACAACAAAATACTGGTCAGAAACTGAATTAATGTTGGTCCACTGAAAGAGTAGTTGCACAATTTAGTTCATTCCTGCCAATGGATCTGAAGTTGATAAGATCTCTGAAGCAAACAAAATCCCAAGGCACAATCGAGTTTAAATTTGAGTACAGGATTACGTTCAGTCCACTATTTGATTAACTTAATCCGGATCTTTAGAACTGGCTTCTTTCACCAAGTCATTCCAGACCACTGAGCTGCTGAGAAATAGAAAGCTTCTGAAAGTGGCAGTTGTAGACAGAAAAGAACATTTTTCACTCAGTGAATTCCATGGGCTTCCTTAACTTATGCCTCCAACTAAACTGATTTGATTAAAATTTTGTTCTATTTTCTTTTAATTAGCCAGGGCAGACTAAATTAATTATTAGTCTTATATATGGAAGCAGTACCAGGAAGTTCCGTGCAGGCATCATACAGATATGAAATTAAAAAAAAAACTTAGTCTAAAGATTGTTCAATCTACATTACAAAGCAAGATACACTGAAATGAATTATTGATTTAGTTTCATTGATAAAAATTCTTAAAATGCAATCCACAGTTTAAAACCCAGTGATTTAAAAGCCATCCTGGTTAGTGCTGCACAAAAACCTCCACACAGAATTCTGTCCAACGATGCTGGGTGTTACGTAGATGGGTAACGCTGTGCAGTCACTAGCCTGGAGCAGTCATTGCTCTCCCCCTGATTACAAGGACAGAGTCTGTATATGAACTGGGCTCAGGGACAGAAAGGCAAAAGCTTTCAGTTATCCGCCTCCGGTATCTATTTGCATAAAGCTAAATACAATCTAGTACACATTTAGATATGAGTATGTTCTGAGCTACTCAATCAAATTCCACTAAGCTATTCTTTGGTGTAAATAAAAGCAAAATCTGGTCTTAATTGTGTATGTGTTGTCTATGCTGCTAGAAAATACAGACACTTCTCATGGACAACTGGACTGTTGAAAGTTCTTGGCATAGCATTCACTGTTAAACCAGTTAAATCTGCTGACCTAATTTGTCTTTCATGGTTACATCACTTTAAGACAACTGAGGACAAATCTCACTTTCCAGTGCTACTGTTTCAAGCTGTTCGGTAGCAAGCACCAGTAGGTAACAAGCACCATGCTGCATCGTCACAGTCAGCGCTGCCTGAAGAAGAGCTACAGACCTTCTTTTAGCCAGAATAAAAATTTGCGAATTGCCAAAGAATCAGTGGTAAGAATTTAAATCTCCTATTTTGTTAAGACAAATGCACAGAAGAAGAGGGAATACTTTCTTGTTGAACACAGAAACAGCATTTCTTCTTTTTTCTACTAACCATCACTGTTTTATTTCTTGCTAACTGGTGTGTCAAAGTTCAAAGCACGGCTTTTAATTACTTTTTCCTCCACAGCTGCTATCTTTTTAATAGCAGAAGAGTTTACTTGCTGGATACAGCAATTCTGCTTTATACTGTGGTAGCCATACCGTACTATATATTGTATAGCACAGCTTGCTTATTTTACCATAGCAATTGCAGCCAGCTAGCCAATGTGTTAAAAAATACTGTCCCCCAAAAGAAACTGTATATGAAATTGTTAGGACAGGAGCTGTATGCTAGTACAGTCTAGAATTAAGCTTACATACCAGCTTGTAAATTAGTGGGAAGAAGCAGCATAGTTGACTATTAAATGTATTGCTTTTAATGTAAGAGGGTCTCTTACATTTGTTCTTAACCATCCATTTTTTTCCATTTAGTTTGTATTGAGAGCTTGGCACTCCAAGCTGTGAAGTTTAAAAAAGCTGACCTTGAAAACACAGTCACATTTATTTTTGAATGTTAGTTTAGTTTCACACTCTGAAAGCAGCTTCCTGCCTTCCAGATTTTGCTGAACATTGTATGACCAGCCATGCCTGAACTCGCTGCACAGCTCCGTTTAGGCTGCACCGCAATCATTAAGGACCTACCCACTTATGGCTTGAAATACAAAAAATGTCTGTTTTACTAACCCATACTGTGATGCTAATCACCTCCACCCTCCTTCATGGAAACGATGGTCTGCCTGCTCACGCACCTTACTGCTTTTAGAGGTGGCAGGCTTAAAGCTTTCTTTGCACAAAGAACTTCCCTTTACAATTCTCACTACCTCTCCCTTCCCCGCCACACACATTCAAAGACAAAATACACTTGCAGTCCCCGAGCCTTCTGACTATAAACTCTACACACAGGCAAGAGAGCTGTCTGGCCAGGAAGAACTGCACATGCCGCATCCCCGTCCTGCAGGTGAAGGAGGCACATGTGCCTGAGTGACATTGCTCCAGAAGGCATCGTAACTGAATAGCTTCAGCCAAATTGTTTGCCAGCGTGACATCGCTGAGCTCGTGCTCTCGGTTTGTTCTTCAGCAAAGGTCTGAATGTAAAATGCATGCCTCAGAGGAAGGGGAAATCTTGTGATACCTCTAAAATGCATCTCTTGGTATTTTGAGAGATTCCGAATCATCTGGGCAGTGTATGTGGTGTGAAAGAGGTGCAATGTGGGATTGATGCATCCCATCTGCAAGAATACTGAAAGCAGTACTTCCATAAGTTTAATTCTGAATAACCAGAAACTAAGTCTTTATTTAACAAGCCATTACATCAGTCCCTTCTAAAGATACAAACATGAGCAATCAGGGCTTTCAGATTCATTTGTCTTTGGCTCACAGTGAAATACTCTGTCTTTGCTTGATTCTTACCCCAGGTAGGCTGGTATGGGTTCATTTAACTCCACTCAGTTAAATGGAGTACCACCAGTTTATGCCAGCTGATAGTTCAGGACTATGATCCTTTATTAAAAGGGCACTTCTAAATATCAATTTATTTTGCTTAATAAAATCAAATGCTATGCTATCCAGCACAACATTTTAGCTTGTCAGAATAATTATTTTAACTACATGAGGGTTGTAATTCTCCCCATAAAGACAGACTGAGAACAGTGAGATCCACAGCAGGTATGAGAACTCGGCTCCACAATACTGACAGCAAAACACTGCAAAATCTCAACGTGGTAAACTACACAGTACACAGGCATGTATCTTTTAGAGATCTCTGTATAACATACAGAAATATGAGAACAGCATGTTCTCACTCATTCTAACAAACTGGCAGAGACCCATTATGAATGGAAATTAGTAACTACCACACCAAAAAGCCAACCAGGTTTTTGGCCATTTTACAGCTCCCCATTATAAACTGCGCCAGTACTGCAGACAGCCCAAGAAAAATAGTTACTGGAACTGGTAGGCAATAATAAATAATATTCAGTGGGTAGCATCAGTTATGATTTAATACTAGGCTGAAGTTGCTTTTAAAACCAAATATATTTATAATATATATCTATATATATGTAGATATATATATAGATATATATATCTGGCTACAAACATTGACAACAATCAAACAGTCATAGAATAAAAAATTGTCAGCATTTTCTGGACAGCGTAGTCTTTTTCAAAAGCAAATGCATAGCAGTTTATTTCAAAGCAGCTAGAATAATTGCCGAAGCTGGTGTTTATAAAATCTGAATAAACTTGACACAAATGGAAAAAGTCTTTCAGTTACAGACGCACAGCCACTGTGAAGAGGAGAATTAGTCCCCAAGGGAACATACCATGCCCAAGTAGGAAAGGGCCTCAGAGCCAGACATAAGCTAACTGGACCCAGTTCTGTTCTCAGCTATACCCACTTAACTGTGTTTCTGCAGCATAAAAAAAATCATGGCATCTCTTAAAAATAATCAAGTCAAAGAAAAAAGGTATTTGAAAACCCAGTGTCAGCTTTTTGAGGAAAATCAAGGGGACAAATACCATCAAAGACTGCTTAAAGATTCAGATAAGTAAATATTGGTGGCATTTTTTGGTGGCATGTTTCCCCAACTTAGTCACGCTGTTGAGACACTCCCAAGGTTAGGGAGAAACTGCAAGGTGTTTGTAAGTAATAGATGAGAAAATTCATCTTGTAAGATACAATCAGATTCTTGCCAGAGCATGCAGGAAACGGCATCAATCTCCCAAAAACCACAAGAACACATAAAGATGTAAAAGAGGAAACATCAGAGGTAAGAGAGAGGAATAAACTGCAGGAGGGAGTTCAAGTTAAGGTGACAAACAATTTACAAGCATATCCTGTAAAACTGGAATGCCAAAGCAAAACACTGTGTGTCTTCCAGCTCCACCTATATTATATGGCTCCTTCAGTGTTATAACTCTCTTGTAATTTGCTCTATATTCACCAGTTCTCCAAATGTTTTTTTCTATATTTTCCTCCTGTTCATTCTTCAGTACTGCATGCCTTTTTCTTTATTCTCAAGTAATTCTTTCAGCACTGCTCTTAGCTCTTTTCAATTACCAGAATCTTTGTTCATCAATTTTAAAGGAGCTCAGGGAGCTCATAAAAATATTTTTTTAAATCCATCTTTCTCTTGTATATTAGTATTGCAAACATTCATTCATTCTTTCACTCATCCTACTACTTCACTAGTTTGCTACACTAGAATTTCCTGAGTATTTTCCACTTTTTGTCTAAATTTAAAAGTTGCTCTTTGAAACTCATCAACATACTGGTTTTTACTGCCTTGAATGGGAGCTGAAACCACACAAAACTGAGCTTGCCTCAACTTTTACTGAGTTAGCAGGAAAAATTCTCATTTACTTTTAGAGTATTTTAAGAATGACAATTCAACACTAATGCTCTGTAGTGTTACAGTCCGCAAATGCGATCCTCAAAACATTCCTATGAATTTTAGAGGTTTTGCTGAATCAATTGGGTTCCTTTCAAAACACCTTGACCTTCAAACCTAGAGGAAACTTTTAAAATTTAATGTCCGTTATGCTGCAACAATGACTGCCTTCCCTGGCTGACACTGCGTGTGCCGTAGCCACCTTGAGTGCTTATAAACCAACTTAATGCAATGCTGAAGTAGACTGGTTGAAGCCACAGGTGTGCCTCCTCACACAGATTTAGCACTGCAAAGCAGCCCTCAGAATGGCATTTTCAAAATATCAAATACAGACAGGGCAAATTTTCATTTTAAATAACCCACAGTGCTATTGAGAGCATTGGAAGCTACCCAGACACTAGCTGTCTGTGTCCCTAAAAGCCATAATTAGCCTGATTACTCAGGAAAATGATGACAGTGATAAACTTGCCAATTAGTGGTCATTCAAACACAAAGACCTAAAGAAGAATGACTGTTTCACCAACTGATTGGAGTATGCCAGCACTGGAATGCCAACAAGAAGGAAAAAGCACTGCTCTGGCTTAGTTTGGGAAAAACAACTTGCCAAATGGCATGAAAAAGAGCAGAAAAAAAAGGAAGGAGTAAGACCCCACAATTTCCTGATAACATCCAGCCCCATGTGGTCTAGACCTCAGCATTAAATTCTCACTCTGGGAAATGTGGGAAATGACTGACAGATTTCCACAGTGTTTTAAATGTTAACATAAAGTACATATAATTAATATAGTCCATCAGCTGCAGTTTATGAAATAACGTTTCTTGCTGTAAATGCAGAGTATCATATTTAAACCTATAGCCAAAAGATAACACAGTTTAATTTAAGAAATCATATTTCTTTCCTTTTAGCCTGTACTGCCTAAATCAGACCCACCAATAATTTAAGGCAGGCGTTATCACCTTCTTCCTCAAAACAAACTTAAAAAAGTAGTTCTTAAGCCAATCAAGAACAATCAAGAGCCGTCTAATATTATTTTGAATTGTCCTGTGTGTTACCCTCTCTAACTCTTCTTAATTCATACACATTTCAGAGCAAAGATTACATCTGTGGTTGACCACTGTGAATAGTTCTTCTGTCATGCATTCATATTTCTTTCACAATACTACATAAATAGCACTTTGCAGTAAGTTCACAACAGTTTCTGAATTTCTTGCTTCTGGGGTCACTCCTCCTTACACTTCCAGCTCCCACCACCTACTTCCCCATGCTTTTCCTGAATGACTGAAGAGCTCAGCGTTCAGCGTTGGGAGAAAAAGTGAATGGGTTTTCTGCAGCCTTACAGCAGTGTAAAAAAACAACTGTGTCTAGCCCAGCAAACCATATAGCAAAGGGCTGCTGTCCTCAGAGGATGTACTTTACTTAACAGATAGTCATTGATTTAAAGAAACTGACTCAATAGTTTGATTAACTATTAAGTAGGTATTCTTTATTGGCAGCACTGGATGCACAGGGAATCGCTCCACCTATCGTGCATGCCATCGAGTCTAATTGTGCAGGTTAAATACATGTTCTACATACATATTCACTAGATTTCTGAGAAATGTTATACATATTCATTAGTTTTCTGAGAAACTATTAGCATATGCAAATGTCCCTTAGGCAGCTGCATTGAAGGTCTCTGGTGGTCTTCTGGAGTCCTCTGGTGGTCTTCCATAGTCTTCCTCACTTGTCTGCTACTTGACCCTCCTTGGGTGATTCTGTGCAGTATGGTCCTTTCCAGGTTTTGGTACATCTTATCGTGAAGAATGCTTGTTAGTGCTTTTATTATCTTAGTTCTCATTAGTGGTAAAACTGTGTGGCTAGTTTAGGTTAAATTATCTACAAGGACGAGAACAAAGGCAGGAGTTCTTATCTTTTACGGCCCTATCTCTCCAAGCAAGGCCTCTGCTTGTGCCTCCTCAACAAGATCTAACATTTAATTAAGTTTTGTGATCACTCATGGCTCCTTCCGGCTCATCACTCCCAAGTACCAGTCTCTCGCAGGCTTAATCCTTGACAAACACCAGTCTTTGATATGTAAAGTTACAGAGAGACAATCATTAAGCAATAAGCAGTTTGTTCTCTATATCACAACAGCTGAGAAGAGATGTGGAGACTGGAAATTAGTCTCCAGAAGTGGGAATCTATGTAGGACTTCGGTATACAGGTGGGACATAAATTTTTTTTGTGGATCTGGTCTTTCTTGCTAGGAGATTGGATAGATATTTCCTTACCCTATCAAACGTTAATCAGGTGCTAACAGCTTTCACTTGCTAATGATCTGTGAGGGATGAAAGGCTGTTTGATATTTCTTGTTATTTATTTTTTGCCTTTTTCCAAAGATCTGTCCTATGCTTATCAACGTGGCACCTGAACATTAACTTCAAGTATCTTGAACCATCCACTCCCAACAGACTTTTATGTTTTGAAATTGTTCTGCAAATTGATTTGCATGTTGTTCACGGACAAAGGCATGGCTGTTTGAGATGACAAATGAACATGCTGATTTCTTATGATCCAAAAAGGACTGAAGCTCCCAGGCCTCTAAGCTGGATTTTGCCAGCTAGCACATTGTTAGTACAGTGCTGAAAATGGTTTCTTGACTATGCCAGCTGCAAAAGAAATGCTGGAGACCTGGTTAAAGTATTTCTTTGGGTAACGTTTTTCCTCAAAGAATATGAGTTCTGAGGAATGGATCAGTGTTTCAGGACCAAGATCTATCTTTGAAATGCAAATTCAGACAGATTAGGCAAGTGGGTATTTGGCTGAATTATTAAGGTCCTTATTCTTGCTTCTGAGATTGTGTATGGTAGGGCAAAGATTCACTAAATTTAACACCCAACGAAATGCTGGCTTTGATTACTAGAATTGCAGACTGCTCAGTCTGCCCCTGAGAATGCCATGGCCTTTGCTGAAACTGCGTGGAAGAGCTGACCAGCACCTTTGTGGGCATTCAGCTGTCATTTCCTACAGAGCACAAATGAAGCACTAACAGCAAAAGTGAATCTCTGCTTACAAAGAGACACTCACTTTTGTGGATTGCTCAGTAAGTGTGGGTGTTTAGATCTTAAACTTCAGATGAAGTCAAGCAAGCAAGAACACAGGAGCCACAGGAACAGTTATATTTTAAAAAGCTGCAGGTGGGCTTCCTGAGCCCACTTCCTGAGGTGTAAAAATTATTACTGTGGGGCCAAAATGTCTGTTCTGAGCAAACAGTGAATGTTTTGATCTTATTCTGTGTGTAGAAAAGGGAAATAATGATTCAAAGATAATAAACTATATTTAAGCAGGTGGAAAACTCTATTCCTAAAATTAAAAAAGGAGAAAGATTCAAACATACAATACAGATCATAGTCTGTAACTTAACCAAGGCTTAGGTTAGAAAATGACTTAGATAGCGAAACATACCCATCAAGTTTCCAAATAATAAACAGGCAGACTTGTTTTTAACTGTGAAACGTCCTTTATATTAAAGGTTTTGCTGTCCTATTGTGGGGGATTGACCCTGGCTGAATGCCAAGTGCCCACCAAAGCAATTCTATCACTCCCCCCCTCAGCTGGACAGGGGAGAGAAAATATAACAAAGGGCTTGTGGGTCGAGGTAAGGACAGGAGAGACCACTCACCGATTACTGTCATGGGCAAAACAGACTCAGCTTGGGGGAAATTAACTCAATTTATTACAAATCAAACAGAGCAGTGTAATGAGAAATAAAACCAAATCTCAAAACACCTTCCCCCCACCCCTCCCTTCTTCCCGGGCACAACTTCACTCCCAGATTCTCTACCTACCCCCCCCCACCAAGTGGCACAGGGGAATGGGGTTTATGGTCAGTTCATCACAGGTTGTCTCTGCTGTTTCATCCTCCTCAGGGGCAGGACTCATCACACTCTTCCCCTGCTCCAGCGTGGGGTCCCTCCCACGGGAGACAGTCC
>JANZLQ010000022.1:22134629-22150583 GCA_026212715.1 Elanus axillaris | reverse complement strand
GGTGGGGGTGGTACTGGAGTGTACAAAAAATCTCAACTCTTTGCTTATATTAAATCAAGAAGAATGTGAGGCAAAAAAGCATCCTTTTCTGTTTTGGTTTGCAAACCCAAAACCACCTTAAAGACCTGCTCTTCCACAAGGCTGTTCTTTTTCATTTTAATTCCAGCCCTTTAAGAAAAAAAATCAGTTCAAGAAAACATTCCACAAATCCACAAATGTTATGTTAATTTACAATAGCTGGTGAACAGGTGTAGAAAAAACATCTGTAGCACAATGCAATGGCATTCGAAGGAATTTGTGCTATCTTAGGACAGGAAATAGTGAGATACATTTCATAGTGACCCACACAAATATCCTTCCCTTGTATTCTGGGCCAGGCTGCTCCTGGGCCTAAGCAAATTTGTTTGGAACTGGCTCAAATACCCGAGCACTGTGCCTTGTCCTGTATGAGCCACGTCACATTAACGTACTCATAATTCCACTTACATCTTCTGCACTACTGACCTCCTCCCTCTTCCAAAAACAAAGGCTACTTTTATATAGCCCAATATTAAAGTCATTGTTATGAACAGAGGTGAAGCCAAGCTCTAAAACTTAGATTCCTACACATCTGGTTCTGATTTTTCAGGATTGGGCTCTGCAAAATGCTGCAGATTTTCATATATTCATAAACAGCCATCTTAATCCTGCAGAATGTAATGTCCTGCTTGATCCCTATTTCTATGTAAGAATGTATGTGTACATATTAACAAGATAAATTATATAGTTAAATAATTTTTTAGATCTTTTTTATCATGGAGAGCCTGCTTGTCTGTGTGGAGTGGGGACAATACAATTTTGAACATGTTTCTGTCAGAAGTATTTATTTGGGTAATAACATCTAGTAAAACTGAAATATGATCCACCTTAAATGATTTCAGGCAAGACCACTATCTGTAAATCTAGCAGGAAAAGAGAGAGGTGTCTGAACTTTCAGAAAGAACAAAGAAAAAGAAAAGCTTCTCTGCAATCTGAAACACCATGGGTTACTGCAGAAGCAGAGTAATTCCTGTTGAGTTCTCCTTAATCCTGGGATTTAAATGCATTTTCCCCAAGTGCATTGAAGCTCACTATCAATGTGAAAAAAAAAATAGTCTCTGCTACTAGCTGTATCAGCTTAAGAAATCTACCCTTCTATTTCTTCTTGCACAGCGTGTGAGCAGACAGCATACAGGCTTGGAGCAATGCAACAGCACATTTTTTGTTTGAGCTGAACAGTTGCTTCTGCTGAAGCAGCAAGCTGCAAATGGCATCACCAGGTAGCTCCTTCCAATTCACCGAAAGTGGGACTTCTACTGTAGCCCGCCCTTCTTCTAAGGACTGTGTACCACTGATGTACGAACCACTACAGCCCTGCCTCAATAGCATGCAGTTACAGGACGTAAATGGCCTGTTTATAAAAAAATCAGTTCCGAATGGGAAAAAGCTTTTAATCCTTTACAATGTAAAATACCAATCATTAGAAAGAGGAAGCTTTGAGATATAACAATTTAAAAGCTGGAAAGGATATAATAATGAATCTGCCTTTGGAGGTAACTGCGAACCTCTCTAATTAACAAAACACTCTTAATGGTAGTTACTGAAAAATAATAAAAAACTCTTAACTTTGCTTACAATACATTGAATTTGTGAAGTTTTCTGCCATTCTAGACTTAGTTCCTGCATCTGCTTGGACTCATTTACCCCAGAAAGCCACAAAACCTAAGTGCTCATCACAGAAAAAGGTTGCAGAGAATGTTCACAGCACTGCACCAAACAATGGGTGTTCAGAGAAAGTTGAAGATGAAGGAAGGCATTGCAATATACTGATTGCATCTTTTGTTTAAGGCTTTTAATCCACACAGTTTGGAATGGATGTTCTCCTTCCCCTTCATATCTTCATAGCTTATGATTGTTCCTCCCTGGGACTGCCAGTGGGCTAGAGAGGTGATGAGGGTGGCTGAAGGCTCTGTGAAGAAGCGAGCCTTAGGAAAGAGGTGGAGTTTCACTTCATGATCCTCAGAACTTAAACCTTGGTGTTTGGTCTGACAGGGACTCTGGAATTCTCCAGCATTTTTGAGTCTGCAGGCATAGATGGTCCTATGAAAACTGTGGTCAGAAAACTCTGCTTCTCAAATATGTGCAGTTTCCCATCTGTGTGCATAAATACTGGCAAAACCACTCTGGCTTTCTTTGAAACTATGACATTCCAGGTCCAATCTTCTTTTTAACAACTAGTCATGTTCTACATTCAGAACTTAGGTACAAGCCACATACTCAAGTATTTCAACCATTATCATAAAGGGATAATACCAGAGCTAAGATACCTTATAATACATACAAGACACAAATTTCTAGATATTTGCTATGGCTGAGCATGTTTACCTAACACCAGCATCTGCTACAGGTCCAACAGTGACAGTAGCCACTGAAAGCACAGCAAAAAACTAATTGTCTCAGTCAAAAGATTAAAAAGTACTATATGTGACTCTTTAACACCTTTCTAGATGTCAGTCTAAATCAGAACATCATTAATTATATCCCTGCTTCCCAGTAACAAATGATAGCATCTTTGGGACCCATCCATTCAACAGCTGAAAACCAGCTTTGCCTTTGAAGACATTCTGGCCTATCAACACGAGTAAGCTGTCTATAAGAGGCAAGCAGCAACACAGTTTAGGAGAAATAATCATTGATGCATCACCAGCAGCAAAGCTAGCAATATAATGCTGAAGCAATAAGAACTGGAGATGCTGAAGAGCCAAAAATCAAGAGTAGCAAAAAGCTCAACAGTTGCTCAGTGTTTAAGGCTCTGAAAAATTTGCTTTCAATTTTGACTGGAGCAATACAAATCTTAAGCCACAATTGCATCTTAGTAGAACAGACCTAGACCTAATAAATATGGTTACCAGCAAATGCAAGGTTTTTGTCAGGGCCAAGAGTGCTCTAATAGGCCTTAACAGCCCTCACACTAGCCTCACTTGGGGCCCCTACCCACCCCCCCCCCCCCCCCGCCTGTGGGTCCAGGAGCCCCATTTAAACCTCATCCTGTGGCTTCAGCCTCTGCTTGGGCTATGCTGCAGGACTGAGTTGTGGGCTGCCCTTGGCTGCCCATGGCTGCCCTTGCCGGTCCTGCCCTGCTTGGTGGGACGGGCCCTGATGGCTGTGATTCCCCCCCCAGCTCCTGGCTCCTCAGCCCTCGCCGTTCCCCAATACTTTTTTTTACCACCTCAAATTGCCATTCATGTTATGTGCATTTTCAGTGTTAGTCCGACATCAAGAAAAGCTTTTCAGGCATAGAACCAAGGTCAAAAGTATTAGGAGTGTTTCTTTAGACAATGCTACAATATATGGTGCCTGAGTATTAATCAAACCTTTTAAATCGCATATATCGTTCCATGTGCCAGTACAACCAAGGCTATGCTTGAAAACATTATGGATTCTCTGGTCACTTCTATTAGGTATAGGTCAAAACTACAGAAATAAAAAAGGCTGAAATATAGCTTGTTCCTTCCTCCCAAAGAAACAAAATCAGTTAAGCCATCAGGGCAGAAATTTTCAAAAATAGCTAGTGGTCTAAACATCTTAATTTCTGGGTGCTCAATGATGAGACAATTTAAAATGCACTTCTGCATCAATTCAAAAGTAAATCTCTTTACAGTCATTCCATTTCACTTAAGAATTGAGTTGTCCAGTATCACTAATCAATTCTGGAAGTATTTTCTCATAAAATACTCTAAGAATAACAAATTAGTACCATTTCTACTTACCAGTGTCTTTTCATATTTTCTATATATTTCAAAGCTAGGAAAAATGCTAACCCTCCATTAAGCTATGAGTAACAAAAAATATTTTACTAGCCAGAGAAAACATTTCTGCCTTCTAACCTACTGAATCATCATATCACTTATTAGAGCAGATGTTCACAAATTAAATGACATCAAAATAACAGTTCGTTCTAGAAGATACTCAGAAGCATTAAATCTTGCTGTTCCTCTTTTACTGAAATCCTTATAGCATTTTTGTCTTTAATTTTGTGATCCTTAAGTCCTGAATAATAACAGTGCTTATAAGTAACTAATAGAAATAAATGTATACAGAACTAAATCCTGAAGTATAAATTGTTATACAATACATCTACTCTACTCCTGCAGTAGGATAGATTCTTCCTATAATAGCGTTTATCTGAGCTTGTCATTTGGCACACAGTAAAATACGATGATGTTCTTTAACATTCAATCAAAAATCTTTCCTACCCCTTCCCTGTGTTGAAACCGTATTTTTTCTCAGTACATATATCTGCAGCTAATATAGAAGAAAGACTTTAACAGAAAAGCTACTATTCCTTAGCCTTCCTTAACCTGAAAAATATGCAAGATTTCTGCTTTATAATAATGTCTTGCTGTTTGGAATGCAAAGAGGGATCATCTTCCTTCATGCTTGAGACTTAAAAAATATTCAACGTCTTAAGTTCCTGATGAATTCAGGGCAAATTGAGGACACCTTGAAAGTACAAGCCCACTATTGAAATGGAACTTATTCACCCTGAAATGTACAGTCTGTGGAATGTATAACTTGTTGTAATACAGATATATCTTATTGTATTGGGACAGAAAAACAAAAGGTACCTTTATTTTGTACTAACAATCCTTTGCAGTTTTCTGTATTCAGCCTCACTGTGCTATTCAGGCTCCACTGTGCAAGAAGAAACTGTCACTGAATGACACCCTGAGCTCGTTACAAAGCTGTACCAATAGGGAGACAACAAAAGGCAGAAATTAAAGTCCATTCATATAGTGGATGAACGACATCAAGGACAGATTTCATGGGCTCTGACTGAAAACAAACTTCCACTGATCTAAATGGAACAGAAGTGAGAAATGGGGTTGAACCTACAGCAGGGCAAGCATTTACCACAGTGCATCGAGCAGGCCTTGTCCTTCAATTGCACAAGGCAGAGGAGAAAAGGGAATGCTGTCTTCCCATGCACGTGGTTGGATTTCTTTCCAAAGCATATTGTGGGGTGTTGCTCACCTAGCAATGAATTGAAACATTCAGTGAAGCATTCTGGTGCATCCCTCCTCTGCAGCATAAGTCTGCATCACAGTCATATCAATATAAATACAAACAAGGAAAAGCAATTGTCTTTTCTGTTGTCATACACTGCAATGCTAGGTAAAGCACTGTCTAGTACTGACACAAGAAATTTTAGATGACTTCAGTGCAAGAGCATTGGACTCAAAGTCAGCATACTTAAAACAAAATAAAAGTACAGGAGTGATACTGAATATGTCTCATCTGATTTTCTGAATTGAAAGCTATCGTTCATGTCCAGAATGATAATTTCAGAGTTAGTGGGTGTTCTCCTACTGAAACAGCTTGTATAAGCAGTGTCAGGAATAAATAAACAAATAAATAAATAGATACTGCTACAAACCCTTTGACTGCTACAAACAGAAAAAAAAACCTACCTAAAATTAAAGATGCCTTTGACACACCTCACTGAATCTATCCATCCTCCTCCCTACTCTCAACACAAATGCCCCAGGAACATTTGAACAAGAGATTAAAAACAAAAAGAGAGCTACATCTATTTTGAGTATGTGCTGTCACTTCCTAGAATCCTTAGGGAATCACTGTAACACTTGGGAAACCTGCTCCACCACAGTCTTCCTTTTGACCCTATGTAAATCACTTGGTCCCAGATTCACGAAGCATTTTGCAACCCAGTTCCTAATGAAATGAACAGAAGTCGGGTGTCTAAGAGTACATCTTGTGAATGTGGCCCTCAGTCCCTCTGTAGCTTAGGAACTAGCGGACTGAAGCCTCTGAGAGACCTCCCTGTCTAAAAAGGGAACATGGTATTTCAGAGCAAATAATTTAAAAACTGTTTTGCACTCAGATAGGATAGCTGTGGTAGGAGCATGGATTTCCCAGACAGGCTAAAAACTCCACAGTACCCTCTCCCACCCCACTCGGTACTGCCCAGCATAATGAGTATCTTCCCAGTATCTGACCCAAGATGCAGCTGCTGCTGCTTCTGAGATCACAGAGTTATCTGGAATAGACACAACGCATGAAGTACCTCTCTTGCAGTTGCAGATCTGTTCAACCAATTTGATCCCAATTTGTTTTCAATGGCAATACCACAAATGCACAAGTAAAGGAAAAAATAAAGTTTTTACTTACCTACTTTCCCTCAATTAGAATATTTTATCAGATTTTGACATGTAATTTTAGATTTCTCTTCTTTCCTTCTTATATACTTATGTATTTATTTTCCAAAGGACCTGTTGCAGAAAAAGGTCTCAAGGTACATTATAATTTTACGGAAAAGGTTTAAAAATAAAAATTAGTTCAACCATCTCAGTACAAAATGCTTTAATGAGTTTTTCTTCAGAATTAATTCACCAGAGTTCTGAATACACAGAAAGCATGACAGCAATAATGTAAAGTTTCATGTTTGTACCTGATTGCCAGGTACAAAACATTTATGCACTTTAACCCACAATTAATTTGTCGATTGCTTTTCCACATTAGATGATTTCTGTGGAAACGAAGGAATGCTTGTTTTTTAAAAATAGCCAATTTTTCTAGAAGCATTCGTTTCAAATGAGGCGCACAAATATGGTAAATCTATAAAGTAGATATTCACTGCAAAATCAGAAGCATTCGATCATTCAGTTATAGCAACAGGAAAATGTATACCCTGTCCCACGTCTACAGACGTTATGGACTTCCATTTAGATTTATTTAATGATAAGAAAAATATGTAACTTATAAGCTGGGTATTATAGATTTTTTTTTTTAAAAATCTTTGCTTTTATTTGTCACTGTTTCATGCCAATTAGTACTTTAAAAAAAAGCAGGCCTATATTTATAACTGGACACAATGACAGTAAGAAGTAATAAGGAACCAGGAAGAAATAGTGAGAGGAAGCACCATCATATTTAATTTGAGGACTCTCAATAAAGTGTAAAGCTTATGCTAAAAATTAATGTATACTCAGAATTAGTTTTATGACTCTGGGATCACCAGAAAGACACATTTCGTTTTTCAGTGCTGTGCAGGAAAGGCTTTTCATGAACTAGTTCACATGGAATAGACTTTCTGATATTTTGCTGTTTTTCCATAGTGTGTTTATCCTGCATTTATCCAAATATGAAGATGAATTATTTCATGTTCTTGGATAGGTTAGCAGTGATTTTTCATATCCCAAGTCAAATGACTCTCAACACCTGAAATTATACTTGACAGGAATTTTCTATGTCAGGAGTTGCAAAATAATGATCCTTTATTCAAGTTTATGGCTTGATCCCAAATTCTTTGCACACCAATATTATGCAAAATCATTTTCACATTCCAAAGCTACTTGAAAAGTTTTACTAACTGAAAACACACTCCAACCCATTTTTGATGACAAGAAGTCCATAATGCCTACTACCACCCCCAAATACCTGGAACACTGTTGTCATGAATTAGATGCAATCATGATAGCAGTGGTTTTTTTCACTCCCTTGATCTCCCAAATTTATTCTGCATTACATGGCTGTCATAGCAATGGACTCTACACAACAAAACTATGTAAGCAGAAGAATTTCCCTTCAAATACAAACAAATTACACTTTCCATCAATGGAACTGGCCTCTTGTGAAATCATTCTGAGAAAGCTTAACTGAACACTAAAAAACTTTGCCAAGAACTCCCTAACAGGATGACACAACACTTTGATAAAGTTTCGGCAACCAGGCTGAAATTTTCAAGGAATCAATGTAACATTAGAAAACTCCATGACTGTAATAAAGAAAAAAAATTATGGATCTCTGAAGTCAGGCATTAAATCCAACACTCCAGCTGGCAAAACTCTCTCCCTGTGAGTCTGGCCTTGGCACTTAAGCTTACTATAAAAACACTTAAGAATTTCCTTAAATAAGTGCCAGTGCACAGTTAAGTATCAGCCTATATTTGAAATCTGAGTTGATGCTGCTGTAATTCTATGAATTCTGATAGAACTCCTCCAAATTTTTTCACCACTGCAAGTGAACCTGATATATCAAAATATCTCATTTTGCATTATTTTTAGCTGAAATGTATGTCAATGTGAAATCATTTGAACTACATTATTAGAACTAAAACAATCCCTTGTGTAACTCCATTCACATCAGTTACATCAGGAATGCATTTCACCACTGTAATTTAAAAAGTAAAATGCAAAATGCCCAAGTGATGATAAAATTATTTTTCTGAGAGTAGTCAGTATCCGGTAACACTGGGAAAGCTCTGACAGAAGCAGTAGTAGCAGTAACTTGGAGCTGTAACAGTTCAAATACAGGGTTTCTCTGGCACACAATTTCAGCCAAAGTAATACTTAATGGAAATTTCTGTTTCTTGTTAAGCACTCGGGATCTTTGGGGTTTACCATGTTAGGACTAGGAGTTTGGCATTTTCCAGCTGTGTTGTAACTGACTGGACCGATGGGTAGTTGAATAATCAAATGATAAACCAGCCCAAGTCAGGGTATTTGCTTCCATTCCAGAATGCACAGTTCTTTCTGTGATTCAGAATGGTCCGCCAAACTGATAGCACTATCTAACATTAAGCTATAGTAGTTCTTATTTATAATGACGAGGTACATAGGTTTATTCACTGCAGGAGGCAGAGCAGGTTCCACTGTTAGCTTAGGATATGCCTCTACGGTACTGCAGTATATAGTGCTGACACACCCAGAATGTTGCTCTGCCAACCGCTACAAGGTCCTACTGTAAGACCTCTTCCTTCAGAGAGTGAGGTACTGCTAGGATCACAGCATAATGTAGACACTGCCACGCTCGTTTTAAATTAAAAGGTTGTGTACTGGTAGCAGAATAGCTGAACGACTTGCTGGAGAAGCTGGGTAACTACTTAAGCAGTTACCTCGTGCTGAGCACCATGTCCGCAGTGTGAACATATTCTAAGAGTTATTCAAAGAATGTTCTTCCTTATTTCCATTAGAGATCTAAAATCCCTCCTCTTATGAACCACCTTCCATTTCAACCAGTCAATACTGCAAACACGTACTACTTATTTTCTCTAAATTCATTATTTACCTACTCCTACATTCTTGTCGTGGTCCCTGGTATTACATGGTCTCTGGTATTACAGAGAACTACCAGCAAGCTAGCTTACAAGAGAACCCTTATGCTCTTTATGTCATCAACTACTAGCTGTTAAAGAAACACTTTCAGTTATGGATTTTTACCGTATGTTACAGAATGCTCATCCTCACTGCTGATATTGCCCCTGTAGAAAAAAAGTATTTTGTACATTTAAGTCAGCTGAGCTACAACAAAACGCAGTATTCAACTTTGGCAAATGCCCATGTACAAAATTACTGAGTTGTTTCATTCAAAACTTCTGGAATTAATATCACAACACTAAAAAGGAGCTTTGTTTAATGCTTCACATTAAAAACATACTGAAGCCCGCTCTATGATTTAAAATAAATAATCAGATATTTAAAAACAAGTTTTGAAGCAGGGCTTAGAACAACACAGTCTTTTGTGTGTGTCTGGGGTTTTATTAGTTCTTCTGCAATGCAAAAGAGGAGAAGAGAAACTTTTCAAAGAGGTGATTCACAGAAAATCCATGGAGGCAAAAATCAACCATTAAAGAAAAACCTGTGTCTATGGCTCTGTTCGGTACCACTGGATGCTGCGTACAGCAAACAATGTTTATGTGATAGATTGTGCATAAGGTCGTGGGTGCCCAATTTGGACTGCTTTTATTGTTGCTTTTCAGCTCCAGAACTGTAAGTCAGTCGCTACCTACTTCTCCCCCTGCAAAAATCCTCTACTAAGCTGTAAATGAACATTGCAAAACCACTGTAATTAAGTAGTATTGGTAAGCCCCTTTTCCTCTCACAATGGCCCGTCCCAGCCCCTAAAGTGCATATGCCAATTTGGTTCAAGTTTTATAATCTGGAATGTTCCACAGTGCTTCTTCAAAAACAGTTCCAGTTTAATTGTGCCTTCCCTAGGTAATTATAAGTCTGAAAAAATGCAGGTTCTGAATCTATTATTTAAGTTATATGCAGCAAGATCTTACCTATTTCATTTTGGAGTCTGGACTGTACTGTAGGCCAGACAATCTTTACCTACCGTAATCTCCTAGGAAGGACAATGGAAGTTTTTGATGCACAGTAAAATACAGCTGGCCTAAGAATCAGTGAGAAGAAATCATGGAATGTTTTCTCAAGGACTGCATGGGACCCAACATGTTCATTCTGAATCCCAGAATGCCTATTTTGGATCTTAAATGTTGCTTCAAATACACATGGGTGAAAGCTGTAATTAAGGGAAAATGCAGCACCAATAATAGCACGTTAAAAGTTAGCAATTCTCAATTGTCAGTACTGTAACAACTGAATATCTTATTACTTCTGCCTTCTCCTCCCATGCATTGAATTTCTTTTATACTGACAAAGTATTAAATCAAATCACAGATTCTGAATGTTAAATTAACCAGGAAAAAGATATAAATTCGGTTCATATTTCTTGAGGTCATCAGTAGAAAACACTGATTTCAAATAATTTTGATTATAAAATTTTACTTCACAATCCTTTCCAGATCACAGATATTCATAATTAAAAAGAGTATGGAATTAATGAAATGTTAGCTGTTTCGCCATCAGCATCACATAAAGAAAAAAGAAACAATAAACTATGATGCAGAATTCACTCTTCCAATGATTGTCATTGAACTATTACATTAGTAAACATTCACAGTATGAAGTCTCTTTCAATATATCTCCAGCATATAAAGTAGTGCAAAAAAGCATTCCAGTCATTTTGCCTTTGCAGTCAGACCAGGTTAAATGATTCTCTTACTTCATTTCTTTCAGTATTAGACAACAAATGCCACAATGCCTCCAAAGAGAGTTATAAAAATAAACAATTTCTGGAGGGTCAGCAGCCTTTTCAAAGTAAATTTCCAGTTAAAAACAAGCATTATAGATTTCAAGAAAAAAATTTAGATCTATCTTCTGTAGAATATCTTTTTACAATAAATTTACCATTTGAAAAACAATGACTATGGTATCCAATGATTTATGGTAGCTGCTATTAAAGCACTGATAAATAGATAAATGACTACCAAACTTCATTGCTTCTTACATAGTAAATACCTCTGAATGCCAACTTTTACCACAGAGCTGTTATTAGTGATGTCGACAGTTCATGCACCCACTTTAAAACTGACTTAGTTTTAATAAATTTTTCAGCCTCATGTGCAAAACACTTGCATTCTAATAAAAATATAAAGTCTGAAATTACATCAGATCTAGCAATCCCTTCCTCAAGTTATACCACTTACTTGATATGTAATACAAGTTTAGCAACACTTTTTATTTGTATTTAACCATTGCATGGCATACTACTGTATGCTGTGGACTCTTGTTTGCATATTTAATTATTTTCACTGCACTCTTTAATGCATAAATATATTTGGAAACGTTCAAAATTACACATCAGTTTCCACGGAATTTGAATTTACACAGTTTTTCTTCTCTGACTCACTGCTATTGCCCATGTCCTGACTTTTTTTCTCCTTTACACAAAGAGATTCTTTAACTCCTTCTTCCATCTCCAAATATTCTGATTTATCCTCTGTGGATGAAGATGATGAGCTTCTAAATTTCTTCAGTAAATTTGTTGGGAGGTAAGGGCAACTGACTGCATTTTGCATCAGTTGCGTTTGTTCTTCATTCTCAGTCTCTCTGTGGTAGAAATAGTTAAAATTGGAGACAATCACTGGCACTGGTAAAGCAATGGTTAACACTCCCGCAATGGCACACAAGGACCCAACTATTTTCCCACCCACAGTTATGGGTTTCATATCCCCATAACCAACTGTAGTCATGGTCACTACAGCCCACCAAAAGGCATCTGGGATGCTTTGAAAATGGGTGGCAGGCTCATCAGCTTCGGCGAAGTAAACAGCGCTGGAAAACAAAATGACTCCAATAAAAAGAAAAAAGATGAGGAGGCCGAGTTCTCTCATGCTGGCCCTGAGTGTATGACCCAGGATCTGCAAACCCTTGGAGTGCCTGGAGAGCTTGAAGATGCGAAACACCCTGACCAGACGGATGATCCTCAGGATGGCAAAAGACATGGCCTGTTGACCATTACTGCCCTGCTCCTGCGCCAAGTCAGTGCCCAGAGTAATGAAGTAAGGCAAGATGGAGACAATGTCTATGATGTTCATGATGTTCTTGAAGAAGTGTGCTTTGCTTGGACATGCAAAGCAGCGCACTGTAAACTCAAAGGAGAACCAAATGATGCATACTGTCTCTACAATGAAAAAAGGGTCATTGAAGATGGTGTGCTCCCCAGCATCCAGGTGAAGCGACTCATTGGAAAGTCCCTTCCCTAAGCTCAAGGACATGATGAATTCTTTGTCATCTCTGAACTCTGGCAAAGTCTCCAGACAAAAGATGACAATGGAGATCAAGATGACCAAGACAGAGACAATGGCAATGCCTCTGGCTGGACTGGAGCTCTCTGGGTACTCAAACAGCAGCCAAACCTGCCTCTTAAACTCATTCTCCGGCAAAGCTTTGTCCTCTTCCTCTTTGACAAACCCTTCATCCTCCCTAAACTTGAGCATGGCCTCCTCCCCAAGTTGGTAGAATTTCACCTCCTCGGTGAAGATGTCAAAGGGTACATTGACTGGCCTCTTCAGCCGACCACCACTCTGGTAGTAGTACAGGATGGCATCAAAGCTGGGCCGGTTCCTATCAAAGAAGTATTCATTTCTGAGAGGGTCAAAGTACCTCCCTCGCTTCGCTGGATCACCCAACAACGTCTCTGGGAACTGAGCTAATGTCTTCAGTTGGGTCTCAAACCGCAGTCCTGACACGTTGATAACCACACGCTCACAACACTCGTACTCACTGTAGCGAACGGAGCTGTAACCCCCAGGACCTCCACTATCATCAGGTGGCTGGTCTGAGTACGAAAACTCATCCTCCCCATAGCCATCACTGTAGTAGAGCTTTCCTTCTTCCTCATCATCTTCATCCTCGTCTTCATCCTCCTCTTCCTCCTCACTCAAGTCCTTCAGTATTCTCTCTTCAGAACCACTGAGAGGCAGCAGCTCAGAACAGGGGAAGGAGGCCCCACACTCCCTACTTCCCAAGTGGTGGCTCCTCTTCTTCCCTTTCTTCCGCCTCTTACCACTCTGGCGGTGGGGCATGCTGCTGCGTGACGCATTCCCACCATGAGAGGAGGACGCACCTCGACTCTGTTCCTGATGGTAGTGGTGATACGGTCCACCTCCACCTGTTGCCCCACCTTCTACCGCCGCTGTTGCTGCTGCTACGGCTGCAGCTGCTGCGGCTCTTGACTGTGCCAGCCGCTCTCTCTCTCGGGCCCGAGCTTGGACCGCATATCCGTAGGGCATGTGGCTGTTGCACCCGGAACTATCTGCACTCACCATTGCAACCTCCATTTTGCAACTGCTTTTTTTTAACACTTAATGCAAAAAGGGTTCGTTTTATTTACAGTGTAACCTTAACTTTCACTAGAAAGTTCAAAGCCATTTGCATTTGGAGGACAGTCCCTTGGACATAGAGCAGGGCAACATAGTTGTGAGACTGAATCTACGTTTTGGAAAAATTACAGATCTGCATTTTCTTATTGTCCAGAATGTTTGACACAAACTACTGGTTTGCTAATAAGTAAAGATGAAACTCTCAAATTGAACCAGGGAACAGCTGAGGCCTTGTTCTTTCATCCACCAAGCCCCTTTGTTTTCATTTATCTCCTGTGGCTATCACAGATCTGATCAGAATCATTACTACCTTGCAGGCATTCATGAGGAAAAAATTCAAAGGGTACCTGCTCTCCACAGATGGCTTTAGTTCATCACTGCAACCAAATGCAAATAGTCTCTTTCCTCATAATTTGTTCCTGGTAATGCTTTGGCCTAACAATCTTATTGTTTAATATCGTTACTTGGGGAGCTGAAGTTAATTCCAGCCATCACTTTATTTACACAGTGAGGAGGTCTTTGCAAATCCTTTCTTCCGCCTGTCAGCAACGTCTCAAACCTGGGAGCAGCACCCAGGGCGTCAGCAGCAGTGGTAAGAGGAGGAGGAGGAGGAGGAGGAGGAGATGAAGACTGAGAAACTGGCTCTGAGGTCCCCATAGGACATAAGGGAGTGGATGGGTCACCCTTTGGTTATGATCATGCAGAAGAAGCACTTAACCTAAGGCACATGCACAAACACACAAAAATAAACAAAACAAAAAGGGAAAAGATTGGATTGTTTTCCTAAAAGGTCACACCGATCAAATGAAACTGTGTCATCTATTACCACAGTATTCAAATCTTCCCCTACCCACAGTATTCACACTTTTACATTACACACACACCCACATCACATGCACAGAGATTTTGAACGACTCCGTGGGTAAGGATGTGGGTGGGTATGTCACATATATAGAGACAGAGATACAAAATCCCCACCCATATAAGCACTTGCGTCCGTACACAAACACATGCATGCTTCTGAAACACCAACACATATATATAAACACTAATAAAAATACTGCAATACACAGTGCATTCAGATCTTTGAGTACATACGTAATAGATACATCTACATATATCTACATGAAATATTAAAGAATAAATATATCTACGCAAAGAGCTTTTGTTGTATTTGTAGAAACACGTAAGATGCAGGAATGTTACATTTTAATCTGTAAGCGAATTGTGTTTCAATCATAATGAACATCTCACTGAATTTAATCTGGAAACAGGCACGTACAATGCTCACTCAAGTGAAAATGCCGTGATATGGTATGTCAAGAAAACACAACTGCAGGTGCACCGAAGCAACATCTACATGCAAGTGCACACATAAAAATACACACACACACCCCCCCGCCTTTGAAACAGGAGCCTCGTTTATAGCTGCATTTGTTAATACATGCTAGAACACGAACGTGAACTATCAAATAACACTATTTTCAAGATCGTACCTCCGTGTCATGCAGAAAAAGATCTGAAAAACGCTATCATACTTACTGTTCCTAGGCAAAGAAATAGCAGTGCTGTTCCTGCTAGTGTAAGGATCTGGTGACAGCAGTCCTGAGGAGGGGGCTATGCCGACTGATCTACATTGGCAGGTGTGTACGGTCAGTCAGCACCACAGGTTGACCAGTTATTTCTCTCCCTTCTTTCCGGGTGCAACAAGAGCACCAAGCGTGAGCCAGTGAGGCAGCTTAGGCGGGGGGCACTCTGCGCAGCCACAGACACTGCCGCTCGCCCGGGCATTTGCGAAAAAGGCAGCAAGCAAGAGTCTCGGTCCAAAAGGGAAAAAATCAGGTGGCGTGTTCGTGTCTGTGTGTGAGACGGACAGAATGAATAGATGAGCGCGATCACCAGTCTTTCCGAGCCCGGCTTTCGCAGTAGATTTGTAAACCGTTAAATAATCCGTGTACCAAGCCTGCTTCCACGGATGGGAGGACGGGTGTCGCTTCTTCCAGTTCCTCCCCCCGACACGTCCAGACGGCAGCGGCTCAGCCAGCACCCGCCCGCATCATCCACTTGTTGTGCCGGGTTTCGGTCATGCTTACCAAAAAAAAAAAGAAAAAACCACACCCCCCACCCCAAACCAAAAAAATACCCCAAACCGAAAAAACAACAACAACAAAAAAAAAAACCAAATCCAAAACCAAACCAACACCACCGAGAGGAGACAGCAGCCCTCTACTACGAGGCTGTTCTTGCCTGATTTTTTGAAGCTGCAGCTAGCAGCCGCGGGGCCGAGCCGCAGGGCTGCTCCCGCCGCCAGCCCCGTTGCTCCGCGGAGGAGCCGGAGCCGGAGCCGGAGCGGCAGCGGGAGCCGGAGCCGCAGCGGGAGCCGGAGCCGCCCGGCCGCCCGCCCGCCC
>JANZLQ010000022.1:22113864-22132605 GCA_026212715.1 Elanus axillaris | reverse complement strand
TACCAGTGCAGAACACAGCACTATGAGGGCTGCTATGGGGAGAATTAATTCCATCTCAGCCAGACCCAATACAGTAGGTGACATATGACTATATAAGGGAGAATGAAGGATCAACGAAATAAACATGCTGAATGCCAGACATCAAATCAGTTCATAAGGATCTTGCCAAAGGTACTGTGAAATGTATAAACAGCAGCTCTAATCAATTTTTCAACAATCACAATCCTTCAAGTTCCACAGTCAAGTAAAAGACATATAGAAATTCCTAATGTCAGCCCAAATGCCATTGAAATACAAAGTGGCGTCATCACAAAAGCAGTCCAAAATTTGATGGTCCTGGGTGCAATTTAAAAGCATTCTACAAATTCATTTCCAATACCAAAACCCAGATTCTTCTGCAACTTGGCACAAGAGCATACCAAAGACAGGGATCAAACCCCTATCATCATTTAGTCACAAGGATATGTATGATGCCATAAAAATAGAAGAGATATCATAGGTATGCTTTCTGAATTATTAGAAACACCTAGACTTATTCCTACTTTAGTAAAATTTAATTCTAGGGGCATTTTCCAGAATTCAGTCACTTCATTCTCTAAGAAGTGTTGTGCTGCATTTTATCAGTAGGACCTGAACAGGTTTTTTTATTTCTTTTTGAGATGTTTCAAAGGCTTCAGACTAAAAAAAAATTGCTTTTCTAGTTTTTGCCTTTCTTCCAAACTTTCAGATGCATTTTCTTGTCATTGTCTTAGGCAACTGTTAAACTGAAAAATTCAGTGGATACCTGATAAAGTGGATAAAGTGGATAAAGACAAGTGGAAACAGACCAATCACTTTGGTATGCCTTTTTGATCATTATTATTCTCTTCTTTTTTAATAGCTAAAGCATATTCTTGAGCAAAGATAAATAAACTGTGATATATGAGGGGATACACACATAATACACATGTAACACTGATAATGGGAGAAGCAGAATAGCTTTTTGGTAGCTTTTTTAAAATCCATTCTAATGTGATAGGGATCACGTAACTACATGCAATTCAATCTAACTCGGAGGTTTTATTTGATCCATTTTTTAACTGATTTAAAAGCAAAAAATGAGCTTTAAGTATTTACAGATGAATACTGTGACTCATTTCATTCAGCTTTGTATTTTCATAGTATTCAAAGAGCAATTTTTATTTAAAAGTTATTACATTCCCTCTGCTCCTTCATATTCATAAGGGATACCATTATTGGTAGAACAAAGAGAGCATACGTACATGTCATTATCTTCAATAGTACTGTATTAAGAATGTTGCAGCACAGCAAAGGACCTGTAAGGTATGCTATCATACAGATTTGTTCTGTTTTACAGTGATGTAGAGGAAAAATAGGCATCATTATTGCTTACCAATGTATACAGAGCCAGAAACAATACACAATAATTTAATACATTTTCATGCAAAGGGAACATGAGATTTAAAAAGCCTCACTTGTGTTGCTATGCCCATTATTAATATATGCTACCCCCAATTGCTGCAATTCACACCGGCAGAGTCTGGCCTCAGTCCAACACTAATCTTCCTGCTATAATCAAGAGTCTGTGCAGCAAATAAAACTGCACCACAGCTATTACACTTCTAGACCACAAATTACTCTATTTCCCTTTTAGTCTTCTCTTTTTACTCTTCTGCTCCTTCCTATGCTTGCTTCACTATTATTTCTACTAGCATCTCAAGGCAACTTGGCCAACTTCCCATAAGACCAGGAACTCCTTTTGAAACAAATGAAATGTTGCAGCACTGGGCACTCAGGATAATCAAATGAAAACACTATGGTTACTATATCATTTCACATCTGATGAAACATGGTTCAAACCATGTGTTTCCTTCCCTCCCCCTCCCCATTCTCAGCTGATTACAGTGCTGAAGATTCCTAGGTACCAAAGTAGCAATGAATTCTTGCCTCCACAGCTAGGTTTTCTCTCCCAGTGCTTATATCACTTTAGGGAGTTCATATTTTATTCATATTTTACTAACCAGGCTCAGTAAGACAACCCTGTCAAAGAACCTGGCTCAAGTACTCCTCATTTGAATATGACTGGCATGACTTAATGAGATACTTAGCAGAAGAAAACACAACCTATACAAAGTTTGTTCTTATACACAACATATATGAACGGTACATCTGTTCATTACTTGTACTGCAACAAGCTAATCCAAGGAAGTTGACATCCCAGAGAACAGCAGGCCTTTTATACTTTCTTGGGAAAGTATGCAAAACCACTGCCATTTATTTACCATTAAGTTTAGGATGAACAGCAGTAAAAACACTGATGATTTGGAGAATAATTTATTGTACTGGAGTACGGACCTACTCAGAAACTCTGATAAAAATAGCATGTATGGTTTATTTTTGGACTTGAATATTTTTCTGTTCATTCTGGGCAGACAGGGATTCACATCACTGTTATTCTCAAAATCAACAATAGCAAAAAACCCCAAAAAAGGATAGTATGGAGAGAAAGCCTCTAAATAAGGAACTTTGTGACAATGGAGATATCTCACTTATCTTCTTGGTCTGCCTCAGACTTCCAAGATCCCCACAGCCACATCACTCTTAATGCTGACCACTCTTTTCTAGTACAACAAGGATAATTTCACATCTTTTTTTTTTCTCCTAACAATTTCTTTTTATTTAGAGTGGAAGAACTTGGAGCAGGCAATGCCCTTTCTTGCAGATATGCCAAGTAGTAGCAAGCAGTGTGGATCTCCAGTTTGGATACTGTTACTGTAATTAACTCATGAAGGAAATGAGTCAGATTCAATAATTTACTTAAATTACTGTGTCACTGGATTTGCTCTATTTCTGTATTCAAGAATCAGTGTATTATTCTGAATATGCAATTTTCAAACTCTGATAACAGTAAATGCAATAATTATGAAACCTGGAAATATCAGGTGCTAAATTCTCGTTTGCATATATATTTGTCTAGATCAGATAACATTATGAGGCCAGGGCAGGCTAATTTCTCACTGGAATCTTATCAGGAATACTCTGGAGGAAAATTAGGTAGTGGGCTAATAATTAATGTAGCTTTGCACTATTACTGGAAAGGAACACCTGTAGGACAAGAGCTCAAAACTATTACTGTTAAAATAATGAAGATCTATTAACTAGAAGTTCAAGTATCTCATGCTCTAGGAATCTGCTGTAGCAAACTGTTAAATGAAGAAGCATGTAAAGAAAGGAATTTTAGATGTTCAAGTACGGCACCAAACATACTTCACATATATCTTTTTAGGTAAAAAAAGGGTATTTCTATGAACTCAAGGCTTGTAGCAGGCAGATGTTGCTCAAGTTCTAGCAAATATATTTTTATAACTCTTATCTATGAAATTAGCATGAATGGAAGATATGTGCATGAGGGAACTGCAGGATAAAACTAAAAAGAGCAGATACACCATTGTATCTAGAATGCTCCAAATCTTACTAGAAGGCTCCTCTTACACTTATTATTACACTTAAATTAGATGAGAAACCTCAATTTACTGGACTAGAACAATTCCTACTAAAGATTCTAGCCTATAGCTACAGGAGGTACATGTTTCACATGTAATTGTCTTGGTTCATAATTTGATGGTAACCATATATAGCTTCCAGATTAACCTTTGGGTCAAAATCAGCATAGTCTGCTCTGCCATCATCTTGTTACCCTACTGTCGAATACAAAAGAACCAGCATAGACTGCAGATGAGACTGGTGAAGAGAGAAGCAGCAACAGGACTTCGTACACTTCTCTTTAAGTAGGTCAACAGAGAAAGGAACACAGCCATTTTCTTTTGACCTTTCGAGGTGTGTGTGTGAGGGAATGCTTTCATGTCACCATTGCACTAAAGGACCGTTTTCCTCCTGCCATGATAAGGATACAGAAAATTGCTCCATGTTTTAAGAGGAGACTGATTCTGATAGATCTGAGTTCATGAGGTGTATCAGAACTATGTCAGAGTATTCAGATATGAGACAAAAATTTTGATTCCACTCTTTTCCACAAGCATGCAAAGACAAATCCTAGAAGAAAGTATGGGGGTTTTTAACCAAATGATAGCCTTGCATATCAGAGAAAATGTAGGCAATTTTTAATAAGGAGAACTATGCTAACAAAGATGAGAATCTATTCAACCTTATTCCTAATGGTTTCAAGATGAGATTCACATGGGAGCTAAATGCCCAGAAGTTTTTTAAGTGCCATGTGTACTGATCCACATGGGAAAGATTATAAAATAAACTATTCTCAAATAAATTATATACTCATAAAAGTTCATTAAACCTCTTATTTCAGAGATATTGTTGTACGATCTCCAGGGTGTACTAAGCACAAAGTTAACACACAAAAAAAAAAGAGTTCCCAGCTTGAATAAACAGACAGAATTAACCAATCTTCGGTGCAACAATAGTTATTACTATACAAGGTTGGAAAAAAATAAATTCTTGAGATCAAATAAAATTAATATTCTTGTGGCTAATTTTGAACTAGCAAGCAGTGTAGAAAGAATCTAATGATAGCCTTTATTTTGGTACGAGGTAAACATACAGTTTTGTTATTGTTATTTTGTTATTGTTATTCAGGATAATATTTACTGAGGAAAACTTTTCCAGAATGGGAATGGCCTTTCTAGAGGGTTGTCAATGAGCAGGAAATTGATCTGGGGGCCAGGGACTAGATAGGAATCAAGAAATTAAAAGAGGTATCGCAAAGGCAATATAAATTTTTTTCTAATACTGTTGTGTATGGAGATACTAAAAATACTTCAGAAATGACTGTTTTGAAGGAGACCTGCATTTCAGGACATTAAGGATCATTTATGGTAATGCCTGGGAGAGCTAAGGTACAATTAACACTATAAATTAATACATGAGATCCAACCTGTTGAATGGAGCATCCAGCCTGTTGTCTTTTCTTCAGAGAAAACAGAAAATACTGTCCTGGAAAACACATGGTGCCCTCTCAGTGTTTCTCCTCATGTTCAGGCAGAGCTGTCACAACAGGTGAGGGAAGGAATTATAGCCAGAAGCACCCTTTCTCTGTTTATGCATCAGGGCAGGTAAAGGTGTAAGATATTAACTGCCATAGCCTCATTAGTACAGCCCAACACAGAGGTCCCAAAAGTGACACCTTATCCCTGTAGTCCAAATAAATAGTTTGCATATACAGACCAGATACAACCTGTAGAGAGCTGATGTTCTTTTGCACACTGGGGACAAAGTAACTCCTGAAAAATCCTTAGTTAAAATTATCTCATTTCTAACCTATTCCTACCCCAGGTCAGTAAAAAACTCCTTATCAACCCCTAAATTTAGAGAAATCTTGTCGTTCTCAGCTGCAGTTTACTATAGCAAATTTTCTCCTATCTGTGTATAAGTGTGGGAACTCTCATTGTGTTATTAGGTGCCTCTGGGCATTGCTTAACTATTGTTGAACACAAACAGGGGCAGAAGTTTTCATATGGAAACAAAAAAACAGTTGCAGTTTATGAACACAATTATCATTCATATGAGATCCTGAAAACTGAATTAAACTTAGCTTTTTTAAAATTTGGCACTATACCTGTGTCAAAATTCTGTGTCAGAAATTAGAAAGTGGAAATTCCAACCCAAATGTTAACCTCAGCACGGAAAGCCAAGGCTGAAAATCTTACTGAGTGTGTTGCTAAACTCAGAGAGTTAAAGTAAGTGGATCTAGGAGTCCAGGTACTTCAGATCTTTTCAGTCTAACAGATTAATTTCTTTCCTATATTGAAGCCAAAAGCTTCAACGAATTGTTCAGGATTAGACCTGTGTAGCTAATTAGCTGGAACTGGAATTCTTTAGTAGCCAGCAGATAACTTGCTCTGTGGGATACAGAGCTAAGTATATAATTTATTTAGGAATAGCTTATCACATTCCCCATGTGGATCTGTATAAATGGCACATAAAGCTATTAGATATCTAGCTCCCATCTGAATCCAACAGGAATCAAGTTGAAAATGGACTTCTGGTTTTGTCAACATAATGCTCTGAACACATTGACTAAAAGAGCTTAATGCTGAAGAATTTGGTGAGGTTTCTGATGAGCTCAAGATGATCTATAAATCCCTCTGTACTAACTGAAAGGGCCTAATCTACCTAGGCTCTTAGATTTTCTTACCTGACTCTCAGCACTTAACACCCTTCTTATGAATACAGTAGTGCTTCCACAAGGGACTGTTGATGCGTCAGTAGTGAAAGCATCCTCTGCACTAACTGTGCTGGGAACATTCACCCTCCTTCTCTGCACCACATCCTCAACATACAATGAAATGGATTAATCAATGACTATTGCACACAGCCACCAGACTAACAACACTGCAGTTTCTATCCCCAAGTAAAAATAAATAACCTGAAGCTATTCCCTAGGCAAACAAAAAAAAAATCACGGTCTGTTGGCTGTATTGTCATGCTATTGTGTTTCTAATCTGTTGAACATACACTCTCTTAGGTATAAACAATAGTTACAGGAAGAGACTCCCTTCTGATTAAAATGACCTTTACAAGGTAATATCATGTTCAGGAATGTTCATAAGGAGTTTTAATAAGGTAAAAGCCAAAAGAACTAACATATAAAATCCAGTACATCTTTTACTGGGACAGGCTTTTCATCCTCTCTGCCATGCATGCTTCAGGCAGACACCTTCAGATATTCTAGGGAAATATTAAAAAGTAACAGCTTCTATTTTTCCTTTTCCTGAAGGAAAATAAAGAATGCTGAGGGTTAGCTGAAAAGCAATCTAAAGTTGGCTAAATAGCCCGGTATACATCTGGAATATCTAAAGATAGGAATTAGCATTTTAATGATCAGAAAGATCCTGGTAATAGTTATCTCTGAAAACAGTCCAAACAAATCCCCCTGTTTTATCCATAACTAAAGAAAAGAACTTTTCTTATTGCTTGCATATGTAAGAGTCCATTACCTATCTTTAGCTAGGAAGACAGATAAATGAGCAACTACCAGCTTTATGGGGTAATTTATAAAGTCTTGGTTCAGCAGAGTGGGAGTTCTAAATGAATGTTATTTTACATTTGAGTAAATGCCTGACAGATCAGGGGTTTTATGCAGTTCTGGAACTTTCTTTATATTAACAATGCACTCTGTCAAACTAGTAGGAAAAAAATGTGGTACAAAAATGGCCATTATCTAGGGAAATCATAATTGGTTTTCATATCAGCTTTCCTTCTTAAAATACCCAGATGAATGAAGTAGATAATTGCAAAGTTCACAGAACAGCAATTATATCCTGACTATAGCAATCAAGATGCTGACAAACTAAAGACCCACTATACACATAAATAGGCTGGTTTTTGTTTACAGGAGACAAGAAAGCTAACCTTTAAAAGATACTTATGCCATTCCTTAATCATTCTACTGAGATTTACACATTTTGTTTGTGGCATTTCAGCACTTTCTACACACTGGTTCAACAAGGTAAACAAACATGTATCTTACTGAAAGGAATCAATTAGTTCCATTGCCTTTTGTGGACCACTTTTTACTTCAACACGTCCTGATGCTCCTTGATGAACTGTGCTGTAACTAACCCTTAACATATATGGATCTTTGCATCTATCTTTTTGTTCTTTCTCACACCAGGGGAATTTGACTACAGTTGGTTTTATGCAACCCTATGTAACTTATATAATTCTTACCATGCATTTCCTTTTCCTGTCATTGTTGCATTTGTTTGCAGGGGCATAGACCAAGCAGTCCAGTTTCCATTGGGCAACAATACACAAAATGGCATTTGGTGGGGTTTTGTTCTAGCAGGATTGTTTGTTCCAGTCTCGTATTAAATCCAAAGTTCTACCTCTTACTTCACCTTGCTATATTTTGATGATGATGAGAAAAATGTTAATCCTTAAAAAAAAAAAAAGATTCCTTTGAAAATTCAGGAAGATGACGGGACAAAGATACCTACTTTCTATTTTATAGTAGTATGAAAATATGTCATCATTCAGCTGCAGTCTTCTGTCTTCTGCAGCTTTTGCTAAGAAACTAATATTTATTAAATCTTTGCTGTTATCTTTAAACTATGAACTTTGTCAGTTCTTCTGAAAAGACATTTTCCTGATTTTCAGCAACTTTCCCCATTTTCAAAGAATTGCTCATTGGATCTTTACTACCTTTCTTCCTATGTTTTTCTGGGGCAGCATAAAGAAACAAAATATGGAAAATGTAGCATATCCTATATTAAGACCAAAAAAACCAGTAAAGGATACAAACTAATTCTCAGGCTTCATATTACCAAAAACTCCGAGCAATTCTCAAGTGCGATTCTCTGCATCAGACTATTCCGGCAGAGCTACCAGGCTGGAGTCTACTCACTGAAAAGTCTATAAAAATACATTCATTACATACACGACCCTCATGGTGAAACAATGCCAAACACAGTCCAAAGGGCAGGATTTAGAAACAACATCTTCCAAATAAGATGCTGAATGCAAACACAAGTGCCCTGTTTTTCTAATGGCACATATCAGAAAATCCTGGAAGAAATCCTACCTTAGAAAAACATAATACATATGATGAATTTTTCTCTTTGGCAGTAGTCAAAGAGGTTCCATTTTGCATAATTGTACAGTTCTTTTTTTTTTTTCTTTTCAAAAATGACCAGCACTTAAACTTACTCTGCCTTCTGCCTGTTTTCCGTAATTAAACTCCCTTTTCATCTCTCTGGCAAAATGTAATTCTCTAGGGATATAACTTATATAATGTTTGGGCTCTTTCCACTCTTACCTGTCATCCTCATATTGCTTTTCAGTTGCAGCAAGTCTTCCTCCCTTTAGGTCACCTACCTGATAAAACTTTTTTTAATCGTAAATCTTCACTTCATATTACCCATACACACAGTTCTAGTAATGCTTCATTTGATACATGGGTGACACTGGAAATCTCAAGGTTTACTCCTATGGCCTCTTTGACAGCATTATTTCTACAATGAATTGACAAGTAATGACAAGCATGGGTAACATTTAACTGTTTTATTCAATCATCAAGGATGCTATTACTCTCTGTTCTTAAGTAGCTTAACTAAGCTGTTCAACAGTCAAGTATCACATTTAAGCAAAGAGTACTACCAAATCAATTTTCAATTTTTTCCAACTGTTTATAGTGAACTCATATAGGATAAGTCCTAAGGAGATGTTTCACACGCCTTTGATGTTTCGATGGACCTCAGTGAAAAATAAATACAAATAGCTATCTCCATACTAACAAAAGCATTTGAATACAGTTGAAACCTTTATATGATACAGTTCATACTCATCCAAAGGATACTCTTGAGATGTTATATCTGCAAAAGAATACTTTTACTGCACCAACCAGCAAATCACAAGGAAGAAAATGCAGCTGTACAGACTAAACAAAAAGACCGAAACTCCACAATGTGTCAATGTGCCAAAGCTTCAAGACTTTTCTCAAGAAAATGTATTATAGCTCTTTGAAACCAGCATGGCAGGGTAACAGAACCGGCAATACAAATGAGGATATGCAAACAGAAAATGAGCAACTACTTCCATGAAGCTGTAGATTTCTTGTCTTAGTGTGATCATATTTTAAAATACAATGTATGTTGCTTACATGGGAAGTGAGAGTACTAGTGACAACGCCAGCTGTCTTTGAAACCTCCTAATGAACAACGAGAAGTGGAATCGTAATTAGAAACAACTCAAGGATAAGAGACGCTGTGGATGTACTATAAGGTACCGCATTCACAATAGATTTGCAAGAAGTGGGTGGGTCCTAATGCTCTCAGTAGGCAGGACTACTAGGAATGATAACTGCATATTCATTTTTTAAGGGATGGATATTATTTTCATGAAGTTAAGGAATAGATAGATACACTTTAAGTGAGGCACATTAAGCTGCACCAGGGATGTTTTATCATAAATTGTAATTGGAGCAGTGGAAATCACTCCTGCATGAAAAAAAGTGAGTACTACCAATGGAAACAGCAGTCTTTCCTACCTATAGCAAGGCACTTGAAAAAAAGGAATTCTTCTAAGTATTTGTAGTAAGCATCAGCATAATTCCTGAATTAAATATTTTGTTTTGCTCATGTTCAACATTGTGAGTCTATCCTCTGTGATTCACTTTTTGGCTTCAATTTGAGTAATGAATAACTCGTGCATCACAGCTACAAGCACTCTTACAAATATTCGAAGATTGATATTCCTAGGGCTTTGATTCTCAAAGGACTCACAGATTTGTCTTCCTTAGCTACAAAGTTATGTTGCTCAAAGACAGCACTTTCAACAGATATGTTTTAGTATGTTTGACTTGCTGACTCGCTTAAAAACAAACAGCCTTAGCTTCACAGCACAGTTCATTCATGGAAGCAACTGGCTCCCATGTGCTTATTCTGCCCTCAGCAGAAGAGCCAACTATAAAACCACCCACCATTTATGGGATCTGCACTGTGTCTGATCCAGGGCAGGTGGTAGAACTTCTAGGGCACAGCACAGTTCGCTTTTGTTCTACATTAACTTGTGAGTTTACATAAACTGAGGGCACAGCCCTTTTCCTGTTGAAGACACAAGTGCCAATTTTGTTGCCAAAATGTAAAATGGGTGACTCGTCCGCAGTCCAGTCTGTCAAGTGTCTACAGTCTAGCACCTCTTTTTTTGATCCAGGATTTGATTTGCTCTCCACTTCTCTTGGCTGAAATTGATTTATGATTCCAAGTATTAGAGATTTCTTACATGCCAATAGTATTCTGTTGTGGTGTTGTCTGCTACAGCATTTGTATGGTAGTCTAAGGATCTCAGTAAAGCAAGATTTATAGTGGTGAGGTAGTATTAGGTAGAATAATTGGACTATATCTGAAAGAAAATGGGAACTTTTTAAAAAACATATATGCCTGTGAAAGTGTTTATGTGCCTCTGTGTGGTTTTCCAGCCATTCCCCAATCTAATAAAATACGTTAATTGTCCCTTCAAACTTTAATGTCATACATTGAAGTCGATGTTTTCAATTTCAGCCCCTATCACATCGTATCCACAATGATACTTCATTTCTTTGATGTTTTGTTTTCCTCTTCTAGCTTGGGCCTATGTTATCCTCTTCTAGTTCACTTCCTATTTATGAGACTATCTAATTCACAGACACATAGATATCATAAAAAGACTTATGTGTGGAGATATGACCTAGAAAGTAAAACAAGGACCAAAACAAGGTTCATTGGGAGAGAATTTCTTGTACGATTTTAGAAGAACAAGATCCAGTATTATAGAAAGTCTTGAAGGAAATGTCACGTGATCCTACAGCATTTACTGAGGCACAGAAATGAACGGTGAGAAAAGCAGAGCAATGATGTGTTGAATCTTTTAAAAGAAATCATGGATCAAGATGTCACAGAAATAAATTCTGCCTGCGGTCATGAACACAAGGAATGAAAATACAGATTGACTGTGGAAAATGAACTGGTACAAAAAGGAGAGAAAGCAGTGATTCCAAAGATGATGTATTCAGAAATTCAGCAGAGGGTGAGGGAATTCGTTACAGACAACTCTGTATGCATTACAAGAGGAACCCTGTATGGGCCAAGTGTCACTGGAGAAAAGAAAAAAATCATCAGAAATTTTGTGTCTGAGCCAAGTACAAGAGTAAATTAACAGAAATCTCTTTTTTAGTGATGCACTTAGTACGACCTGGCAGCAATTGGCAATCCAATTATAATCAACACAAGGACAGTCATAAGGCAACTTTATGACTTAGCTAGGGCTACAAGAAGCACATCTTACTTCAAACCCACCCACCCAAGGATAACTGTTACAGCAATATTAATAGTGGTATCTCCAAAATTCTTCTTTATTTTAGTCTTTAAAAGATGAGATCTTAGGCAGCATACTATGGACAGAAACAGGTTCAAAAGAGAAAGTGTAGCTTCCTCATGTAATGACAGAAGGACTGGAGAGACCATATTTACCTAGTATCTCATTCCGATTTTACAAAGCTGCTGAAAGAATCAAGTTACAGTTCTGAAGTCTTTGCATCACCAAAACTCCCACTGTTGCCTAAAGGATTTTTAGTGAATCACAAATGCAAGACTCAGACCAAAACAGACATAGTTTTTAAAAGTATCATGTAAAGTGATTATAAAAGTCCTCCTTCACTATTTTTCTGATTACCTAGAATACTGTGCTATAATGCAAAAAAAAAAAAACATCTGAAGTCCATCCAGATATTTGGCAAAGCAGCATAAAAATCCACAAAGTTTGGAATAACGTAATTTCCACAAATTAAAGTGGTTTCAGTAAGTGGCCTCAGCTGCTAGACAGGAAGTCAGACTAACAAAACAATCTTTCTGTGAAACAGAGGCATTTTTCAGGATCAAATTAGCTTTTCACTGTAAAGGCTTCTACTGATTTTTTTTTAAGAGCTCACTTTTCAAAATGCAGTCATGTATCATACTGATACCTCTTCATTTTAGCTGCTTTCGCTGGAAGTTTGCTTTAGGATCTTACTGAAACTGTAATCATTGTAGGCTTTCAGTTGTGTCCGTGTGCTATATATATATAGCCTTTCATTCTTATTTCTCTTATCCTCTTTCTTCCTCCTCAGTTTGCATTGTTTGCTTGACAAAGCCATTCCTTGTATATGAACTGAAGCTAAGGCAGACATGCAAATTTTGTGTATAAGTGGGTGTGTAGTTTTTCTCACAAAATACACAACTACTCATTAATCTCTCACAGGATGCTCACAAGGCAAGCACCTATATTAGGAGACTTGAGATAATGAAGTTTTAAATAGTTTTCCCATCACGAATGAAAAGATCATTACTTTGAACATCAAAAGTACTGTAAGCATCAAAAGACTTTGATGGTACAGCATTCATAGGGTGACTCTTTTAGTCACTGTTGCTGTAATACATTATCACCTCAAAAACCTGCAAGTAGTTGTCTTGACAACATTCCTCTGAGGTTAAGATGTCATATTGAAGCTCATCTTATAGTGAGGGAATTCACTTACAGAGAAGCTAAGTGGCTTTCTGCAGTCATACAGGAAACTAGAACAACACAGACCCACATCTCGGTCAGAAAGTTTATCTTTCACATAGTATGACACTACCACAACCATGAAGCCATTCACCTGGTTTAGTTACTGATAACAGGGAGCATTAAATATGAAGTACAATGGGAACATGAACAGAACATGGACTCTAACCCAGTCTTAGTTTATGACTGTGAGAACTCAGCAAAATGTGAGTAAGAATTATCCTTAGTTTTCTAAGCTTGCAAATGCAAGCTACTGAAGTCTGAATACATTGAAAAGTTTCTGTGAAATAAAGAGCAAAAGGAGCTGTGAAGGTGTTTACAACTTAAATAAAATTGCAAATTCAGGGAAGTACTCAGCCTCTTCAACCTCTGGATGTTGGCTTTCAAGGACTGTAGATTAAGGTATTTTTGTGTATCTGTAATGTGCCCCATTCGGGATAACCCAATGTAGCACAAACTATTTAAAGGACAATATAGCCTCTTTTGTTCCCCAAAGAAAATAACATGAAGAAACCACCTGGGGTACAGAGTGAGCAGACTGCAGTGATTGTCTCAGACCATTGTACTACTCAAACATACATAAACCTCTGAAGAGGAGCTGGCTGCCTTTCAAAATTATTTTCTCTGGTCTTCTAATCAGTCCCTTACAGACAGGAATGGAAGAACAGAATCTGCATTAAAAATGTACAAGGAGCCATATTTTCTCTCTCTCTCTCTGTGAGAAGAGGGCGTGAAGGCTGGTGGTCTGCATCCCAGTCCTCCATGTGTACCACACGAATCAGATATGGCAGTCAAGCAGATGGTATGAGATTTAACCAGTTCATTGCTCTCTTAACCTTGCTTAATGATTAATTTGGCACTAATTGAAGATTGCATGGATACAGCTCATCGTTTATGATTTAAATGATTTGTCAGGTTCAAACCTCAATTTTAGCCAAATTGTACCTTCATCTTTGTGTTTGTATTCAGCAGTTATAAAGTCTGTTGTTCGAAACCCAAACCCAACAGGCAGCATTACTGTGGGAAATAAGTTTCCTGAGCTTACAGAACACCCCACCTATTCATGAAAGTTCTCTATTCATATGTATTTTCATTTTTAGAATAAAAAGAAAGATAAGACTTTTTTTAAAATTATATGGCCCAAAAATTGCATTGGAAAAAAAGTGCTTACTATCTATGTATTTTTTTTTAGTAACACTAATAGTTTTTCCAGCATGGGGCAAGCACCACATGCAGGTACAGGTTGGGTTTTATTGGAAGTCTAAGAATATACACTGGGAATGATCTTCACTTTACATGCTTTCTGAATTTTTGCTTTCAAAGCACATATTCATGTAGCAGTTCAAACAAAACACATGAAAGACAAGCAGCTTATCATTACAGGAATGTGCTGCTAATGATAACTAGCTGATTAAGTACCACAATTTTTTCAAATTCACTTGATTCCTACTTATTTGCATCTTGATCTTAAGCCACCACTAAGCTACCACTGTGTTTGCCATCATCAGCGAGTAATACTGTGCAATCCTAGAGCAAGAAGGATTCTCACCTGTTCTATCAAGGTTTTTGCCAACATCAATTCTTCCAGATTAACCATACATTGTCTTGTGCATTGACTTGTGTAACATCAAAAAAAGGCTTGAATTCTTGTTCAGTACCAAAATCTCAGAGAAACAAATCAGTGTACAAATGTATGTGCAAACAGTTACATTGAGGAGCAAAGCGTGCATGCAGGAATAATGCATCATCTGCCCTAATTTCTGCCAGTGCAACAAAGAATCAGACCTTGAGTGGAAGGATAACAAAAGACCTGTTTATCCATCAATAGCTGTAAAACAGACTCATATCAAAATTTGCATGGCACCTTAGCAGCAACAGGAATCTTCGCAGCATTCAGAGTAAAAAAAACAAAGAAACTTTTTGGATTCAGAGGGAACTTTATCCTCACATGAAAGAGGAAAATATGCTCACATATTACCTAACACTCCAGATCTGGGTCTTAAGAGAGTAAAAATATGCTAGATTGTTCTTTGAGAATGAAACATTTCCATATATACATAAACCTACGTGAAATTTTCTGCTATGGGAAAATGTTACTGTCTCCAATAAAAAAACTTTCTCTCATCTATATATACATATATTTCCATGCTTTTCCTTCCATCTTGTGATGGTCCAGATAGTTTCCATACAGCCCACTAGACACTGTAAATCTCAGTTAAGACTGTTTTTTATGATATACTTGTTTCTAGACTAACCCCAATGTCTAACTGGATCCCCTTCCAGGCCCACTGCAATATACATGAATTGAGATAAAACACATGTAAGCTTTATACAAATAAAGAGTTCGCAGACTTTTTCATGCAATAAGAACAATAACAAAATATTTTATATTACAGGAGAATCTCAAAACCTACTCCAACTATCAGGCACTGAAAGTTAAATGAAAAATGATGGATCGTGCCACAAAGGGCTCACAAGGGCAATATAATTGCAAAACACAATGCCATGTGGGTAGAACAAATCTGGAAGAGAAAAAGGACATCCCAGATAACAAGCAGACAGCAATTAATTAAGTTAGAGTATAATTAATTATACTGCTGCCCAGTCATTATCAGATTTTCCTGTTAGCCTGAGAACAGTAAGTTTTAATAGAGCATATTAAATGCTATTTTCTTTCATCTGTTTAAGGCTATGTAACTGTTTACCTTTTTAGCATGCTACAAAAGGCAACAACAAACCCTTTTGTGACAGAAGGATTAGGTTTCTAGCGCCTGCAGAAAAGCCATATATTACAGATTAATTTGTAAAACTGTACAGTAGCTGCAGATGTGTATAACATTTGTTATATATTGACTGTGATGATCTGACAAATTATAGTCAATGTCTCAAACATTCGTTAAAGAACTTCAGTGGAGAAAATGGCCTCTGTAAAAACGCTGGAGTCTTGTGAACAGGACAATGTGGCCGGAGGAGGGGGCCCCACGGGGGGTGGGACTGTGCTTCTATCTTAAGCCCCATTTCTATTTTAAGCCCCATTTAACAAAAGCACAATATAACCCCAACCTTCTGCTATACTGCTAAGACCATAGCTGCTTGGTTGCTTGCTTATGTTGTTGTTATTTTTGTATTTCTGACTAGTGATGCTGTGTTGACTTCTCAGGATTCCCGAGAAGGGGGAAGGACATAGGGAGTTTGGCAGCAGCCTACACTGGAGTTCTTGCAGCGGCACCTATGCCACATAGGAGCAAGAGGTCGCTATAAACTTATTAGCCTTTTTACACACAATGAGCACTTTCTGCTGATGTACAGATGCTTTAATCAGAGCAATTCCAGTCAAGAGAGCTTGAAGTTTAAGGCTAGTTTGTATGCATCTGTAAGTAACACATCCTGCACATGGCTTGTATAAGGCTGTTTTACAGAAGCTGCATGAGTGCCTTGGAGGGTGCACCTCAGCCTCTCGGATGGATCCCAACCACTAGTAGCACTGCTTGACATCTCCTTCAGTTCCACCCCTCTAATCATTGTTTATCTTTGTATATATTTTACAGGTTATCAGAAGCCCACCACAGGACTTATGTTTTCAGTTAATGAGTGGGCCATTATCTGTATTGTTTGTTTGGTTTGTGATGTTTTTATGATACAACAGGGGAAGATGGTTTGGAACTCCTTCCTCCTTGCCTTTCTTACCTTTGGTGCATCTGGACAAGGAGAAAGGACCTCCAGTTTAGCTTGGGAAGTGATACAAGGATTCATACATGTCTGGAATAGAAAGGTTCAGGGGATCTGTATTCAGATTCCTACTTCTGCCGAGCAGGGGATTAGATTTGGTTTGATACCCATGAGCCTCAATACTGGAAAATATAATATGAGCAATGGCATTATAGGGTTAGTAGATGCTCCATTTGAGTACCAATATCAAAGTGATTACATTTCCTCTGGCAGATGGTGGCAAGATGAAGCAACCTTCTATGAGATCCCTCAGGACATGGGGTGGCCTGACTTAATAAACAAAACTAATAAACAAAACTTGTAAGCGATGGAGATCAGAGGTCAGTCACGAAATTGGTATTAGTCATAGCTCACCGTGTTCTCCAGGATTCAAGGAAGCCTATTCCAGACGATTCCCACCTTCTCCATCCTGGTGGAGAATAACAGGTTGCCCTTCCTATCACAATATATCTTGTAATCTAGTGCCCTTTTGGCCTTCTTCCCCAGAAATTACCCCTTTTGAATTACAATATAATGTAAGATGGGATTCAGCTTGGTGTGTTCACATACCTGACATGAAGGGACAATATCTTTTAATGAATAACACCCACACTGCTTGGGGATGGTCAGTGAAACAGATGTTAAAAAACCAACCTCTTCACTTATTAAAGAAAGAATTTGTGGGCACGCCCAACCCCAATGATGCTCATTTGCTAAACTGTACCCACATTATAGGTTGTACCACAGGTGCTGGTGGATTGCCCATTGAAACCTGGATCAGTTTGTAAGTTAGAACCTTAATTCGAGCTATGTGCACCTGTTGGGGATATCCTAATTTTGGATACTGAAACCAAGATAGCCAATGTAATCAGATCACCAGTAATGTTACCATCTGGCTAAAATGTGGAATTCCCATTAACCACTTCCCAAGACATAAGGTGGGGGAAGATAATCAAATACCCTGGGGAGATGCAACTATTTGTCAAAATGCTTTGTATGCTGCCCCTGAGGGGACCGTCTGGGGGTGCTCAGAAGGGAAAATGTACTCTCATTTGAATGTTATCAAACAGGCTGGATTTTGGTGTGGTTTGGGAATTCCTACTATGTGTCCCAGGCAAATCTTTAAATCTACCACACCACCTATTCAAAGGAAAAAACGAGAACTTGATGACCCAAGTAGCACCCAAAAGTGGATTCAAAGCATTCTAAAACCCAATTATACCTGGGGACAGAAGGTATCGTTAGAACTAGAAGCATTCTTTGCACCATCTGGGTATATTGTTCGGCACCAATGGGTGCTAGAAAACCTAACTTGGCGAGTACATGTATTAAGTAATTGGACTCGATATGCCTTTGGGGAACTAAATCTACAAGTGCAATGAGTATCAAAAATGGCATTACAGAATCATTTAGCCTTAGATATGTTATTGCTAAAAGAACAAGGTGCGTGTGGTATGTTAAACTTGACTGAATCTGAATGTTGTATTACCATTCATAATGCCATGATCTCTATTGAAGAAGCCCAGGCAAAGATGAAGGAGACTGCTGACCAGACAGAACTCTTCCACGCAATGCAACCAGCTGACTGGTTTCATGGCTGGAGTCCAAATTCATGGCTATATTCCATCTTGGGATATTTGGGACTGACAGGATGGGGAAAATGGCTTGTAAATATTGGACTTATGATATTAATTGGATTTATATGTTTAATAGCAGGCCTTGCCATAATAAGATGTATGGTTAGCCACTTACTATCCTCAGCTGCCTCCCTCTCTTCTCCTACTGTCCGCTATACTAAAATCACCACAGATGAAGATGATATGAACGAGAATCAAAGTCCAGTGACTGTTTGAGTCACGGGGTGGTGTGACGGTCTGACAAATTATAGTCAATGTCTCAAACATTCGTTAAAGATCTCTGGTGGAGAAAACGGCCTCTGTAAAAACGCTGGAGTTTTGTGAACAGGACAATGTGGCCGGAGGA
>JANZLQ010000022.1:22094708-22113764 GCA_026212715.1 Elanus axillaris | reverse complement strand
CTTAATAACATGCTGCAAGGTTCATATTGATAAGTTCACCTGTACTTGGGCAAGGTTAGTTAGGTTGAATAAAAGTTAATGGTTGCTTGAACTCCCCTGGTGTTGTTTCACCTTAATTCCAACAAAGGAAATCCACGAACCTGAGTCACTCCAAATTTGGGATACGACACTGACATGTTGAATGGAGATACATAAATCTGTATTTCTAATACTGAATTCTAAGCAATATGTTATATTGTTCAAAAATTTACTTCATGGCATGTTATTACAGTGATGCTGAATTCACTTTCACACCCATATCATGAATGAAATGCAATTTAGCTAGTGTTCCCAAGTTAATTTTGCTGTGTTTCTAGCTATAGATTAATTACTCTTTCATTAATGTTAGATGATATTTTTTGTGATAGAGTGCTACATTACAAGAAACAAAAGGAAGTAAATGTGCAAGATACAGATTTAGATTATAATTCAAAGTATGCCAGTTTTTTCTGTGAGTGGAATACCAACTTAGGTTATTTTCAAGGTGAGATCATTATGTATCCCCAGCAATTCAATCAAGATAAAATCTGATTCATACATCACTTAGTAAGGATGCCACAAGGTCAAATATTACAGAAACTATTTACTTATGTTTACAATTACAGCTTACTGTTGAGCTCTAGTTCTTTTTTCAGGTTTGCAACACAAACTTCAGAAGCTTTTATAACATGCAGGAAGTCCATCATCTCTGAAAACAGGAAAATAATGATGTCTACATCGCCAATAAGTGAAAATGAAGAAGTGACCCTGTAAAGACAAAGATAACAGCATTGTATGCTCAGGAAAATATGTGACCATTTTCAACCTGAAAACCAGAAACAAAGTGAGCTGCGGTGTGTCAAGGCTTTTTCTAAAGGATTAAATGAAATGTCTTATTTGAACTCTCTCACGTAGACAGAACTATCTGAGAACAGGTAAAAATGGTCAAACTAACTGGTAAATATGTCAAGATGTTTATTCAGTAGTCATAACATTGATAAGGTTTAAATTCAGTAAATACAAACAGATATCTAATTGGATTACCACTCAGTACATCAAAAACAGGCACAGAATTCAAGCTTCTGAATCTGTTTCCTGAGCTGAACTTAAGATTGATTAGTTCCCAGAGCAAAGCCAATGTAAAAAAAAGATTAAAAATTTCAGTGGAGGGGTAGGTAGCAGGGACAAATCCATAGTAAAAAATGGCATTTAATCTTCTTTTTAAATAGAAATTGTTTACTTATTACTTAAACAAAAATTGCGTGCTTACTTCGCTTGTATTGTTGCATTACAAAGCAATGAATAAAGCAAAGAAGTCTCTTTTATGCTACCTCTGTTTCTCTACACCCTAATCCTTTAAATGCCGACTGTCAGATGTCACATACATTCTTTAAGGGGTTTTTTAGTGTTTGGATAGTTGGTCAGAATGTATATATCACACGACTATAGAGCCACACAAGTATCCGCTTTTTTTGTCACAGTGGCTGAATGTTTTAAAAGTTGGGAACAAAACCAAACCATGCATAAGGAAATGCTACTAAGAAAGAATGATGTATATTCACTCTGATTTCCACTACAGTTTTCTGGAGAGACATACACAAATTCTATTTGGATTTTCTCTCTACAAAGATTCATACAGTTGAGTTTTACTGACACAAATCTTCAAGACTGAATTGCAAAATCACGTCAGTGCCTAATTGCAGGTATTGAATTTTGCATTTATTCATATAAATAAGTTACAATAGAAATTATTTCTCCTATACTTAGCCAAGGAACTGTGAACTAATCAGAGTTAGAAGTAACTTGCATATAATGAAATTTACCCCAAAAATCAATGACAGCACAAGGCCTACAAAGCTCTTAAACACCACTGCTGCCTATATAAGGACAAACTCTTATGTAAGGTAGCAATATTTTTGTCACATATTTCCTTTTTAGATGGAGGACTAGCTAAGAGATGACTAAAGATGCAACTGAAAACCATATAATTTTAAAGATAAAGGACTCCGTATCTTGGAAGCAAATGATATATAAATAACCGGTAGTATCTAAAAATTATACCATTTCTAATCTATCCTCAAAATGGACCGAGATCTTCAGGCTGTGTATGGAGTGATCAATTTTCAAGCTAGTTTCTGTCAATCAAGCCTTTTTCCACTTCACTGATAAAGCTTCCATGGATTTCAGTAACTGTACCTTTAAAGTAAAAATCCTTTAAAAGAAAATAAATATTTTAACAAGATTTTGATGTGTCTGTTTATAATCAAATCCATCATTTACCCTCTGGCTACTTCTTCTTTGAACTCCAACCACGTAACAAAACATTTTATATTCATTTATGTATTGGGTTTGCAAGGCAAGGTTTTGATAGTGGAGGAGGCTACAGGGGTGGCTTCTGTGAGAAGCTGCCAGAAGCTTCCCCCATGTCTGACAGAGCCAATACCAGCCGGCTCCAAGACAGACCCACCACTGGCCAAGGCTGAGCCCATCAGCAACGGTGGTAGTGCCTCTGGGAGAACAGATTTAGGAAGGGGCGGGGGGAAAACAACCCTGCACAAAAGAAACCCTGCAGCCGGAGAGAGGAGTGAGAACATGTGAGAGAAACAACCCTGCAGACCCCCAGGTCAGTGCAGAAGTAGGGGAGGACATGTTCCAGGCGCCGGAGCAGAGATTCCCCTGCAGCCCGTGGTGAAGACACTGGTGAGGCAGGCTGTCCCCCTGCAGTCCACGGAGGTCCACGGGGGAGCAGATCTCCACCTGCAGCCTGGGGAGGATCCCACGCTGGAGCAGGTGGGTCCCCGAAGGAGGCTGTGACCCCGTGGGAAGCCCGCGCTGGAGCAGGCTCCTGGCAGGACCTGCAAATCTGTGGAAAGAGGAGCCCAGGCTGGAGCAGGTTTTCTGGCAGGACTTGTGACCCCACGGGGGACCCACGCTGGAGCAGTCTGTGCCTGAAGGACTGCAGCCCGGGGAAGGGCCCCACGCTGGAGCAGTTCATGGAGGACTGTCTCCCGTGGGAAGGACCCCACGCTGGAGCAGGGAAAGAGTGTGATGAGTCCTGCCCCTGAGGAGGAAGGAGCGGCAGAAACAACATGTGATGAACTGACCCCAACCCCTGTGCCATCAGAAAATTACAATAAGTCCTGATAGATGATTCATGAGTTCAGAGTTAAACAGAAGTATTAGTTATGATATATAGTTTGTGCATAAAAATGTACTTGAAAGGGCTTATCTGAGAATGAGTCCTAACTGTGCACAAAAATAATTAACTTTGTAGCACTCTGGAATGGTGATTTTGCAAACGTAGATGCCTATCTGCCTAACAACAAAAAAAATGAACTTTTTTTGACTAATGAGAATTAATTTCTTGTAAGTTAATGGAACCATTTTCCTTGGAGAATCATTTACTTAATGTAAAGAGACGAGTTTAATGTAAAGCGACAAGTTGAACTTCAGATGAAATTGATAATTTATGATTTTGTGTTCAGACTGCTAACCAAAATGAAGAGGAAAACAGTAAGATAGACAGAGTGAACATTTTAATTGTCCACAGCTACCATCAGAAAGGACACATAATGCTTAAGTTGGAAAGCTCTAATTTCTTTTTGTTCAGTGTCTTCACAGAAGAGGCAGAATAGAATCAATGAATAAATCAGAGAAAACAATAAACCTCACAATGACCTTCAATTCAGATATTCAGTTGATTTCAAAAGACCACATACTGTGAAAATTGGTACTTCCAAATAAATTCACTCATGTCAGCAGTCCCTTTGTATATATTAGTGTTAAGTAAACAAAATTTCATTTTTTAAAAATTGACAAAAATCATGTAAACATTTTTAACAATATATTTTCCTTCAACTATACCTAAAAGTTAAGCAAAAATGAGGGGGTTTCGCAACAAGTCAAGCTCCAAAAGATTGCCAAAATGGTCAGAACTATATTAAATGAAATGAAGATTGGTCTGCTATGCCATGTTCATTCTGTGCTTCAGGCTTCCAACCTGCTGTCTTTTTTGTAACAGTCATAAGCCTTTAATCTTACACAACATTCAGGATGTAACTGCAGGGCTGGCTGTGTCTTTACGCATACAGACACAAGTGAAGCGTGCTGCATATGATGTGCACCGCCCTTGGAGTGGCTCAGGGAAGTATCATGCATGACTTGGATGCTAGTCTTTCCCGCTTCACCTTCTGGCAGAGGCATAGGTTTAAACTGGACTATATTTGTAACCATTTAATTATGTCTGTCTTGCAGCAAGCCAGATGCTTACTTTTTTCCCTCATACTTGCTTACTTGCAGGCATAGCCCACACAGCAAGTATGTCTACTTTGCAAACCAAAGGTCTGAGTCTTTTCTCAGGTTCAGACTCTTTTTGTTTACATGTTCTCATGTTTAAATGGACTAAACACCAGTAAAAAATTTTAGAGCTGTCTAAAAGCCCTTCTCTTTAATTCACAGCATAATAGAACTAACTGAAACAATGGATGCAATTCATCAGAATAAACTGTCTCAGAAAGTCAATCAGAAAGACTCTTTCTAGGAACTATGACTAAAGAAAGCACATTTGAAAAAACTAAAGAAATGCATCTCTACTGTTTTGTTACCCACAATGAAATTCAGTAAGGTACTCATTCTCATTTTGCCTGGAAAATTCACAGAAAGAAGGTTGGTTTCTTTTTTGTCCTACTGACAGAAAAAAATTATTTCATTCTTCAAAATTAAATTAAACCAGGCAGGCTGAAAACCTTAAAAAATAAATATCTGATTTTTTCTTAAACCAAATATTTTACACCCATATAGAGACATGTTCTGTACTTACAAGTTTTAATCTGATTTTATATTCTGCAACTTGAAGGAGAATCAGGCTAGACAATTACAGTGAAAATTTCACTCCTACCTTACAATTAATTTGATCAATTATTTTGATTTCTCAATATTTAATGCAGTTCTTGCAATATATACTAATACAAGAAGTGATTAAGTGCTATGGTGTTTCTTGCATTTCCTGGAGGCTTTATTAATCATAGAATCATTAGGTTGGAACGAATCTAAAGAGTTCGGGTAGTCCAACCTCCTGCTCAAAGCTAACCAAGAACAGGCCACATTGCCTGCGGCTTTGTCCAGATGGGTCTTGAAAGTCTCCAAGAACACAGACTCCACAACCTCTCTGGCAAACCTGTTCCAATGATTAATTATCCCATAATGATTTTTTTTTCCATATACCTGTTCCAAGCCACTCCTTTTTCCACCTATGAGCACTGTCGGCACCTTAGTTAAGATCCTGGCTCCATTTTCCTGGTAACTTCTTAGGTATTGAAATTCTTGTTTGTCTGTTAATAGATGCAAAGTTTGTATTTGCTCAGACTGCAAACAGAATAACTGGCAAAGCCTATAAATGAGAAAAATTACATTGCATTAAATTTTACATTCTTACCCACTGATATTTCTAAGTATTTTGCACAATCATGTTTATATTTTATGAATATTTGTTAAATATATGGGCATTTTTTTAAAAAAAGATGGGGAGGAACAGCAAAATATGATTTAATTTGAGTCACAGATCACAACTGAAGACTAGGAGTTAAACTACTTTCACTTTATGACAAATAGTAGACAGATGGGCTTCTGAAAGGAACTTTCACAAACATTTTCAATCAGTTATCACAAAGGGTTCATCTGAAAGCATCCATTCTGGGAACATACTTTTATCCATTACTTTGTAAAGAACATCTCACAAGCATTTTTACTTCTGGAGTAGCAGAGCATCTCAGAGGCCGATGTAAGCTTTGCCATCATTGGATACTGTGCTGCCATTTTACTATTTACATGCTTAGAAATTCAGTGCACTCACATTCCCCTGGCCAATTTGTCTGAGTTTATTAATTCTTTCTCATTAATATTTTCAACTTGTTTTAATGACAGAAAAGCATCCTTGAGCCTGCAGGTAAAACTGAATCAAATATTTTAAATTTCAGAGCTCCAATAAAGGCCTGGTTCTTTAGCAACTTATTAAATAATTAAGAGGTTGCAGCAGCAGTTTGAAATGGCCCTTGTCAATGCTTGACAATTTATTTTCATATCAAAACTATAAATCATGGGCAACCCACATTACTAGTGTCATTTGAGGACAGATTGTAAAGTTCTAAGGCTGTTTTGAGGAAAAGACAAAAAAAATACACTGCATTAATAAAGAAGTAAAAGAAAAATCTTTCCAGTTTAAAAATTAGATTCTACAGGTAAAGTTAATTTTCATTTCATGCATCTTCCTTTACATTTTCCCACTATAATGAAAATTAACCTACTTTGTTCACCTCAAACATGAGCAGACCAAGGCTGAAGAAACAGCATGTCTTAGCTTATCACCCCATACTCTTTCAACTCTTGTCTTAGTTATTGCAGCCCATGTCCTGTGAAACTGGTGAATTTCTATCCTTGATAAGGGAAGGACAATGGATCATTTTGATACGTCTTTGTAGGCTCTGTGAGATAATAAGAAGTGGGCCAGCAGAGGAGATGGCATGGGGCAGACAAATGCAAGAACACATGAATCTTCAAGAATAATGAGAACTGCAAAGCTCTTTGGGGTAATTAATCCTTTTCCACTGTGGTCCCTATAAGAATTCTCAAGTGTTCTGGTGCTTTCTCAATTCACTGACTGAGGGCACCTTCTCCCTGGGTATAAACGGTTAACTTCATTTGTGCATGTCATCAAGATAACTGCACATTCGACTAGCCCTAGAATCTGCATGCAATGGCTTGCACATCTATAATGTGCCAGTTCTGCGGGAAGGCAGGGAACCTCCATCAGTCACAGACATCAGCAGGGGATCCGTCTCACAGCAGATGGCTCCACCCAATACTCCTCAGCCACTCTTCACCAATTCAAGTCAATACAGACAGCCTTCCCTTTTAGGAGCACATTGGAATTAAAAACAATGCACTGGGGCTCCTAGAGACCCAACAGCAATTTTAAAGAAGCAAACAAAAAAATAGCCTAATTCTGTCACCTAGTTTACATTAGTTGTCTTATGGCATCAGGAATGGGAAAGACCTGTCAAAAGCTCAATTTTTTCTGTTCACAAAACAGGACTTTCCTTCAGCTTTTGAGAATTTTCAATTTTGCTTTTGAATTAAAGTGCTCAGCTTTCCATGAACTTTACAACTAAACCAAAACTAGAAGAGGAACAGATTCAAGTGTTTTCATTCTTAGGCCATATATGTTTTTTTTAAATGTGAAAAGTAGACCCACAATCCATTCAAATTTTCATCAGATTTTCAGTTATTCTTAAATAAGATTTATTTGTAATGAAAACCAGGTATAGCTATGAAATAACTCTGCTTTTTCACTCATTTCAGATAGAGAGGCTTAAATAATTTTTGCAGTAATCTTAAATAATGGCATAAAGAAAGAATCACAATAGAGCAAAGCCTTTTGGGGTTATTTGTTTGTTTGTTCCTCCCTAAGAACATGGTTAAAGATCCCTTTGCAAAGGATGGTAAAGCCTCAGTTCAGGCAGAATTCAAGTAGGAACATACAAGATCTGGAAATTGAAGTCACTTTTTAAGAGCCACCATAAGCATAAAGTAACTGCCCATTCTTCTTTTTCCCTTTAAGCAAGCAGGGAAATCAAAGTTAAACTCTTAGAACCAGTTCAGCTACTGTCAGTCAATAATTCTCAACCTCAGCACAGGTACACTGGCTACCCTAGCTGATGATACTGCCCCAGAGCTTAGAAAATGTGGAGGCTGAGAAACATCCAGCTCAAGCATTAAAAAAGGGAGAAACTAACATTGTTGCCTCCAATCTTGCTAAGTCATATGTGTACTTGCAGTCCACTGAATTCCAACCTTCTCAACTGAAAAGAAACCCTAGTAGATTACTATTAATTATTTCAAGAGTGCAAGTGGTATACTACCCACAAAAGCAAAATGTTCTTGTGCTAAACAAAAATACCACTTCAATGAGATCTAAATATGCACAATTTACCTTGAAGATTTTTCTAGAATAAATAATTACTAATTTTTCCTCTGAGTTAAAGCAGGTTTCATGAGGTATCAAATTTGCACATAGATCGGGACAGCAACTGTAGAAAATAACAAGTGCAGCATTTAACTGTAATTGAAAGAGAAGCAAGTCATTGCTAACAAGACGGGTCTGAGCTAACTTCATGTCCATTCCCACTATATGCTCAAGACAAGGTTTAATAGAGGAATACAGTATACCTGTATCAGGGAAAATGCCTTTCTGATATCAAAGACATATATTCCCTCCTCTTTCTTTGTCTCTTTTTTTTCCTCCTAAAAATGAGGTAACATAAACCAAATACCTTGCTTTAGAAGGAAAGGAAAAATGTAGCTATTACATTGTTTCTAGCTATGTTCATCACTAAAGGGCTGATCAGAATTTCTTCAGAGGAAAACTGTGACAGTGATGGCAGATCCTACACCAAAAATCTCAAAATAGAACTCAGTTTAGGTGGTATTAACGACGAAAGGACAAGAAGAGGAGTTTGAAGACCATGGAAAAATAAATTAAAATGATGAATGGTCTGTAGACTTAGCACAGGGGAATTCAGGGAACAACACAAGAAGATCCTGTTGGAAATCAGAAACAGTAAATCTATGCAGGAAGATCATCAGGAATACATTCGAAGCATGAGATACTAGAAACAACTGAAAGACCTATTTGTATTCTCATGCATGCAGCCTAAGTGAAGGAAGTGTATTCACTGAAATTTCTTACACAAGAAACATAGTTCTGACCTAAAGACTGTAATGCATAAAATCCCTGCAAACAGAATGGAAGGCAGATGAACTATAGTGAGAAATGCAAACACCAAATTTATAACATTCCTTAAATATTAGTCATCCCACATGATAAAGGAAAGTGATGGGTATTCACAAGTTACTTCTTCTTTAGTCAGAGGAATATCTCGGAGGAAATATCCCATTAGAAAAACAACCTGGCCAAACCCTTCCTTCTTAAGGCAAAGAAAACTACTTCATTGTCAGAATTATAGTAAAAACAAACTACAAAATAATAAAATTAATCTGACTGGGAGACTGCCACTCTTCTGCCACTTTACAGCTACAACCAGTGATATGAAACTGAAGGGACTGTGAGCACTGCTGTGAAAGTCTCCCAGCTACAGCAGTTATTCTCCCTTCTGTCTGAAAGCCATCTGTAAGAACATGATCCAAAGATGAGAAACAAGCAGACAGACTCTGCTACAATATATTCCTACTAACAAATCTATCGAGCTGCCTCCTAAAGCCCATAGTTATTTCCAGGCTAAATTTATTCATTAGCAGGTTTAGAACTATTTATCCCTCAGCTGACACTGTACCTTAGTTCAAGCATTTAGCCATCCACATACATGCTTCCCACTACATTTATAGAGAGAAGACACATCTCTCTCAGCCTTATTTTGCTAGGCTTATCAAAGCGGTTTTCCTGGCCAACACCTACACTATCACATTATATAGCACTGCCTCTGTTCCCGACTCGCAGTGCACAAGCCAGTTCTATTCCTGCAACCATAATCTCTGTGAGCATAATGCCCTGCCCATACTAATGAATTACAGGCAAAGCTCTTCATTTCCCATACTCATCTGAGCAATGCACATGCTCCAGCTTAACTTCATCTGATTTAGCTGACCTGTACCATACCCACAGTCTACCTGAGGAGGTTTTGCCAGTACAACAGCATTACTAATTTCTCCTGTTCAATATACCTGAGCATCATGTTTGCCATTTTCACTGCCGTATCACTGCTGAAACATAATTATCTTGCAGCTGATTAGTATCCTCTTGTGTTGTTTCTTGTCAGTCATTATACACTGATGAAGCTCTAGCTGATAGCAGAAATTCTTGCAATTAGTGCCTAACTGCATGACTTTGCAATGTATTACCATATTTCATCCTGTTGCTATTAGTTCACTTCAAATTCACTTAGCCAGTTTCACCTCATCTTTGAATCAAATGTTTTCCAGCTTTAAAGCATCAATGAATTACAACAGGGTAAAAATGAAAAAAAGGTGCTTGAGATTGATGCTTACACTATTCTGGACTCTCTCTTTCAGACCACTCATTCTTGTTTCATTAAAATTTTCATTATTGCACTGAATTTTTCATCGCTTCACAATTTATCTGCTACGTGCCACCTTTTTCTAGCTAAACACCAATTTACAAGGCACAATACCAAATACATTCCTGGAGACCTTATAATTAAGATCTGCTGCAGTCTCCTTGCTTATAAGAGTCAAAATGAACAAGGTTATCAGGCTGATCTATCATGATCTGTCTTAATTAGCTTTCTGTTGTTGTTCCTTTTTTATTTTCCTCTATGGTTTTGCTTACTTTTTCAGTTGATAAGTTCACAGTCCTTGCATACTATTAATTCAGATGCATGGGTATACAGTTGTCCACATGTTTTTAGGTTTTGTTTTGTTTTTTTAATATAGATGTTATGTACAGTATTCTCCAATTTTTATATACCACTCCAGTTTTAGTAGACTAAACAGAAGATCCTTGTTAATAGTAATTTCACGTGCCAGTTTTTCCACTGTTGCAGAATGAAGTGTATGTTGAGTATAACCACTTTTAAGGTATGTTATAAAGTTCTTTCATAAAACTTTTTTCCCCAAAGACAGTTATAGTAAAGTTGTCATTTATGGAAATGGGAGATCTTTTTGGTTGGTTTTTAAGATATTGCTTTGTTTGCTGAGAGATTGTTCATGACTTTCTTGAAGTGTGACATTTTGTCTTGGACAGAAGCATGGTAAGCTTATGGGAAAAGTTTCTGAACCACAGGAAAGACTTCCATTTTCTCTCACATATACAGATATTGATAAATACTGGAATAGAAAAAATGAAAACAGTATAGCTTTGCTTCATTGACAGTAACTCCATGTAGCTGTAGTATACTACAGTTCATTGCCAAGCAAAGGATATAATAAACCTTTTCACCTAAAACTTGCAGCCATTTTTCTCACATAATTTATTTCCCTATGATATAAATTCTGTAATTTGCTTAAGAGGCAGAATCAAATTATTTCCTAATTAAAAAAATCCACTTCCTTTGTTTAACTGGAAGGGATCCAGACTCAAATAGTTGAATGTTCTTTTTTTGTCACCATTAACAAAAAAGATTTCTTTATGCTTTCAGGAAATAGCATCAATTATTAATTCTAGATTTAATTCCTGGAAGATGACTCTTATCTCAGACCCAAGTAGACTGAGTATCAAGGACAGTTTTACAGCATTATACTAGACTCAAACTATAGTCTCTATACAGCATATATATTCCAATTTGCATATCTAGGAGTTGCACCTTTTAAATAAAGTGCTGCAGAGAGATCCTTAAACATCACACAAAGGCTAGACTTGCAGATGTCTGCACAAGTCCGACCTGGTCTCAGTGTGGGCTGAGAGTTATGACTTGATATTAAAAATCTGACTTGCATATGCATGATGGAAAACATGTATACTATGACTTGTTTCCATCCCATGGGATAGTGGATTGGGACTTGAGAATATCTGGTAGGCATTATTATTTATAAGGCTTAAAAGCAAGAACTCCTCCTTTCTCCAGTCTTATAGTACCCATGATAAATTTGTCTTCAATTTCCTCCTAAAGGGTTCTCAGATTATATAGGGATCAGTGTCATACAAAACTTTATAGTAATCTTTCACAATTTCTGTTTTATGCTAAAAGGAGGTGGGAGGGAAGAAATTCAGCAGATAAAGGAGGAAAAAAATCATCGTTCAAAATTCAGAACAACTAAATAGGTCATTCAAGTCTTATAATAATCTCCAGTATCCAGGAGCAGGTGATGACATTAGTAGTCAGGAATAGAAATTAAGAATACAAAATGCTGGCATTTTTTGCAGAGCTTATAAGTCTCATGAACACTGGACTGTCTCTAGTACATGTGATGCTCTATGGAGCAACCCTTAAATACATTATCAAGTCTATGAAGGCAAAAATATGTATGAGAATATGCAGAAGAGCTCCACAGCCCTAAAATATCTGCATTTTAAGACACTCAAATACAGTGGCTTAAATGCTGTGTAGAATCCTTTAAACAGTACTGAAGGTAATGACTAGTCCTCTCACTGTGGCAACAACCACTTCTCTGATCTCACTTTTGCATTAGCCGGTACTGGCTAACGAATCATGGTCGCTTCCGTTAGCCAGCCAAGAAATTAATTAGAAAGATTCCTCTCACAGTCTACAGAAGGTAACTAATCAGTTGATTTTATTAGCAACTTTGCTCTACTTATAAAAGTATGATAGCATAGTCCCTGTGACCTCATCTGAAGTCATAAAAAGGTTGTCCATAATGGGATAATGGTTGTGGACATATCATGGAACTTTTCTCAGCTGATTCCAAAAGTACCTACCGAACATTCTGTTTTTTTCTAAAATGTTCAAACCTAACAGATTGATAACGAAGGCCTGAGGTCCACCTCCTCACCCTTCATGTATCCTCAGACCTCAGCACAGATCCTAGTGTTCTCGGCCACTGAGAGATCTACCTTAAGCATTTTACAAGTCTACCAAAACCACAGCCTATTAAATTACCCATTAGGATTCCATTGCCTGGAATGAACACACCAGTTCTCATCTCTTCTTCCAAGACTGCGTCTATTGCACTATCACATGATAGTCTTTCCAGGTTATTTAGGAAAGGGAATATTATATAGCAGAAGTCATTTTCTCTTTCAGTGCCTCACCTACTGAACTCTCTTGTGAAGATTTTATGTCTGCTACCTATGGAAAATGAGATGTGAAGCAAAAACCTCTGGAGCTACTAAATCACATGTGGCGAGTAACTGTGGGATTTGTAGTATTTACAGACACCCAGAAATTTTATCAGATAGATGGATATATTGACAGTTTCTTTCAGAAGTATCATTATGTAAAAGTTATTCAAATAGAAATTAGAATTCAAGAACAGATGAATATGACAAATATGTTTTCTGAAAACACCTGTTAATCTTCTGGATGCAATAAAAAGTGATAAAATGTTATAGCAAAACAGAATGGTAAACGGTAGACAACAGCAACAAAATAGAGGGCTACAAAATGATAACCATTTTAATGCTACTGAAAGTTCCCTAGTTTTTGAGGATTGAAAGCAAAAATAAAGCCTAATAAAAATCAGTCTTTCATTAACAGTCTGCTTACAACATTACATTGGAACACACGGAGTACAAGTTGGAGTAAACATTACTCTTTTTCAAGGTTTAGAGAATAGCAAGATGAGTGAGGTTCCCTCATAGGGCATAGAAAGACCACTTGAAGTTAGGAGAAATGCCCCTCAGCCTACAAGCTCTGCAATGAGCAGGTGGAAATGAGATGGAGAGGACCGCTATAGGCACTTTTTTGTAAATCTTCTTTCCTTATCCCAAACAAGGTGCATTAGAAACAGAAGGACTGCACTCTCCCTATCCACTTTCAGAGCAATTCTATGCTTAAGACACCAGCAGGAATGATTATGCTTAATGTTCCACAGTTTAGAGAGAAACAAGCAGAAGGTATGTTTCCTTGAGCACGGTTCTGCATGCCTCTCATACACAGGGACAAGCAAAATGGCCTGAAGTAATTAATGTCATTGCAATTAAAGACTGCTGTATTATCACCGCTCTTACAGTGAGAGTTCTGAAACTGCTTTTTGCCCAAAGGCTTTACTAGATCTAGAAAGGCCTGAGCATGGGAGGAATGTGGCCAACAGCCAGGAGGCTTAAAGTACTGTTTCAGCTCCAAACCCTAGCATGTAGTTTTGCTTGACACGATGCTGTAGAACCTGCTTTAGCTGCAACTTTCAGCAACGTGTGAACTTTCACTCAAGAACCACGAGATGGCACCACAAGCAGCCACAAAAGCTGTTTAACTGTCAGCGACTATGATCTTGCTCATTTATGTAATTAATAAAGCAATCGGATAGGACTGTTTCTTTTCCAGGCAGTACTACAGGGATTATAAATGGATTTCTGCTCAGTGACTTTTCTGTTCCGATAAAGCTGAGCCGCCAGCGTTTAGACTGATCCATTTCAAACAGCTGGTTAATCCTATGCTGAAACAGACACAACATAAATCAGTATTCTAAAAGTTGAGCAGTGACCACAGGTATCCGATTTCAAGGTAATTTTCATCACATTTAGAAACTCACAGGCTGGCTCATCGACCTGTCCTGCACGACGCCTGCCATGTTCCTCCCTCCCGCACCACCATTCGACTCCTCCGCATTTCCACACAGAGCTGCCTACCAAGTGGGCCTCCACTGCCTGAGCCCTGCCATGGAGATAGGAGAGGAGGGTGCCAAGCTCCCAATGAGAGAGAGAGAGAGGGGAAAAAAAAGTTTCTAATGTCCTTGGCAAGACAAGAGGGACTCCAGGATCCTAAAGGGAACAACGCGCGGTATTTTCTGATATCTGGCCAAGACTCTGGCTGGAGGTTCCAGCCATCAATTAGCTTTACCTTTCTGCCACCAGAAAGCTTACCGTCTTCTGACATCACGTCAGGTACAGGAGTATTTGCGTGACAGGCTAAGCACCCCATTCATCCCACCGCAGCGCAGTCCAGTGCAGTGCATGCACTCAGTCCCATGACATGGAAGGCTCCCACCGTCTATTAGACCCTCTCAGCTATTTCTTATGCCCTTAAATAATGAAGCATTTCTGGTCACTATAATTCACATCCTCTAGACTATAACTGTGTTCCACCTTCCTAACAGGAACAATGTTTCTAGATATTCCCTGTGGATTGGAGAGGATAAAAGGATGATATTATAGCATGGCACAAACTGCTTTGTGCACTTCTCTACTCAACCTCCAAAGATCACCAAGGAAACAACATCAAATCCAGAAGACATCAACACAATACCTAAAATAACACACCTCCAAATAAGCTTTCTAAACCTGTATTTGCCTGAATAAATATGATGTCTGTGCATTGGTCCCCAAAAATCTGTTTGGCCCTCAGCAGGCAAAAGGTTCCCAATACTCTGAATTAAATGAAAGTGATTTTCTGACTGCTATCACACTGTAATTTTTTTAAAAATTCAGCGACATGAAGGTGCTCAGATATTTATCTTTCAATATCTCTTATCAATTCTGGAATTTTTTCTGTAGTAAAATGACCACATGACAGTGCCAGGTCAAATCTTCTAGAAACATTAGCAAAACTGAATTGTTGGTACTCAGAACTGGGATGCTGGACTCCAAGAGCTGGGACCAGAAAAACAGAAAGCTTGGCAACTTGGTCTGGCTAATGCCAGGAAAACGTCTGGAGGGATGAGATAGACAATTGTTTCTTCCACCAGAGGAATAGCCCTAAACTCTCACTCTGCCACACACACACACTTCAAGCTCTGTCGCAAGCAAAAGGGTCAACAAGGCAATGGTTATCTTCCCCCCCCGCCCCCCCAGATGTGTGCTGCCCTGCCACAGCTTGCTTTGCCTGGGACTCATTCTGCATAAGAACAGTGGCATTCTTACAGCACGGTTAATGAGGACAGAGTATCATATGGACACAAAAGTCAGACCGGGAGGGAAAGGAAAGAGCTGCATCTGTCAATGAGAACGGTAAATACAGATCCTGCCAGCCACGGATTTGGTTGAACAGTGTATAATGCTACACAAAGTAACCAAACGTTAAGACTTCAGCCCAAGCCTGAACCTGCCAATTGGTACCTACTTTATTTAAGGGTAAAGCATCTGGATTTAATTATTATAATTGTCTGGGAAAATACACCTTTATCAGGAATTTAGCCAAATAGAGTGCTTGGGGGTTTTATTTCATCATTCTGCTAATACAACCTAAGATTTGGGTATTGTATTGAGCTATATACTGGGCTGATACCTTTAAAGCTTTTCCTTTAAGTTTCAGATCCGTTTCCTCATTAAATCTCTGCAATACTGATTCCTGCAGTAGTTCATGAAATTTCTTTGCAAATTTGCAATCTGATCACAATCAAACTCCTATGGCTCATTGAGCAACTCCAACACCCTATATTCTGTGTGGTAATGGCTCCATGCCCTAGAATAAAGATTCTATAGGATTGCTAAGAAAAAAATCCTTTTAAAAAAATGTTTAGAATCCCTAAAAGCAGTGAATATTGTAGACAAATCTAGTCAGATAAAATGTTAAAACCACAGCTGAAGGTGGCTATTGCTATATGCATCCTTTTCAACCTATTATGCCTTAAGCAACCTGACCTAAAAATTACTGCACTTGCAAAAATCCCATCACTGCAAAAAGAATATAGGTCAGGCATCTTAGCCTATGACTTTATTTAGCAACCCAAATAAGATGGGCTTTTCACCCATTATCCAAGTGTGCTGAATCATTCTGCATCAACTTTATTGTATTATCAATGCACGCTATCAGTAAGATTCAGATAAGCACTGTGTTGCATATCATAGCTGTAGTTTGAAAACAATTAGCAGCTGCTGTTGTCTATGTGTGAATAAGACACAGTCCTGCCAAACCTACTGTTTTAGAAGAAATGCACATTTTTTCAGAAGTTCTTCCTAAAATCCATCACAGACAAATGCACATCCAGCTTCTTAGCATGGTTACAGAACATAACAGAAATACTGATGAGTTTTTAAAGTATCTGAAACATTGCCTTTTTTTTTTCTAGTTTTTAAAAAATATGAACATGACAGATAAGTGAAACAATCTACCAAAAAAAAATAATGTAATCATTCCTTACACAAACTACTAATGGCAGCCTTTGTCCTTTGGCCTGGAGTCATTCTTTAATATTTGGGTCTTGAAGTATTACTTACATAAAAGTTTAAAAAAACTTAAATGTTGTTATTGATAGAATTTTTGTGCATTTGTTTTAAGCACTGACAAGAAAGAAAACCAGAAGGCCTCCTAGCTCAGAAATTGCCAGGTTTGCCACTCAGCGAGTTATGCCAATGAAACAAAGTATCTCAGCTTTCCCTCAAGCACTTACTTTTAGGAAGCATATGCAGTACCAAAGCACACAAATGCAGTCAAATTGTATTTGGCTTTTCAAATGAATACTCAGATATGTTTATTTGGTTTTCATTTTGGTTTGAATTTTGAAATTCAGTCAACTCCTGATTAGTATGGTTTAAGAGAGTAATGTGTAGATAAGTGTTTCTTCAGCAACCTAAGATCACTGTTCTTCAAAACAGAAGTCCAAAAATATCTGAAACATTTTTTTCCAAAAATTTACCATTTCTGTAGGTAAATAGCAAATGACAAATATCAAATTTGTTGAAAACTTACTCTACAAAGATTATTTCAATGAAGTTCATTGAAACCTAGGTTTCCTGCCAGCTCTCTCATCTGATTGCTCAGAAGCCTATGAAGCTGGGTTGCTGAAGATACTGCATTTCCAAGGCTGGGGAACCCAGTGGTTCCAGTATTTGCAGCTGCCTAGGCAGTCCGCATGTATGCTCTGGCTTCCACAGACAGTAACTTGAGACAGAAAGCCAGTAACCTGAATCAACTCAATAATGAAAAGGCTTTCCTTCTAGGGAGGATTTCAAACTTTGGGGGGCTCTTTTTTAAGAGGGAAATGGAAATTTAAAAAACAAACTGGTCTTCCCCTCTCAGATAGTTTTGCTTCCATTCATGCTGAAGTCTTCCACTTAGCAACCCATGAGTCACAAGTAAATCCAGAGGCCTTTCTACTACTGCTCAGTGAGGAAGATAACAACATTGAGCATGGTTCCTTCTTTAGTGGCACACACAGGCACCACTTGAATTAGAGTGAAACAGATCTGGGCATGTCTCTACTCTGTGCAAGACCAGCAAAAACAAACCATATGAATCATATCAGATGCAGCCTCATGTCCCCATTTCTAGTGTCTTCAACTGGTATCCTCATAGCAATATTTCTGCGCTTTCACTATCAGCAGTGTAACAGCAATCCCATACAGACCCAAGAACTGCTCACATAACAAAAAAGAAGCCCTAGCTGGTTATGTATTAGTGGAATATATGACTTTAAATATATTGTCTATCAGGTCTCTCCCTTGTTTTGCCGAGTCTTTTCTAATTGACTAATCTGTTTTGTTAAATCCATTAAGATGCTTTCTTGTTCTTGTTGAAAAACACTAGTCGCACCCAGAAAGCTTAAAATAAAACAGTAGTGCTCCAGGACAGTCACGGGATCAAAACTGCTACTTATTCAGACACAGAGAAGCTATTCCCAGAAAAAAAAAAAAATTATTTTTCATTATAAAAATAAAATACCCAGAAACAAAGTGAGATGGTAAACTGAAAAAACGATAAAGAAAAAAAAAGAAAAAATATTCCTAACAAAGATATAATTTTTAAACTTCATTTAGTCTTGAGCAGAATCTTAACTTGCATTTCCTAACAGATACCAGTGGAGTTATCAAATAATGTTATATAAGAAGCCAAGATCACACCGTGGTTTTGCAAGAACAAACAGCTGAAGGTTGTAAGAATCCCATCACTCGAAAGGGTAAGAAAATGCAGCTGGTTTATGTATTCAGAAATGTGGTATAAAATCAGCCATGAATGAATTTATATCATGCGAAACAAAAACTATAGGAAAAATAACTGAATGACAATAACATAGGCATCTGTATTGTTCCTTGCATTCTTCTGTGTTTATTAAACTCTTTTCTGAAGGATTAGTTACTCCTGCTGTTGCCCGCAAGCAGGATTTTCAGAAGACTTAGAAAGACTAACAGGTTGTGTAGGTATTTGGAAATACGGGATGTATAATATTTACTCCAAGTAATGGAAACTGGTATCTCAAAAGCTTTCTAGAATTCTATGCTACTAAATACAAAGTCAATGAATTCTAGTGTTTTCTTTATTCTCCGGAGAGTAAAGAATTCTGCTTACATACAAGTGAATATGTGAATTCATCATTAATGATTAACTCTTTAGCTGACACTAATTAGTTTCAACTATCCAGCTATGTGCTTGGCAGGCCTAAGCTACTTCACAATTCTGCATGTTGTGGTTTAACGCCAGCGAGCAACTAACACCACGCAGCTGCTCACCCCTTCCC
>JANZLQ010000022.1:22051897-22085535 GCA_026212715.1 Elanus axillaris | reverse complement strand
TGGTTTGTAATAAATTGAGTTAATTTTCCCCAAGCTGAGTCTGTTTTGCCCATGACAGTGATTAGTGAATGATCTCTTATCTCCTTATCTCGACCCACAAGCCCTTTCTTATATTTTTCTCTACCCTGTCCAGCGAAGGAGTAGGGAGTGATAGAATGGCTTTGGTGGGCACCTGGCGTTCAGCCATGGTCAACCCACCACAATATCTTAATAAGCCAGCTAAAAAACTTAAAAGTCCACCTACCCACTTTACTATGCTTTAAATCACACATTGTCTTCCCCCCTCATCATTTTTTTCAAGTAACTAACATGCCCACCTGAGCCATATAGCATTATATGGCCAAATCACAGCAAAAAGAAGACTGGTATATTTTAGCCTGATCCAGTAATGTGACGATGAAATATTACATAGTTGTAACACAACAGAACTATGGATAAGAATAAAGTTTATTATTAATATTTTATTTGAACTATAAGGATTAGAACCTCTCCAGAGCTGTGTTTACACCTCTGTCACAAATTAGCTTGCATGTGAAAACAAAAATCATACAGCTCTCATTTCATCCATCAGACAAATGCAGCACTCATTTTCGTTTTGCAAATTAATCTATCCACAACCTCGAATCTAAAACTGTAACTAATGCAGTCAAAGAGTATTGAGATTAATATCAGAATGCTAACAAAAAAAATCCTAATCATGTATCACTACAAGCTTCCAGACTCTCCCTTCATATCTCTCACGCACCTTAGGTACCAATGCTGAGGTAAATACCAAATCCTAGAGACTCAAAGATGCAAAAAAAAGATGCCCTCCATATAAGCACTAACACCTGCCAAGCAAGTTATAGCCTTTGGAAATACATCTTTCAAACACTTTCTCAACCCCTCTCCAGTACCTAGATATGAGTTCTAACTGAATCTCTTCCATAAAATTGGCTTTTTGAAAAATGGGTATATCATGCATCAAACTTTTTAGTTTTTCAAAAGATCAATGGGGAACAGCAAACAATTTATTGAATTTGTCTTCTTTTTCTAATCATAAGTGATCACACAAAAGTCTCAGAAACATAAAAGGCTGACATGAACTCTTGCTGTTAACATTGGTGAACTTTGAATGTATGCCTCCATTTATATGAAAGTAGTATTAGTATTCTACTCTGAAGTAAAATCTATTCCAAATCATGTCAACAATTACTTGTTGTTCTACAGACTGATAGCAAATATTTCACTGTCAGTAGTTTCACTGACAGTGAAATTCTTACACAAGGTTGCCCTGACTTGAAGATATCTTGGACTACCTTTGATAGTTTGTAAAACTGACTTTATCTTCTCAAAGTTCACTTTCCATTCAATGCCCAGTAATAATCTCATTAAACTTACTTTTACATCAATGCTTTTCCAAAATTTAAGTGAAGGTACAAGCAAGCCATGAATATCGGTGTAGTTTGAGGTCTAAATCTGCTTTGAATTAAGAAAAATTAAGAAGTAATCTGTATGTGCTTTGCCTAGCTCTGTCATGATGAATAAATGGGAACTCTGTCAAAAGGTGAAAGTCTCAGTATGACAAGCTACTCTAAATATTAAATTGGTGGGTAAGCTTTTAGAAACATTCCTAATAGAGTCAGAAGTAAATTTTCAAAAATTCCTACCATGGGCCCATTCCATGGAAATCAATAGGCAAAATGCTTTTCAACTTCAATGCAGCTATTCCACCAATAGTGAACTTTTCAAAAACTGGGTATTAATTCTATTTTTAAGGGCAGGCTCTGCAAAAAGACCTTACAATATCTCAGACTTTAGTCACCAGCCTACAGAAACTAACTTTAGCGGTAGTAAAAAACTAAAATGGACTGAACTATCTATTATTTACTCCTAGTTAAGTAAAATTATCTCTTCTTGCATCACCTTGAAAGAAGCAAACCTGGAAAACTGTAACTTACAACCCCCTGGTGAAGGCATACAGAACAGAGGCAAGACATAGTGCTGAACTGTCCCTTAAAGACCTTTGAGAGGGACACAATGCAGGATTCACTGTGTTGTAATTAATTAAGTCTTTCAAATACCCAGATGTATAGATAAACTGCATGAAGATTATTCATCTCTGCTGCCACATCTGTGGGTGAATTAATACTTTCTATCATTTATTATGCAGACAGTCTGACCTTGATCTTATGAGTGTCTGTGCAAGTTGTACTTGAAGCTCTCCAGACATCAAGATGGGAACATGAAGTGCAGCAGCAGTATTCATGATCCTACTAATTGAAATAACTGTTTAATCCCAACTGCCTTTTTAGGTAGAAAGCACATGCTGATTTTACAGACAGGCAAAGAAATACATGTTCCTCACCTTGAAGCCATTAATAAAGCATCAAAATATTAGATTCAACCCACTGTTGTCAATGCTCAGCTATTATTCCCTGCCTAAATTCTGTAAATCATTCCTCCTAGATTAAAACAAGTTTACACTTGCCTTTATAATTTTGGCAATATAACTAGGCTCACAACATTTTTTACCATAAGCACGAAATATAAATGTCCTCTCCTTTTATTAACCCAACTAATGAATAAAAATTTATTAGTCATCCACAAATACTCAGGCAAATCTATCCTGAGACAGAGGTAATTACAAATAATAGGTGGAAAACCTATTGTCAGGAGTCTGGCTCTTGACTCATGTCAAGTTAAGGCTGCACTTAACTTGGGCTATTTGAATGGGAAGGGGAAAGACAGTTGAGCATGGTGTTAATATGCTATACTCCTCCTTCACCCTCCCCCCTCAGCAAGTGCATTTTGCTTTGTCAGTATGCAATATTTAGCTAGACACTTCATTTTCATTAAAAAAAAATACAACTAGCATCTTACTTGAAACTAAAAAAAAAAAAAAACAACAAAAAAGAGCTAAGCAGCCAATCTGAAAAATTGATTTGAAGATGGCAGCCTTGAATTAGTGGCTCCCCTCCTCTCAGGCAATGGGATCTATTCAATTGTTCGGTATATCTCATGTTTCTCTTCAATTTATGTTATTAACATTAGATATCAAAGCCTTGGTCTTTCAATGTGACTTATAGTTATAGACATTACAGCAGCTCACAAGGCTGCAGTCTCTGGGAAATACAGAAAACAAGACAGGAGCAGGGTTAGAGAAAGGACATACTTTCAAAAATCAAATGTCAGTGTTTCATTATGTGTAGGTGGGGAAGAGAAAAAATTAACTAGCTATGCTTCACAGTCATTAACCATTAGTTTTCTTCCATGCAGCAACTCTAAGAGGCAAGAGGCAAAGACTTACTTCACACTGGTGACCTCTTAATTCACTGTAAAAATACTGGGAGGGGGGAGCAGGGTCAGATGTAATACTTGTATAGTGTGACGTTATTCTGTATGAGAAATGAAGGTAAATTCTGGATAATTCTGGATCTAATATCTTTGGATTACATTCGGCTATAGTTATATACATTAAATAATGCTATAGACAGAGATATTATTCAGCTAGAATATGAATCTAACCCCTAAAATACATCCTTCTTAAGATACCAACATTCAAGACTTATAAAGTAATCTAGCATTATCCAATGGCTTGTAGACAAACCTTTGAACAATTTAAGGAATCCAACGTCCCTCTTACTTCATGTGGTTACATTTAAAATTTCATTCAAAAACTATCTTACCTCCTTCTTTCATTATACAGTATTGGCAAGTCTCGATGCTTTTATGAATGTTGTGGGAAATCCCAGTCAAAATAATATAATAAAGAAGAAATATCTTAAGAAGTTAGAAAGAAAAATTTCAGTTCAGACACTGTCAAAATTTATGTCACACTGAGGCAAAGGGTTATGAATCAGGTCTATGTCCTGTTAATACTTGCCTTTTCAAGCAGGCATTTAGAATCATAAACAGCGGTGTAACACAAAAGTAGGGTATGCACTTCAGCTAGCCTAATGATCGAGATATAGTAAAGACAGCTTAAAATTCATTCTGCTCCCACTTCCAGTACCAAAGACAGCTCTGCCAAGCAATGGATCTTGCCCAGTTAGTTAAATTTCTTTCCTATATGATTTCTCCTTTTAGAATAAATATCTGAATCTTCATGAGAATTCTAAATCCCATGTGAGCTAATGCTTTAGATGTGAGACTAATTTACACCATCAGTGTGAATAGATACAAACTTTACCACACCGGCTTTGTTTATGCAGTCTAGCCTTAAGACAAGTAGATCCTGATCTACAGGTATCTGCATGTGTTCATATACTTGGATTATTATGTCTGGAACTTGACACTGTGATGCTTAGTTCAGGGACAATGTAAAAGCATAACCAAATCAATTCCTGTCTATGCACAATCTACTTAGTATTTGTTATTCTGCATGTACAAGACATGGAGGACTGCCATTTTATTAAGCATTTCTTTAAGCAGAGTGTAGAAACTACCTTGTCAAATTCCAGCTAATAAAGTCATTAATGAAGGTGCAGCAGTTTGACAAAGATTCAATTCACCCCAACACAAGTTCCAAACATCACCTCTAACAATAAGCACTGTAGTTAATGGAAAGTGTGCTGTCTGGAATGGTCTTACAAAATCATGAGAACCACTCTAAGAATATTTATTTTCATCTATTTAACACACTAATATTTTAGAATATTTATTTTAAAAATACTAGGATAACTAGTGGAATTACAGAGTATTCTGATACAGCATCTGAAGAATGTCCATTTAGTTTTGCTTGTACTGTGTAGACCAATATTGCTTTAATAATCAAAAATAAAATAGCATGACAGCAAGCCTGGGAATGAACAACATTACACAAGAATAACTAAGCCTCAGTTATGAATTTCAATGCTTCAGGGGTTAAGTACTCAAGGGTTTGTGATGCCCTTAAATAATTCAGTCTACATCCTTTTTGTAGATGTCTGATCCATCAAATATTCACTCACACTTTGAAGACTGGAACCATGTCAGATCTCAAATTAGAAAATTTCCTTTTAATGTCACTCTTGTGTTAATTTCTGTCATATTATTTCAGGTTATTTGCCACATCTTAAACTAGGTAATATTAATAGCACAAAATAGGATCTTCTCTTTCTTGATAACTCAGTATGTCACATGAAAGAAACAAGCAATTCTGCTTTTGACATACACAGCCCCATTGACTTCAAAATGGGAAAAGTGACGTGCCCAAGGACATGGCAATTGATAAGGGAAACTTCAGGACCTCCCAACTTCTCACTCTAGCAAAGCTACATAAAATCACAGTTTGAGGCATTATACAATTGGTAATATTACTATACTACACTAGTTTATTAAAAATGTATCCTCCTACTTGATCTGAAAATAAAATAAAAGCTTATTGCAAAAGGAAGAACAAGGGATAAGTGTCAAATTGTAACTCTACTACTAGATGAAAAGAGCCTAAAGTAGACTTGTCAGGTTTTGAATACAGACAACTGCACTGGGAAATCCCTTCAGTCTTGGTATGACATCACTACATAAATCCTTATTATGTTATATGGCTCCAAAAACATTATGCAAACAGCTGTTCAAAAAGCACTGAAACAAGATCTTTCACACATCAGGAACTCTGTGTCACAACTGGATTCTCCTGCTTGAAATGGGTCACATTCTCCTGGTGAATATGTCTGTGCTACACAAAGGACCTCCTGCTTACCTCAGCCAATTCCTAATGAGAAATCCATGCAATTTAGTTCTTCTTTCAATTTGTGAATTATTTCCAGGTAGATGTTAATAACTGTTTTGTTTGCAATGGATAATGCAACCCAACAAGACTACAAAGCAAGAAGCCTTTGTCACATTTCTTCCTCATATCAATGAGGGGACACAGTAATGGACCTATTTTCCCAATACATTCCAACTATCGTGTGAGTAATGACATGGCAATAAATATTGCTAGTCTGTTTGTGGCTAGGACTTATTACTGTAAACCTGGACATGCTACTGAACATTTGAAAATCTAAATTTATGTAAGTGAAAACAAAGAAACTAAAAGCACTGGAGATCTCACAGTTAAAACCAATCAAGTAGTATCACTGTGGCACAAAACAAAAGACCCTCAATCGTTGTGAAACAATATAGCAAGAAATCTATTACAGAATCAAAATTGTTCCTAGCGAGAATTAACTGCATAATACTCTCTAGTCAAGTGTTCCCTCCCTTGCAGCCTGGTTTGCTATGTTTCCTTCCACTTTCCTAAGAAGTGTGAAAGGGGTATTCAAGGAACAGATATTTTATACTCATCTTAAATTTGGAAAGCAATGTACAGCGCAAGCTTCTTCCCAAAACAAAACAAGAGATAAAGGAAACGATAAACTTACTGAATTAAACAGAAATGGACCATGTCCTCACAAAGAGACTTTTCATTATTGCCAACTGTTATGCAGTTTAATGACTGGTTCTGGTGACAATTACTGCATCTCTGACTCAACAGGTATGGACATCGTTAAGGGAAAAATATATCATGCTGGATCCAACAGCCCTAAAGAGACAAGGCTTCTGCAGCTCCATACCCCCAGGTCCAACCAGCAGCGAGGCTGAAGACATATGCCCAATAGGCATATGCACACAGAGCACATACAAACACTACACACATACATGGCTGGCCACGCAGATCAGCCAACCCAGTGGCTGGCACTTGATTTCATTCACTCCAGGCTCTCCAGTTGCTGGTACCCAGGCACATGGGCCCTCTGGCAGATAGGACAGACTGCACCGACCAGGTGCAAGGCATGGCCATGTTGCAGGTACTTTGATAAAAGTTTGATTAAAATAAAATCATGAAATAGGCATGTGATATTTGTAATGTAGTTATAGAGATTTAGGAACATTACAAAATGTGCTAAGCGTAATCATAAGAATAAGTATTGTTGATAGTCAGTTAACCATAGAAACTTAGGAACTTGAAGAAATGTACTATGTGTAACCATAAAGATTCAAGCATTGTTTAAAATCAGTTGGCCACAGTGACTTTGACCAAGATTAATTGCTCTATAGTGTTTTGTTTTAGGAAACTAAGGAAACCGTTATGGACACCAGTGTGCTGCTAGGAAACCCCTTACCCTTCCCATCTCCATCTAATTATCGAGGATTCCAATCAGTAAAGTAAGACTAACCAATGATTGTTTTAGCATGAAAATATTAATAAGATGGTGTGACTGAAGGACCAATCATTAGAAAGGTTAAATTTAAAAATTAACATAGAATGTACTTTTATATAATCTAATATATCATGGCGAGAATTGTACTGCGCAGAATCACTCGAGAGGGGTCAAACAGCGGACAAGTGAGGAAGACTATGGAAGACCACCAGAGGGCTCCTGAAGACCATCATGGACCTGCACTGCGCCTGCGTTAAGGACATTTGCATATGCTAATAGTTTCCCAGAAAACTAACGAATATGTATTACAGTTCTCAGAAATTTAATGAATATGTATAACAGGTGTGTATTTAACCTGCACAGTTAAACTAGCCAGGTGCACACGTGAGGTGGAGCGATCCCCCATGTGCCCAGCGCTGCAATAAAGGAGTGCCTGCTTCTTAACTTCTCATTGCTGTTAAGGAGTTTATTCCGGATTTCGGCAACAGCCAGACAAGCATACCAACCAGCAAGCTGTTTATGTCAGACCAGCCCTTTTTATCCCTTTACTTTTTCCCACCCTTGCTGCTCCCCAAATCACCTCAATCTATCCCTTTCGCCACCTTTGATGCCTCCTCTAAACACCCTATAATAAGTCCTGTGCAATCCCAAAATACTCTTCCCCTGCATCCCATAATGCATCGCATATCCCTAGGCAGTGACCTCTCCCAGTCCAAAAGGTGCTCCAGTGTTGACTCATCTTGATTGGGTTTCACACCTGGAAACTGGGGCTGAGGGGGGCAGTCCTGGGGAGGGCCCAGACAGGGGGGTTCCCTCCTCCAAGTCCTTAATTTGGGTTCCTGCCATGACTTTGTGCCTCTGTGCTCCTCTGGGCTTACAGAGATGAGCCTTTGATGGGCTGACAGCTCTCCTGCGATGGGCCTGGCAGTAGCTGAGCAGAGCTTTCCTTTGGCATGCCCACCAGCCACTGTCTCTCTGAGCTCTTTCTGGGTGTGCAGACAGGCCTTCATCATGCAACCTAACAGACATGGGCCAATAATACAGCTGAATATTTATAAAGCATCAGTTTCTGCTGTTCACACTTACTCAGAAGTCAAATTAAAAATGTTAGACCTCATCTGTTTGTTAAACAGGGGGATGTGTACAGTCTCTCTCATGAAGACAACAGTTAATCCCATCGAGGTCTCATTAGGCTTGAACCCCACAATGCTTTATAAATTTTCCCTATTGTTTAGCAAAACTCCAGGAGAAGAATAGTCTTTCTTTGGCATGCATTTAATGCATCAAGGATTGCCAGCAAGACAAACCTTACTGCCCTTTCTCTGTCTTAATTGGTGCTCAGGCTTTTAGGTTGTGTAACTCTTTTTAAGGCTTTTAGGAAAAAAAATCAAAAAACCTACTTATTTGGGTATTTTACATTTGTATTTATAAGTTTTAATAAAACACCTGCTTTCTTCTTCCTTTCCTTACTACATTTTCTGGCTCCTGACAGTAGCAGAGGGAGGCATTCTTGCACATTTTCTATCACAACATTGCTAACAATTCACATCTACTCCACAGAAAGTCTTTTGAAGAGCAATTCTAGTCACTTTTTCATGTCAGTAACTCTGTTTTCATTCTTTTCACATGATAAGCACCTGAAACCATGTCTACTTTTCTAAATTGTGTGCATAGTGTTATGCCCACCTTATTCAAGTTTCCAGATTAAATGTTTCAGTACACATATATCCAGTTATTCAGTAGTTTTGCTCTAATACTACCTGGATACACTCTCACTTTGGGGCACACATAATGCCACACACAAGTTTGAAAGTCAAATTTTCAATAATTGATAAATGGCAGTCATCTTAGGTACCAAGAACCATCATCAGTCATCCTCTGCTTAAGATGCTAAGTGGATGTTTTCAATACAGCCTTTGACTTAAATGCACAACAGCATACGTCTTTTAAAAAGTCCTCAGATGAAGGACATATGGCAAAAGCTAATTAGCGCATGGCATAACTATGAAATGCCCATATTCTGCAGTGAAGAAGATAGCATAAAAATCTTCGGAAGGACTTACAACTCTGGTCCTCTTTGGAAAAAACTATCTTATATGAGTAAGTCCCTCCAGATCAGAAAAAGGTACAATAAAGTCTACAAATAAGCTATCACCGATATTTTTAAATGTTTCTTTAGCTGGCTTTCCACCTCTGCTGAGCACAACATTGAGTCTGTTGTACTGCTGTTTGAGCAAGAATCACAAAAAATAAGAGAATGAAATTGATATTGTGACAAGAAGAAACACACATATGAATAATGAAACTCACAAAGTCTGCTTTCAATGTAGAACAAAAGATAATTTCCCCTTTCACCTCTTCAGCTCAGACAGCCTTTGGCATTTATTGAGCTCAATGTTTTGATTTCAAGTAATGTTTTTCTTTGCCTGGGTGAGAATGACCTTTATGTGGCACCTGCACTGAAGTAAAATTCATTGGGAAACCAAGGCCAGACAGATTTTCCTGGTGAACACTTGAGTTTCCAAAACAAATCATGTTGTAATTTATTGTAAGCAATACTTTCAGGAACCCAGCTTTAGTTATCTAAATTAAAATCTCCACAAGTCAGGTTTCCTAAATCTAATTTACTCTTTAGTACACCAATGTGTCCTCAGGTAGCTCACCAGAATAAGCTACGAGTCTGTGTAACGGTTGCCTGAAGTTAGGCTCTGAAATTCCACCTAACTTGTAAAACTTCCTGCATTTGAACAGTCCTTCCTAAATGCATAATTCTTTTATGAAAGAGACAAATTCTAAATCACAAACAGGCTTTTCAACATAAGAACCCTTATTGTTTGCCTATACAGCATTAACAGCAGCAATGAATTCATGCAAAACAAAGCTCTTGTGTTGAGGTTTGAAACTCACTTACAGGTGGCTTCCCATTATCTTTATAAGTATCCTGAAGTCTATTCAACTCCAGTGTAATTCAAGAACATCTTTGGGCTACGTCCCTTCCAGGAAGCTGGGAAGAGATGAAATGGAGCCAGCTACTTATCACGTGGGAATGCCTTGATACCAAATACCTTCAGATGTTTGAAAACAAAGCACAAGACTTAGAGGCAACTACGTGAGGATTTATCCCTGAAGCATCATCTACAGGACTGTATATGTTTTTCCAGGTCATATAAGTGCTGTCAAATTTCTATGATAGATATCTATTTAGATGCTTTAGTTGCCCTGGGACCTGAAAAAGGTATGTAGCTTTCCGCATAAGCGATAGTGTATGTCCTTTCCGGAAATCACAAAACATAGATACACAAACGTACAACTGTTAAGTGTAACCCTTAAGAAAGATAAAGCAGATAAATCTAAAAAGAAGAAAAACTGACCAAGCAGCAGTATAGCAGAAAGGGAATCTCTGAGTTCAAGTGATTAACAAAGAAATTTTGACTCAACCATATATTGTTGCAGACATGTAAAATTTCATGCTAAGATCTATTAACAGGGGGCTAAAGCTATAAAAAAAAACAGAGGAAGAGGTTTTTTTCTCACTCTGTCATCACTGATAAGGTTTCAGTTTAAATAACATGCCCAGTCTGAGGGTTTCACACTTTGATTACAAGGCTTCTCAGAAACTAAAGCTACAAAATTAAAAATGTAACAAAGATTGACTTTTCATTCACCAGAGCCAAGTAAAGCATATATGTTCAGCAGCAAATACCTAAACACAATGCATGTACACAATTCTGACAATCCACTGCATACTCTTCACTTAAAATCAAGAAAGGGCATAATCAAATAATCAAAAAAGTGGGGGTAGAGAAAAAATGTAAAAGAAAACCCTTTTAAACAGTGCTTTCCTACATAGTTCTTATCTTAGATTAAACCCTAATTATGTCTTGAGGACTATCTCTGCTTTCCTGGTAAGTACGAAAAAATGCACGCTTTTTTTTTTTTTACTCAAGTGTATCTCAAACTTCAAAAATGGAAACATAGGTCCAGGCACAGGCCTAACCTGAGCCATCGGATAGCAATCTCATCATATTTTAGTAGTGTTGAAATCTACATTTTGAACTAAATCTAAAGTTTTCATAGCTTGATAATTTATTAGTAATTATTTTAAAGTGAAATATAATATCTATAACACTCTTTGAAAGAAGAAGCAGTACTGAAGCAGAAACAGTCTATTTTCCTGAATAATATGTTAGTAAAACAAGGATTGGAGCAAAGCCTAAAGTTGTTTTTAAAAATTTGGCCATAATCCCTTTTTTGCTCCCACAGAAAAAATTTTAACTATATTCAATAACTATAACATTCTGAAACAGCTGTAGTACCAGATATTCTAATTTAAAAAAAAAAAAAATCCGGCCTTTAAGCAGACTACCCTTCAGTTTCCAGGGAATTACTCTTTAAGTGGGGATGGCAAGATTCTCCTTTAATATGATACTATGATAGTACTCTCTGACTTTAAAATGTACCCCAGCACTAGTCATAAGAAGTTAGTTTCCTTTTATTTCAATGGATAGGGATCTTTCTCACCTTGCCAAAGACTCAGGAAGACTGAAAGTGTGCGTGATTCTGGAGCAAAGGGTATTTAGCTTTTATTTCCCATAGATCTTTTCTAGGAGTCTTACTACTCTCTGAATCAACCCCTACAGATACAGTATTCAGAAAATAACCTTATAGAAGTGTCTGGAACAGTACAAATAACCAGGATATTAATAAACTGATATAACCTCTTTCTCAGCTCACAGAATGCTACCAAGCAAACCAGACTGATTTCTCTTGTGATTTTACCCTACAGACTGTTTCCAAGGAAAGTGGTAAAGACTCAATATTTGAAATCCTATCAGTCTTAGCAGTTGTGATGGGTCACAAATTAAGTAGCACAATTCTTCAAAGCTGAAGAATGTCAACTCTTAAAAAGATTCTTTTGGGTACCACTAAGCATGGGTATGAATATGAAGATTCACACATATAAACTAGAAATTCAGACTCCTTGAACAGCCAGATGTAATATTCAATTACTTAAACTTAATTTAAAAGATTCTAAACTAGCTGAGCATAACTGAAGCACCTTCAGTGGGGAAAAAAAAAAAACAAACAAAACCAAAAAAACCCAAACAAACCAAATCAACTATACACACAGAACTTCATTCTTAAAAACCATCCTCTTAGGATCAACTATTGGCAGAGTAGCATACACAGAACAATAGAGATACCAAGCACACCTCAGCTGAGAGGGCATTTCATATTCACAGAAACAATATTTATTTACCTGTTTACCTACTTTCACGCAAGTGAGTGATGTGGTTATTGTGTGCTAAGAATGCAACAGAAAGTTACTGGAGAATTAAGCATGGCTGTTTGATCTATACTATAAATAAATATCTTCTGCAAACATCTATGTCATATAGGTGTCCCATTGTGTATGTTTTAGCTGCAGAACTTCCCGAAAATAAGCCTTACCTCATGTGATATTGTGACACAGCAGCACATTTGACAGAAGGAAAAAGTGAAGATAAAGAATATCTATTTGTCAGTGATTATGTTAACACCAAACAGTAAAATGCATCGAAAAGTAATAATCTTTTGCACTTTTTATAGATAATAGATTTATGAAGAATGCTGCTGTACAAATCATCAGCCTTGCTTGCTGATCTAACTATATCATTACTCTCTGCTACCTTCTACTGACTGTCCCTTCTCTATTGCATTAACCATAAACTATTTGCCATCACTTTCAAGGCTCTTTATAATTGATCCTTCCTGCCCATCATCTCTCATCAAGTATTTAGAGGCCTCCAATCAAGCTATAGTGACAGCTTCCATCATCTAGTTGTTAATTTTTCAGACAAGCACCTCTATACTTTCTGTCAAGTTAAGAGTCAACACATCCAAAAAGGCACTTTCTGGTCTTCCTTTGTATTTTCCCTTAAAATTCTCCTTTGCTATGATGCCAGTATGAAGAATATTGTGGTGTATCAAAATAGATACTTCACATGTTGATCAAGAAAATTAAATGGTCTCCTTGACAACCTATCTATATAAGCACCTTTGTGTTATTTTAAAGCCATGAATTATTTACTCATCCTGATAATGCTTTAGAGCTTGGTGGTTTATTCTATCTCTTATGACAAGATAAATGTGCAGGTTTCCCTCTGAGGTAAAGGGAAAGCACTCGGCAAACACACAGAATTTGTTACTCATTTTAATCTAGAGTAATATATCAACAATTCCACAAGATGGCATCACACTACACCCAGGTGGAGGAATACAAGGCCCTGGTACACACTCACTTTCTTGACTGCTTATTTTCAGGGAGGATTCAGTACTCACCAAATCATCTGTAAACAGCCAGCATGCAGAAAACGGACATCCCGATCTCTGCTCTTGAAAGTAAAATAAGAAAACATATCAAGGGAATGAAAATGCAGAACAGTAAAAACTAGAATTTTCCCTTTTAAAAAACACAGATTACTCACTTCATAGATGATTTTTATACAGAAACAAACTGCATGTGAGCAATCTATGGGATACTATAGGCTCACTGTCACTGCAGAACCAGTTCAATTACATCCTGAGCACTGATGCTCACTCAGTTCCTACCAAACACAATTCTCTAGGTGAAGCAATGTTTTTCACTCAAGCTGACTGGCCCATAAGGGGTGCAGGTTGACATTTAAGTATAGTGAAAATTAATGTAGCACTGAAATTGGACTCAGGCTCTCTGTGCAATTAATAAAAGTACCCAGCTAGCTAAAGAAAAGAACTGCAATATAATTTGGTGTTCTCCTGAGAGCCAAATAAATTCCTCTTAAATAATTGCCAGTGCAGATGATGCAGACTACCTCTGCAGTAGAAACATGGCATTATGAGATTTCAGGGGCCTATTGCAGATAAGCCAGCATCACACCAAGATTAAGACAGTATCTTCTCAGAGGCTTTGGCAGGAAAGCAATCCTGAAGGATGCATTTAGAGGCTGAGGCAGAACTGTACAGCAGGAGAAAGATGCTATGAACTATAACATCTCAGAGGCTGAGCAAGATAATCTAGGCAGCTGGGATTATTCCAGGTCTCTAATTCTACCTGCACCATTTCCAGATGAAATAGATTTGTATCAAAGCTGTCACTTGGTCACTCATCGTCCTGTTCCATTGTACATAGAGTCATGGAATCAGCAGTACAGTGTGCACGAAACTCCCAGTGACAGGAAAGTCTCATATCTCCCAACAACAAAAAAAAAGCACTAAAAAACCTAACTGATGTAATCTACCTTTTCCCCCAGAGATCAAGTGATGGGAGAATCTATTAAAACAAATACCAATGGAAGTTTCTGCTTTATTGTTAGTTTCATCTGAAACACTGCAGGTCAGATATAATTCAAAGCCACCTGCTGACTTCAAGGGGCTCTGGATCAAGCCTTAGCTGAGGAAAACTTCTCAGTTATCTCTTTAACAAGGCACTCAGTTGATTAACAGCCCTCCCACCTGCTACTCTAATGGGAATGCTTTTATTTTTATGCTTCTCAGGGCAGCAGATATGCTTGTACACTCATCAACAAGAAAACTTTAAAGAAAAGCTGTGTAACTGCAGCGTCTACTAGTGTATTTACACTGCTTAGCTGTTACAGAAGATCCAAATAACTTCATTTGGGGCAGAGCCTCATTTCAGGATCAAGCTATTACCGTAGCAATTGAAATGCTGATTCTAACAGAATAGCTGATCTTTTAGAGTGTGGCTTTCTCTAAGTATCAAAAAAATACTGATGTTAAAAAAAAAAGGAGAAAATAGTGTGAAAAAGCAATAGCTCTGAAGACTTTCTGAACTGAACAGAGGCAAGGGAATCTTAATAAAGAGACTGCAGAATGGCCACGCACTGCAAGATACAATATGAGCTCACTGTTCAGAAGATATTGGTTGGATTAGAAGTACCGAGAAGGATATTAAAGGGCAATCTGTTAGGAAGAGTAGAAATTTGTGAAAAGGACAAGCTCAGTCTAAATACAGCAGCACTATATTCCCCACCGGGAAGACTACAGTTAGTGTGTAAAGGGGAAGGAACAGTCTGAGGCCATTTTGAGTAATAACATGGCAAGCAGCCTGACTTGTTCACTCCAGTCTAGCTCTTATCTCATGCTATGCTTCAAAGAAAACTATGTGCATAACATCTTTCTTCCCAACTTCACTGGAAAATGATGAAATGAAAGTTGATAGAAAAGGCTGGACACATCCAGTGGGTCTTGCTTTCTGAGGAATAAACATAGGACTGAAGTAGAAAACTGCTCAGAATATTTCTTCTTTGTGACTATAAGGGTCACTTATCACACTTCATATTGATAAGGTATATTTTCTGTAAGTTCATAATGAATTATTAGATTTTTGCATTAGATGTCTCACAAGATTTTCATTATTTTGCAAAGGACCGAACTTCAATTCTGATGGCCATATTCACATCACATTCATGTTGCTACAAATCTAGAATAAATAAGTATGAAAAATATTTCAAATTACATCGACTGCTGGAATTCTGCTCTGGGCTGCAATGGTTTAGCCAGTCCTCAGCAAAATCGATACATAAACTGAAATTAACATTAAAAATTGATGAATCGCAAGATGCTTAAACTACTAAAGACAACATATCTGTAGAAAGTTTGGACTTCTTTTCTGCTTGATAGCACATACAGCCATAAATGTCTCTTTAGATTTAATCTAAGTTTAATTTTATTCACATTGTAAAGAACCAATGAAAAGTGCCAATGATCAAAAAACTGAACTGTAGATTAGCTTTTAGGGCTAGCATCAACACATTATTAAAGCACTGTTCACGTGGAAAAAGGTACAAATGACGTATTTCTTCTTATAAGATTTGGCCTCAGACTGCTCTTTACTGCCTACCTTTTTATGCACACTTTCACTGTCTGTGCCACAGAGCAATATCCAACAGAAGGCTGAGCTTGAATCTTCAATGTTTTACACACTGTAGATTTCTACTGGTGACACTATAGCTTGATTCTTAACTTTCAAAATTGGGTAATGGCAATCAGAAAAAAATTATATTTTAGACATAGACTGTTGAGCAGGATTTTTGTTTTGTCTGCATTACACTACTAATACAAATATTACTGCTCAGAATACTGTTATATTTAAAGGAATAGAAAGGGTGATTTTCACAGTGGCACAACACTGTGATTGAAACTACCTCTAAAGATTAAAAGTAAATGGGCTGATATTACTTATTCCCTTTGAAATTATCCATGCTGCTTGTCACACAAAGAACATTTCCTTCCCAAACCATTTTTTCTCCTTTCAGCTTCATCATACAACTGATGTTGCCACCAATAGCAAAAGAAACATATATTGTTCCATAGATTATGCATCGATGAGTCAACAGTCTGATGCCCCAGGAAGGACTGGACAATAACATCCCTTATTTTAACTAACATGTGTAGGAGAACCCTTCTTGCAAAGAAAAACTGTTTTCTGTACTGTCTCAGCATATAGTCACGGATCATCCAGTTAGCAACTCAGAAAGAACTTAGATACTCCTTCTGCAAAAAACAAAAGTCCCTGCCACAAGAACTAATAGATTTCACTTAACTGACAACACTCTTGGAATATAACACGAATTCACACCAAGAACAGAATTGGGAACAAAGAGGAACAATAGTTGCTCACTCTACATATGATCAACACATGTATTTGTAAAATGAATAGATCCACTTGCTTTACAGAGGCTTTAAGGATACAGCTAAAATCTATGCTAAAATTTCATTTTCTCTAGAGAAAGTTAAGTAAATCTAATTTTGACTACACTGAAGAATATGCCATTTCTTCAAAAGTAACAAAATGACACAAAATAAAACCTGTTCTATGTATGAGCAAGCAAGGACTACAGCTAGTGGAAATATAGCCAGGTACCTTATAATGTCATTCTATGTTTATAACAGACATGTTCCAGCTCACCAAGAAGTTGTCTGTGTTTGATCCAGGAATTATTTTTTTTAACTTTTTAATAACCACAGGAAATAAAATTGAACAACCCTAAAGGTCCTGTCTGAATTTATAATCTTTGACTCTATGAACCTATTTATAACTGTGAAATACAATAAAAAAATCGGTATCAAATTCAAACTGTCTACTTATTAAAAGTACATTCCTAATACTTGTTGGAGTCCCTTTGTTCAGTGGTAACCAAGGTTAACCTTTCAGAAAACAGGCAGTTGCTTATACCCTCCTTGAAACCTTTTTTCAATAATTGTCAATAACTGCAACAGAAGAAAGGTAAGAGATTGGGCCCACATTATTAGTCTAGCAAAACAAGATGATGTGCTGACATTTCTTTCCCTTTAACAATATAGATTAGAGGATATTGTCTCTCTCTTGCACTTGAGGTTCAAATGAGTGACTGGGAACATAATGGAAAGTGTAATTGCATGGTCATGACAACAAATAATTAGTGGAGTAAAACTGGTAAATCTCACCTAATTACTGTAGGCCAATCCAAATTGTCTGGTTCCTGGCATTTAAAAACCCCACCCACCCAGTTTAGTAATTTAAACTGAATATTTGACTGCAGATTCACTCTAATAACCCGCTTCAGGCTCATCTTGGTTTTCTCAGAAATAACCTAACTTTTCTATTGAATAAATATCCACCCCAGCTGCTTTGATGTCTGCATATATGTAATGGACTTTTAAATTACAACGTTAACCCAGTCCTTTTTTTTCACTCCTATTCAACTCCCTGATTTCTGGTTTTCTCTTTTACTACAGAACATTGAAATACACTTATTTCATAAAGACTGTAGTAGTCCCTATTAATTTATATCTAAAGTGCAATGACAGTCAGAATTGCCTGATGATGCTGAATACTGTTTCTCAAATGTTAAACATACTCAGTTTAAAATCTAGAATCACCTCATATAAAATTAAACATTCAACTTCAAATCAGAAATCTACATAAGTAACTGCTCGTGCTTGGTTTGGCAATGTAACACCGCATGGAATTTTACAGCATCACTGACAACAACCGAATGGAAAAAGATTTGCCAAACATACACAGCAAAGAGGTAACTGTGGTGATTTATCAGCTTATAGCCAAGACTAAGCATGTTGCTCTGGGAGACCATAAACACCTTACACTGATGGAACACCAACATGTGACTGCTGATATACCTCTAATTGTTCACTAAGGACAAAGTTAGCCTACAAGCAAAAAGTCAAGTTAGTGCTTCTGTCACTTTCATCCTTGTAATGGGTATAATGGTATAATACATCTCAAGAGCATTTGAGCTGGCTTCTCTTGTTTTCTTGGCCCTGTCCCTTTGTGAACTTTAGTGACATTTCTGAAGACCAAAAAAGAGGGGATAAAGAAAAGCTTGGCATACTGAACCATAATTCAGTGTAAATAAATACAGCTGCTATCAAAGATTCCTGCATGTAGAGAAATTATTCTTCTATACTAACTGCTGCCAACAATTGCCTTTCATTGCTACAAAGAGCTACTGTGTTCTACTCAAGGGCAAACAGATCTTTGTAGGGAGACTTATCTAACAGCATGATTTGCACAACATTTTGAAACCGTTTGAGGTTTAGGCTGTTAGTAGAACAAACAGTCACAGAACAGTCAGAAGATTTTCTCTTCTGTTTGAATTACCATGTTTTAGTAGCATGTACCTTCTTCTTGAGCCTTCTCATCCTAATTTGTTCACAGCCAAAATGTTGACTTTTGGGTAAAAATTGAGTGGATCAAGACTCTTGACTCTTCTAATAGCGTAACATTTCAATATGAATATGGTATTGTGCAATTTTATTTGCAAATTTCATAAAGCACTGTGAAAAGCACAATAAAGGCCACAGCCTCATCCTCCGTTTTCTCTAATACAACAGTAGTGTGATTCCCGTCTCCCACCCAATTCTGGGCATGGATTATTATTACATGCCAATTTAAACTTGTTTGCTTCAGTATATGAGCCAAACTCAGGTTAGTATGCTTATTCATATCACAGTCTCTAATAGGCTAGTTATGACCAAGCTGTTTTTCACTTGCCGTCTTTTCTATTACTACCATTTATCTTGCTTCTACCTTTTTTGCTATTTACATCTTTCTCTTTCCATCCTTTCTTCCGCAGTCCTTGAGTCGTACTATCTTGCATTCTTAGTTCATATCAAACTTAGGTTCTCAGTCAGTCCTTGATGTTCTTCCATTTATTCTGTCCCAGTCTGGCCTAGTCTCTCATTATATGCTTTCCTCCAGTACTTTTTCCCCTTCAGTTGACCTTACTAAGTTCTGACATAAATTCTTTCTGCTCTCACATCTGCTTTAGCTTCTCAGAGCTAAACATTTTGCAAAGTTCAAAATGTTTTCCCACAGGTTTGCACTGTACAGGCATCAGCCTGCTTGTGCTTCTGCTTAAAAAAAAGATGGTTCAGACATCATTTGGTGCTTGGGGAGACAAAAGCCTGAAAAGGATTGGATAGTATATACAGTTTTTCTATGCAAATGACTATAACATAGCACATTATCCCTTTTCTGTTAGTCATGGTGCTATCTGGAAAGTAAAGACAAGTAGAAATAATTAATACCCATCCGACTTGGTGGCATAAACAATCTATTCCCACACAAACACAAAATATTTCTTGTACTTTTTTTCTATGTTTGCCATTATTTTCTAATGCTTTCCACTATTAAAAAAAAAAAAAAAAAGTCAGTGCTAAGACAAAACCACGCTGAAAACCTGTTAAATACAAGTCTGACCTAACTCTGGAATACTCGCTCTGATCTAAGCACAGTACACACTGACCATATTTCACTTCACAAAATTAGCTTCCCCCTTCTTCAGCAAAGAGCCACCAAAAGAATGTAACACTGTGTAGAGTACAAGTTACCTCATGGGAACGAACACAGAACAAAGCAGATGCTTCTACGTACTTGACTGTGTTATATCACTCCAAAGAGTTTGTGGCTACTAAAAGAAAAAGCACTTTACATTCAGAGACATCTGATAAATATACAAAACATGAATTTATGAGAAGATATTCTCCTGAGGAAACTGTGGTTCCATTGCATGTCCCTTACTTGAGAAGCCACTGATCTGAGATAGGATGAGCTTGCAAGCAAGGGTCTTTCAAGCCTCTCCACATTTTGAGAAGATTCAGATTAAAATCCAGATTAAAAACAACTCTCCAGTCAGATCAATACATAACAACATTGTAACAATTCCAGCAGAGAACTTCCAAGATGTTATAAAATATTAACAATACAAAGCAGCCCTCTGAAGGAGAAATTTCCTCATCCTAACTATGTCTCTCATAACCTATTTGCTGAGCCATTTTCCCGACAGGTTTCCTAATATCCATTTGCTTACAACAATAGAAGAACAACTAACCACTTGGGTTTGCCCTTTTTCTTATGCAGCAATTGACACACAGAAGTTGTAGCCCATAAACATAGCTCCTGGCTGCCAAAATTAAAAATTGCACTTGTACATATGACTTACATTTTTCAATAGGACGCTTACACAAAGCTCAGGACTTTCAATATGTTAAGGACTTTTCCAAGGATTTCCTAACATTTCAAAATCCATAGAAAGCATTAGAAACTAAGTAAATGCATGCTTATCATTTAAAGAGTCACAGAGACTTCTAAAATTCTTCCACTCAGTATAAAAAAAGAGTCTGTATGAACACAATATGCATAAACTTCAAAATAAAGGAAAAGAAAGCAATATAAAACACCATAAACATAGAGATTATATAAAAGAAAAGGAAATTACACAAAAGGAAAATAATGTTTTGGTCACAGTCCATTAAAGTGAATAGATAAGGAAATGTTGCAGTGGTATGTTTATATACTTAAAATTACACGGATTCAAGATGACAAATGGCCCAAATGTTAGTCTCCTATAACTGGAGGATAATAAAGACAGAAAAACAAAACAAAACAAAGTATGTACAGAGAGTATTTATTTCGTATGTCTGAAATATCAGCCTTTCAACTCCTCCCTTCATAAGCCTGAGAAGTCTTTTCATTAGCATACTTCACAGTTAGTATCACTACACAGTTATGAATATTTTGTAACTAAAATTAATGTATGTAACTCAGTCCTACCCACATTTCTTTAAGCACAACCATGGGCTCTGCGAACACTCCCCAGCTTCCAGATCATGACTGCACAGGTGGCCACCATCCCATTCTTCTCTTTCAAACCAACCCAGACATGGTAAGAGCTGTCGCACATTCCAGCAGGTCACTCAGTCTGGACAACCAGAGACCACACCAAGCACATTGGAAAACATTCTTGGTCTGCAGTGTAGACGAGACCCTCTGTTATCTGTACACAGTGTGTGAACTTCAGTATTCAGTTAGTCAGTTTATCATGTGCCTATAAAGAAGGCCATAAGTGCTGGGAATGGGGAGAGCATCTTGCTTACCAAAGTTTTAAGATGATTTATCAGCTATTGCCTTTTCTTAGCTCTGCTCTTCAGCGGTCTCAGAGAAATGAACACTCTGAATCAATAGCCCATGACAAAAAATTCTGACGCATAATTTAAGAGGAAATGTTCAATAAGGATCTGATTCTACAGTGGCACTCTGACAGCATGGCAGTTCTGCCCAAACAGTAAAAATGCAATTAACATGTAAAAGATTAGCAAACATTTGCCTCATCAGAACTATTTAAAATGCTATACCTGAGAAATGAAAATAAGAGTCAGATACTAACTGCATAAGAGAAAGAGGCGCCTTCTCCTTTGAAAATAAAAACTGGAGAAGTACCAGGAGATTTATTACAAGCAATTCGCAATTATGTTACAACGGGAAACCTGCAATGATGTATAGCTGACTATATACCAGCTGGACAAGCAGATAAAGGGAATCTTTTTTGTTCATGCTAAAGAATAAGAATCTGGAGTCTTGATGCAATAGTATTACTGCCAATATCAGAACTGTTCTTTGTAGTTCAGGATTGCATGAAGCAAGTTTCAGAAGCAGAATTAACCCCATGACATCATGAAACAGATTGTAAGAAATAGAAGAAAAAGTTCTAAACAGTTTACTAACTATTAAAGTTCAGGAAAACTGTGGACTCTTCAAACATAAATTGATTTAAATGGTGAATAATTTTTCTCCACTGTGTGTTTATAGATCATAGTAAATTCACATTACTGACACAAGAAACAAAACCATTGAGATACGATATCAACAAAGATTTCTTAGAAGACAAGGAATGCTTGTATCAGAAATATTATTGGGGAAAAGCAGAATTTTGTCAGAAATCAACCAGCAGACTTACATGCTCTGACTACCTCCAAGACAGACAACAGATAACTATTACAGATAAAATGATAGCAGGTCATTATTGTGAAGCTAGTATGCAACTTACACAGGAAAAACTTAAAAAGAGTATTTGAAGTTGGCAATGAAAAGAGAAGAATATTAAGACTAATTAATATTAAGAATATTAATCGGTAAACCCAGCTCGTGGTATGAGCTGCCTTAACAAGTCATTTGAGGATATTCTAGGAGAAGGTGTTCAGATATAGTGAAAAAAACAGACTCTAGAACCCTGGAATCTCAAAGCAACTCACTACTGAGCCTGCATGGTGGGCCTGAAGCAGACTCCAGCTGATCCTGGGAACCAGGGGTTAGATACACAGATAGAGTCCTCCCTCAGCGCTTTGTGGGCATGTTGTGACTCACTTAGAGGCCCTAATGACCAGGACCTCCCTATTCCCCTCAGCTATGATGTTGGCACTGAAATTACACTAAAAAAACCTAGAGAAAGAGGAAGTCTCAATGAAGTATACAATGCCATTCCCTCCTCCCTCCATAAAGAAATTTTAACTGCATGTTGCATGATATCACCACCTTTCTTGTTCCCAAGCTTTCAATAAAGGCATAAGATGAAAATTTCTAATTTGAAAAATAAAAACTTATAATTACGGTCAAAACTATGAAACTTCTTCTACGTCATCTTTAGGAAAGTTACACCTTTTTGGTTTGGTAATAGCTTTCTTTTGGCAGTACAACAGCTGGTATTAATTCATATTCATTACCTCAGGAAGCTGAGGTGTCCTCTTTTAACTATGCTACTTGGATCCAATAAAAGCTGTAAAGAAAACTGTTGCTTTAACATATAAACTACTGTAAATTTACTGATTCATAAATTGGTTTGTTCCGGCATAGTAAGTAATAGTATTGGTTTGGCTTTGACACTCTAAAGTACATCAAAAAAGTGGTCTTAGGCTGAACATGTTTTATTGTGGTTTTTGAGGGGTGATAGGAAACATTTGAATTTTCTCCCATCCTTTATCAGAGGCTTTCCTGGTTTACCTTTCAAAATGACAAAGAGGATAAAACATCCAAAATCTGATTGCTTGAACATTTTTAAATAACACAGCCTAATACAATATGTAATAGTTTTATATTAGTTTTTGGAAGTTAAAAATCACGATGTTTAGACTGACTATTTGCAGTACTTGCTGGTACCTGCTAACAGACCTATCAGTTGCAGACAAACACACCATTTTCTCTCCAAATACGTAATGATGCATGAAATCCAGAGGTCAAACAGTGTGTTTTTAGGTCACCAATTTGTCACAAGGCTATAAAACTGCTGGACAATGTAACTGTCTCCCATCCTTTAAGAAAAAAAAAAAAATCACTCTCTAATGTAAAAATAGAAAGGATATAAATAAACTTGATTTCAGTAAAGGTTTCATGGGATAACTGTCTTGTTTCTATAAGGATTTCAAGGAACCATGGCAATTCCCATAGCTACAGTTAATAGAAAAGTTTGATGTACAGTGAGTCACGGAGCAGAATGCTGTTGAACTGAAGAATACAGTTACAGAATTTTGTGCAGAGCCCAACCCCTGTAACAGAAGAGGACTGAAAAAAAAATCTAAGCTCACAGATACATTTCTTTTTAGTTTATGTATCAACCAGCTGCACTGACGATTTTAATACCAAGACCTTATGTTTAATAAGAAGTTGTGCAACACACTTGATAGTCAAACATAAGAGTCAGTTTCTGACATTCCTTGTCACAAGTATTTCAGGACTCATGGTTCCATGAGTGTAACTAAGGAAGTGTAGTAGAATTAATGTGTTAGGAACACCAAGCTTAGCAAGCAAAGGTATTCTTGCAGCAGGGCCTCACTAAAGCAATAGGCTATACTAAAATGTTTCCCATATGAATTATGCCAGTACAACTGCACCAAGAAAACCTTGGACAAGTGCACTCAGGGACATAAGTCTACACTGAGACTTGCTAGGTGCTATTCTTACTTTGCTACTGAACTGCTTCAGGATTTCAGCAAGTCATTCCACTTCTCTAAGTGATAGTGTTTAGGACCTTCTCAACAACAAATGGATGAGTGTTAAGACAGATGTGATTTGCCATGGAAAACATCCTTTTAAAGTATAGTATGTATCAGCTACCCATAGTAGCAGAAACACTTTTATGCCTGTATAACCACATCAACAGAGTAAAATCTTCTCCTTGAATAAAAATATCACAGGAAAATTTCTCCCTTTACAGACAATATCATACACAAGAGTTTCCAGGATATGGCTAATAATCACTGCTAGCTATTTGTGCTGGATAGGTTTTCCAAAACTAGGACTTAACTACAGTCCTTGTCAATAGCTGGTGGCAGCTACACAACCAACAATCCTAGACCTGAATGCTGATCTGCCCATTTCTTCTCCTCAACTTTGGTGTTCAATTAAGACAGCCTTAGAGCTTGTTCTCTGTTGCAGACAGTATAAAAGAAATGCAGAATAACCACAAAGCACACCCTACTATTTAATAGGAAACAACCATGCAAGGCTTGCTAGAATGGTGTATGACCCATAAACCCACACTTACTTTCTGACATAATGCCCATTCATGGGCATGTATTCATTATCTGTGCTGTTTGCTTCCTTGGACATAAGAGTGCATTGGGAAGAAGTAACAGATATATAGACAAATGCTTGAGCATACACCAGTGTGAAAACAGTAATCTTCACTATTTGATTCACCAATGAGATTAACAACCTTCATTTGCCATCAAACCAAGCATGGAGAGGACATTTTTCTTAGCAAAGGACAAATCCTAAATTCCTTGAACACCCTAACCTGTTACCAGTGAGTAGGCATTAACTGATGTTAGGTCTGTCCAAATATTAATTGCTCTCTAAGATACTAGAAGGAGGCTGAATGAGATTGCTTTTAATAACGGCAAAAACTAATGTCCCTGCTTTCTGAACAAGAAATAAATTCAATATCTTTACAGATGGGTAAAGAAAACTCCCTAAAATCAGCACCAAGGCACAAATGTTAGAACAAAATGCTGTCTACTGGGGCTTTCTAATGAGATACAAACCTGGCAGAGAGATGCTGCACCAATTCCAAAGGACAGCAAACATCCATGTTTCTAAGCACGTTCTCTTCAGCCCTAAAGCAAAGAACACAATATAGCAACAGGGTGATGCTACATCATCTGTGAAGTTGCTCAAACAAGAGCAGCAGATTGGAAGTAGCAGCCAAAATCCTGCTCAACACAAAAAAAAGAAAGATCTCACTGAGCAGACAGACAGAATGTTCCTGGCAATAAATTTATAAAGACTACCAAGAAATCAGGCTGGAAAGGGCAGAAGATTCCCAAAGAGGCATCTCAAAGTCAGATGCAGTAAAGAAGATGATTCCCACTGAGACACAGCGAGAATCAGTGTTGAGGGGATTCTAGTTTTTTTGCAGCCTGACAGAATTTCTGTTATTTCTATTACTCAAAAAAAGCAGCATGATATGAATCCAAATATTCAACATTTGTGGGTCAAAATTTAAATGTAAATTTTGAAAATAATCCATGATCTTTATAACAGTGTCAAATTAAAATAAAACCAAACCACAACCAGGCCAGAAAGTTATTTAAGCCAGTATATGCATGCTTTTATATCCATATCTTACAAAAGTTAGCATCATGTTACAAAATATCCCACAGTACATTTTGAGAATTATTATTTTTTTTAAAACCATTAGCTTTATGATGATATCCAGCCTTTTGGCAACTTTAGGATTTGGTGTGAAAGAAACAGTTCTGTTGGTGACAAGACATTACTTCGTGACTCAGATAAAATGCAGCACTTGACATCACTATTTTACAAGAAAAAACTCATGTAGGCTACTTATTTACAACTCTGTTTATGGTTTAGTTAATGTCTTATGCTTGTATTTGAGTTTGTGTAGGCAAAAGTGTGAAATCAGCACTTACCCTTATTTGGAATAAAATGTATTTATTTAGCTGTCATTCAAATGAAACTGTAGTTCCTTGTAAAGGGTAAAGACAAGACAACTTAACCAATGGCAACACAAAAGAAAAAAAAAAATTAGTTGGACAACATAAACGTAATGGCAACATAATAAATTCTCTAAGGTCCTTTTCTTTCACCCTTCCACAAACTAACGTTTTTGCTCCCCAAGCAATATTTAAACAGGCTAATACTTACTCTCAGACATTAATGTTCAGCCACAAAAGAAAGAAGTCCCCTGACCTGGGGATCCCCATAGCATAAGGCAATATACAAGCTGTAAGAAAGGTGGCAGCTTCCAGACACATTTCAGCATTTAATCCAAATTTGACACCTGTTTTCTACCATCAGATCTTTGTAATTCACAATAACCCTTTCAACTGATAAAGCCCCCCTTTCTGCCTTGAGTCCTCCTAATTCTTATGCAGCCTTTAAGATTCTGAACTGCACCTCCCATAGAGTTTTGGCCCTTCACACTGAATTTACTGGGGTACTCCTTGGTAGTAAAGGTTTTCTTTTTTCCAGTTATGCCAAAATGCTCCTTTCCAAAATGACAATACTTCATTAAAAAATCATAGAAAAAGCAGACAACATCTATTCCTACTTAGTGTTCCAGCACACTTGCTAGGAGCTAAACACAGAGATGTTTGCCTAAGAACTTTGAAGAAAAGAAACAGTATCTCTGGTTGTAACAAAAATATATAACCTAAATTAGATGCTTTTTTTCTTATGAAATATGCTAAATATGATAATGTACACATTGTATTTTCCTTTAACACTTAAGTTTAAAAGAGAAACTTCATGTGATTTGTAGAGGTTCTGTACTAGTGGAGTATCTTAATCTGTTTCACTTTAATAAAAAACAATTTAACAGCATCCTCAAACTTGCTTAGATTGAAGAAGAAATTAAATCAAATCCCTGACACTTACCAGCATTTTGCTGGTTTCAAGGCCAGTCTACCTGGGTATTATGTAGATAAACTGAATTTCTGGAATTTTTCTACAAAAATGCTGTAAGCTCTTGAAACAATACTGTTTGCATAATAGGTAAAGTTACAGAAAACTTAAAACCCAGGCAGTGCTCCTGGAGGAAAAATTACCAAAATACTTACTTCTTGTGCTTTCTCAGGTAGTCCTCTCCTGTAAAAATTTTCGCTTGATTATCTTTGAAACTGAGCTGAGCTACCTGAAATTTGTACTGTATTGAATACAGTGGTAATATCATCTTTCTTCTGAGTCTATCCCAGTGTTTTTTGCAGGTCAGTAACAAATCTGTAACTGACTCAAATCCAGGAAGATCAGGCAACAGAAAGACAGAGCAACTTTTAAGTGATGACAGATGTCAATACTACTTCATTCAATTTCTACACAAGTGAACAGAGGCACACACTAATCACTGAATCTTAGTAAGCAGACCAAAACTAGATTCAGAGAGTATGACTTCTTCTACTCTTCAATATGAAATCCATTAAAAATTCCCTTGACATACATATTCCTTTGCAGCACAAGCTTTGACAGCTTTCAGATGCACTTGTGTACGAAAATGGCATTTGGAGTCAACCTGCATAGGCAGAGAAACAAATTTAAATTCCAGCCCAGTATTACCAAAATACATGTGAGTATCTTTACCGCATCTAGTCTAGCTCATGATCCTGTTACCTTTCACCTTCCATATCTAGAATCCTTTTACTCTAAACCCCAAACTCCTCTCTCATTAAGGCACAATTCCATGTACACAGATAAAAGCTAATTTCATCAACCAAAACCAGTCTAAATCCAGAGATGGCAGACTTGTTACAAGTTAACACCCAGATAACTTGAAATCTGTATCTAGCCCTATGCAATCAGCCTCACAGATTGACACTTAACACTGAAAAAGTGAATACACACACCTCACAGCTCTTCCTATATTTATTTAATACAAATTGATGTCACAACCTGTATCTCAAATATTTCCTCTCATGAATTATTCCCCTTCATTAATTCCACACATTTCATCCTAAGCAGTACAAGTCAGCAGAAACAGCCTTACTGAAGCCTCCTTGAATGACAGCACTTCATGGTCTTTCTGTTGTCAAGCCCATGTATGACTTAAGCAATATATACGGAATTTATAACGGCTTTCTTTAATGGTCAAACGAAACAGAAAATGGCACAGCCTACATGCTGTTACCATCACATTATGATTAAAGCTTTGTATTCCTGTGCTTTAGAATTGCAGGTATCTCCTGAAGCAAGTATAAAATTATTTCTCACCTCCACAGGCTTTTAATTATTTCCAGATTACTATTCCACCAATTCTTCAACACTGTCGCAAAAAGTTAGATCAAAAGACATCCTGATTTACAGTCTTGCATTTTAAAGGGATACAGACAATTTTAAAATCTTATTTCTACCTGAAAACATCATTTCGCTGATCTCTTACCAGTAGTAACAAGACTACTGTGAAGAACAGACTGCAAGACAAATCCCCCCACTTTGCCGCTTTTGATCTTTTGTGCTGTTTCTAACATCTGTGCCCAGTTGGCTTCAGTATTTCATTATAGATTTTTTTTTTCTAATGGCAAAATATAGCAAAGCCACAAAAAACTACTGCTAGGCCTCAAGAAAGCTGTATGTATATTTTTAACATTTTTAGCTTAAGTTGGCTATATATTTCAAGCCAGTTGTTTTGCCCTTTAAGGCAAATTTAGTTTCTTTTAGGCTTGGCTAATATTTGCCGAGTCCAAGATTCTGACATAGCTTCAACTTAAGAACACTTCCAATGAAACCAGACCCAAAAGCTGTATGAATTACATTAACCACCTAGATCTACATCCAGCTATTTATGGTGAATCAAGACTGGCTTCTATTGCACTAATCACTACCCTAGCTCAGCCCCCAAATCATTTATTTGTTTAGAAGGAGGTGGCAGCTGTTATCATACTATCCATCAGCTGTGTCAACCCCAAGTAATAATTATGGTGTTACTCACTATTCTGTTACTAGTATTAGTTTCTATGGCTCATTAAAATTATTTTTTAGGTTCATGCCATGCCTTTCTGTATTTGCTCTGACTATAATTCAGCTTTCTTGCTATTACCATCCCCTGAAAATCGGCTGGAAAGCCAGTTAGTAATTAGTTACTTATAAATGATTGGGGAAGGAACTTAAGCCTCTAGTGTGACTAACTAGGTGGCCTTAATTTGTTGCTGCTGTGATCGGGCTGTGATATACTGATGTACTATGGGCAATAGCTCTAAGTGGGCAGAAAAATAGCAGATGATCTCACAGATCTTTTCTGTCTCACTTTGTCACAACTCAGCAATATGCAGTTATTGTGCAGGACATGAACAACACAGTTAGAGCAGCCTAACAGTTAGAGCAGTGCCTAACAAGTCTGCATGTCACATCTCATTTATGAGAATGGCAATGTTTTCAAAATGCTATCCTGCCTTTGAAGAGGTTTGGAAAGAGTTGTCATGTCCTCTAAAAAATTCTGGGTTTAACCAGTCTGGAAAGAGAGCAACCTGACAGAAATAGAAGTGTTCATCTAACTTTTTTCTTGTAAGCACTAAAATTTTAAACAGAAACAGATAAACCAGCAAAAACTTTGTATAGGCATTAAGTGGTAATTTAAGGCTTTCTTTTAGCTATCACTAACATCATTACAATTTGAAATCAGCATCAGCATTATAAATTTAATGTACTTATTAGGGCACTTGTGTTCTGTTTATTATAATTACTGTTCCAGAAACTCCAAACTACATGGTGTCATTATCTAGCTGTAGAACAGTCAAAATGTCATACCTCCTCCCTGGAAAAATCCAATGTGTTGAAAACATTATAGAATTAAAAAAAAAAAAAAAACAAACCACCAGACTTTTGAGAGACATTCTAGTGACCAAGAAACTGTTTTTTCCTAAATGAAGCAACGGATTTTCAAGATTTTTGTTTTATTTTAAACAGGTAACAGCTTCAGTAGCACTGATTTCATGGGGAGGGGGGTGGAAATACTGCCGCGAGGAACCTGGGGGAGGGGAATTATTGACTCCTCGACCACCTCACGAAGGATGTAACCCCAGCCGTGGAGCTGGGCGCGTGGGGGCGGCCTGATGCCTCACCGCAGCCGCAGCGGCGGGCACGGGAGGCTTTTCCATCGGGACACAGCCCTTTGTGCCACCGGCTTTCCTCGGGGGAAGAGAAGGGTTTGCCCAAAACCACGAACCGTTTCCCGCACCACGCGAGATGGCCACCTCACCCCCGCCCCCTGAAGGAGCGGGCAGCGCACGCGCACCGCCCCACCCCCGACCCCGGCGGCACGTCGCGCACGAAACCACCGCGCGCACGAGCCGGAGCTTGGCCACGTGACCTCCACCCCATTCCCTCCCACCCCGCCGCTTCCTCCATAGCGACTGGTGTCGCTGTTCTCCATCTGTAGGTGGAAGCGCCGCTCCTGGCCGCTCGGTGGTTCCGCTGCTCTATGGTAAGGCGGAGGTCGGGCGTGGTGAGGGGCGGTTAATGGCTGCTACAAGCAGCGCAGCCGTCGCTGAGGGGACGCGGAAGTCGGGTGCCGCCGTCCCGAGACAACGGCGGAAGAAGGTCCACGGCAAGGTACCGGGGCAGCCTCCCGCCGCCGGAGGGGTCGCGGGTGCGCGGCCGGCAGCGGGAGGGGCGGTGCGAGGCGATGGGCCGCGCCTCGCAGGAGCAGGCCGCGGCCTGCAGGGAGCCCTTCCCGGTGGCGTCCAGCCACCCTCGGTCGCGGACGGGCCCGCTGCTCACCTCTCGCCCTGGTCTCCGCTCAGCCGGTCTGGCAGGCTGGTCTCTCGGGAGGCTTAGCGCCTTCCGGAAAAGCAAGTGAGCAGCCGGCCTTCCCGCTGGACTCAGGCACGGTTCTCAAGACGTAGCCTTGGCTAAGGGCTCTCAGTTTGGATGAGGGTCTGTCGTGCAGTCCTGTGCAGCTGCTGAACACCCAGCGTAACGTATTCAGACACGGGGTCGCGCCTGCGGTTTCAGGACTGTTCTTTCCCTTCTGCTTCTTATAACCCAGGGCTGCCAGTCTAAACTGTAGTTTCCTCCATCCTTTGTTTCTACCGGCAGCAAGAAGCTAGAAAATCCTTGCTGAATCTCTGCTAGTGCAGCAGGCTTACTGTGCACAAGTGCTTCGCTGTGCTGATCCTACTTACAGTCTTCCGCTTTAGGTTATTGTGTTTGGTGCAGTAAATGCTAATTAATGATTTCACAGGTGTGAATACAAGCCTTCATTTTAGCATTTGGTTTTTGAAGCGCTCTCCTGTTTTCACCAAAGAGAATTGAAAGGCAAAAAGCTGCGTACTCCTCCCAAGTCGAGGAGGGAAGAAATGGATCTGAAGCTTCTACCAAGAATTCTTACAAATCAAGTGGATGAGATACATATGTCACCGGCACACTATCATTTGAATAAACTGTGGTGATAGACTTGATGTGCTTTCCTTCTGTTTAATACAGGGGTATTTCAGGTAGTGTAGTCAACTGTCAAAACAGATACCTGCCAAAGAAAGCATTGTAATATTTTCTGTTTTATAGAAAACAAGTTTGCTTTTCTTTGACCAGAACATCTTCCAAGAGTTTCTATTTCTAATACAGCTGCAAAGTTTGAAAATTCACATAATCACTTTTATATTGACCTCATGTGCTTCCTCATCCACACACATAACCCCCACCTTCCACAGCAGGAGTCAGTCAAAAGTACACGTTAGCATTTGAAGCAAGCTTGGTGCAAAACCTGTAAAAGACTTCTTTGAATTGAGTTATTTGGTATTAGCTAAATTGCTTTGGTTGTACACAGTTCCAGTTACCTTAGTTTGAAAGACAAACTTTGTGACCTAATGAGAAAAAGATTAGTTCTGAGTATAGCTGGTTCACTAAGATGGTAAAGTTTGACAGATGGACTTTTAAAAGAGATTAAAAAAAAACCAAACATCATTCAAAGTCAGTAGCACAGTAAAAGTACGTAAATAGGCAAAGGCACTGGAACTCTTAGGTAGTGAAACGGAACACTCTCAGTGCTCAGCAGGCACTGAGAGGAAGAATTTTTAAAACTTCATTGACATCTACACTTCAGTCCTTATTTATTCAGTGTAGCTCTGAAGAGCTGTGCAGGGTCAAAACTTCAGGAGAGGTCTTTGTTAACAATACAGAAATCTTAGTGAAGAAGAGTTCAGATAGCCTAGCAATTTAGGACTGGACTAGGTCTACTGCTTAAAATACAGGATTTAGGGTTTGACCCGAGAAATCAATGTTAAGTATTAGAATACTTAAGTCTTTCTATTTTCAGATAACTTGCAAAAAAAAAACAAAAACAAGTTTGCTTTATTTTCAGAATTAAATACAGACCCTTTTTTGCAGACTTAGGTGTTTATAACATTGTACCTCTACGTTTGTAGAGAGGGACTCTTTGTTCCTCTTATTCTTGCTTTAATTTAAATACGAAAGCTGGAGTATTCTTAGCAATAGGCTGAGACAACTTGTTTAAAAATAATTGTTTGGTTATACTCAGTTCTGTCTTGAATCAGATATAAAATTATACTTTAAAATAAGTTTACTGGCCTGCATATAGGCCAGCATATCATTTATTTTTGGATCAGTTAAATCACTAGACAATAGCATGTCCTATGCAAGACCTTTAAATTACTGTGCATACAGTTTAATATACGGAAATGTGTTGTGTAATTGCTTCAGATACACACATCTGTTTCAGAAAAACTAAAGTATTACAATCAAGAGGATTTCTGCTGCAAAAATGCTCCAGGCAGTGGTTTTCAGAGTAATTTTAAAAAGCCTATTAACTTCTCATTGGTTTTTGTTACACATTTGCACTGCTGTGTTTGTATTCCTGTATGTTGGATGAACTTGCACATTTTCATGTCATTAGGTTGTGTGTGATGCTATTTGCTTTTATTTTATTGAAAGTAGCATTCCAGACTTTTTTCCATTCTACAATTAGCTGTTACTTTTATTGATGAAAAAGCCACATTACCCTGTTCAGTGGTTAGCACAAATAAGTATGTGTCATGGTTTAACCCCTGCCAGCAACTAAGCACCACAGAGCCACTCACTCCCTCCAGTGGGATGGGAGGGAGGATTGGAAGGGTAAAAGTGAGAAAGAAACTTGTGGGTTGAGATAAAAACAGTTTAATAATTAAAAGAAATGTTTAAAAAAATGTAAGGAAAAGAAAAGAAGAAAAAAAAAAAGAGAGGAAGATAAAGCCCAAGCAAAACAAGCAATGCAA
>JANZLQ010000022.1:22037084-22051818 GCA_026212715.1 Elanus axillaris | reverse complement strand
GTGACATCATATGGTCTGGAATATCTCTTCAGTCAGTTGGGGTCAGCTGTCCCAGCTGTGTCCCCTCCCAGCTTGTGCACCTCCAACCTACTCACTTGCAGGGCAGCATCAGGAGCAGAAAAGGCCTTGACACTGTGTAAGTACTGTTCAGCATTAGCCAAAACAGCATGTTATCAACAGTGTTTTCAGTACAAGTCCAAAACATAGCCCCATATAAATTACTGTGTAGAAATTTAACTCTATCCCAGCTAAAAACAGTACACTGCTTTTTAATTTGATTTTGTCTTTGCAGAGTAGTGTGTAGGTGAACATTAACATCCCAGTTAGGTTGTATTCATTGTAATTAAGGTTCTCAGGTTTTGAAAGAAAGTGAATTCCTTTCTTTTGGTAGAAATTTGTTCTTTATGTTGCAGTAGAAAATAGTGCAAGATAGGCTCAGTCTCTGATGTGTTAGGGCCAGCATTGGATTTGCAACAAACTTTGGCATTTGGGACCACACTGCGGTAGCTAGCTTTGTATTTGGTGATTAAATTAGCATTTAATTTTAAATAACTGCCCAATATTTACATCAAACAGACATGGCACTCATGTGCCATGAGAGAGCATTGCATTTGCATTGGAGAGAGCTGCACACAAAGGCCACGTGACCACAACAACTGCACACATTAGAACTATCGATCTTTGTCTATAGCCCAGGCTGTTTCTTGAAAAGGCTCAGGCTGATTCTGTGTGTGCTGACTTGCACCTGGCACACATGGGAAGAACATACAGGAAAGCACTGTTGGATATGAGTAGTTAACTGACATCGGACAGCCTGTGTAGCCTACCTTCAGCAGCTTTTTTTCCTAGAAACTACTTGGAAACAGGGTGGGTGAATTGTTTACCCATCAGCAGTCTCTTCCTGTGGGCCATCTTAGCAACTGGTCGTGACTAGCAGAGATGTTGCCAAGAGAGGGGGCCCCCAGGAAACCGATGACCAGAGCAGGCTGCTGTCTCAACAATTCATCCACCTCATACCTTGCTCCCAGATTGCTTTTGAGAAGTGATGCTACTAAAAATTTTGAATCTATAAGTGTTATAGCTGGGAAAAAATGCCTCTGAAAGGAATATAAGATGCATGGTTTAATTCCAGAATTAAATTTAGTGTATTTTTAGTCTTATCTGGACTAGAAGGCTATAATTTCTTTACATGTTTTTTTAAATTACTTAAACCTAGTCTCTCAAGCTTACAGATAAAGGTTTGCAGCACAAATCTGATTGATTTTAATGCTTTCTCTAGGGTGATCTTCATAGAAACTACTAAAGACTTCAAAGAATTCATTTTAGGCAAAATAAGTGAAATAAGTTGTTCTGATAAAGTAAAATGGATCCTTGTTCAGTTGGAGTTCAGCTTCAAGCTACCAATGAATGCCATAAGACGTATTACACCCGTCACACTGGCTTCAAGACTAAGCAAGATGTATCTTCATCTGATCTACTGTTACTTCAGCTTAGAACTGGAATAACCCTTTCCGAGAACAATACAATCTGCTTCCACCATGCAAAAATTTATATTGAAAGATTTGAAGACTTACAAAAATCATGTTGTGATCCCTTTAATATACACAGAAAGCTATCAAAGAAAAACTTACGAGCAATTGACTTAGATGATGCAACTTTTCTAAGTGCCAAGTTTGGAAGACAGTTTGTACCTGGTTGGAAGCTTTGTCCCAAATGTATGCAGATAATAAACGGAAGCGTGGATGTTGAATCCGAAGAGCGCCAAAGAAGAAAACTTGATTCGGACGTATGTATATGGATCGGTTTTCCCACCCACCCCCTTAAGTTCTGCAAGCTATTGGAATTGGGCTTCATGCAAGTCCTGCATAAAGAAAGGAATTTTTTAAATAGAAACATGAAAGGGTATAGTCTTTTACATGTGTGGGAGTTTACTGTATTGAAACCTTTATTTGGAGGACCTTAAAAAAAATCCTCTTCCCTAATTAAGTATCATGGCCTTTAAATTCAAATGATTGTGTCTGCTAGGGTGACTTACAACTCTAAGTTTATGTAAATACATTTCTGCTGCTGGTATTATAAGGTGTTATTCAAGCCTTGCAAAAAACAAGCTTGTGTGCTTAAAACTGAACACTGCAAAGGTTGCTTCTAAGGATGTTGAGATAAACTTCTGGTTTAGTCTCTTCAGTTTGAAAAAAAATCCACTTTCTCTAGCAGTTCATTACCAAGTGAACCTGCACTGAGGTGAATTAAGTGTACTCTTGTGGTGTCTGAGCTGTGAAGGCCATGGCGTTTGTTCAGGGGCAGTAATGAACTGGTGTGGGAGGATAATGCTCCAAGTGCTGAGTTTGGAATACAGCTTGTACATTGTTGGATGCATTGTTCAAGATGTGTGCAGGTAATCAAAGTGTGAGCAGCCAAATAGGCAACAGGTCATCCATATATGCCCCGTGGCAAAGCAGAATTGCATTCTAGGAGCTGTTGTCCCTTTCAGCCGAGGGAGTGTTGCTCAACTGTATTTTTCAGTTACATGTCAGTATGATTAGGAGACTGATAGGGGGTGAAATTTGAAAGCATTGATTAAAACTGCTACTATAAAGCTTACATTGGGTTTTGAGACTGGTACAGTTCTCCAGTATAAAAATTTTAAGACTTATATTGTTTCTCCTGGGAAATCCAGTGCTTAGAGTTGAGGTCAACAGTTTACCTAAGTTATTACAATATCCTGGCTTGACTGGATGTTTTCTTAGGAAGTTAGGTTTGTATTTGTAATTATGAGATTTTTCTGTCTTTGTTCAGGGGCGTACAGCTAAGGCTTTAAAGTCTCTACAGTTTACTAATCCAGGACGACAGACTGAATTCACTCCTGAGACCAGTAAGAGGGAAAAAAGAAGGCTGCAAACAAAAAATGCATCATTTAATTCAGACAGGTGAGCTGTTGCCTGTATTTCAAAATAAATAGCCTTGATGGTCAGTGTCCCTGTAACACTATAACATTTTCTACATAGAGGTTTGCATGTTTATAGATTGCTTTTTTGTTCTTGAGGATGTTAAAGCTCACTCTCATTACTGAGATAAACAAAACAGAAGATGAAGTGTTAGCATACAGTCTGTATTTTAGGCAAATAAAGTACAAACAAGTATTTGGTAAGGCATGACAATACTACACAGATCATAGATGAAGCTATTAATTTGTGCATAAACTAAAATTCTGATAATGGGCTAAATTTGAATACATAAGATCAACTAGACTACACTTAAAATATCGGAGTTGTCATCTTTCAGTAAACTCAAGAGTTAATACTCTGTAAACAAAAGAGTGCAAGTTAGGATCTTACCTTCCTTTTTTAAAAGGAAGTTCTGTTGAAGTTGGACAATACCAGATAACAAATTACAGTCTTCTAATGTGACTGATTTTACAATCACGCTTTCTACAGAGGAAAGGTATATGCAGCTGAATTTTGTCTGCTATTTTCCACTAAAAGTTTGAACTAGTTCAGTCTTGTCCTAATAGGAGAGCGATAGAAATCCCAGCTTTAACTAGTCATACAATGTTGGTTAAAACATGCAAGGTGGATCACATTAACGCCTTTCCCCTGCTCTCCACCTAAGTTTAACCTTACCAGACAGAAACAGACACTAGGTGTACTGCTCACAAACTACACATCCTTCGCTTCATTTTTTTTTTCTACTCTGTTTGGGCACAAGTTGCAACCAAGGAAGTTTTGCTGAGATGTTAGGAAACATCTCTGTATGTAGTAAAACACTGCATCAAAAGTGGTGTGGCACCTCTGACATTAGAGCTATTCAGAACTCAACTACGTGCATCCTTAAGCAACCTAATTTGAGTTGACCTGGCTTTGAGCAGAGGGTCAGACAAGGTGACTTCCAAAGGTCCTTTCCAGACAGAATTTTTCTGTGATTCTGAAGTTTAACAGAACTGTTACAGAGATGGGTAATGATAAAAGCATAAAAAATACTTTGAAATTAGGATGTGCACAGCCTAAATGGTTCTACATGACCTCCTTTGTATTACAGCTACACATTACAAAACAAAAGTAAATTAAAGGGAGCATTTCACATAATCTGAAAGGTAATCTGAAGTTTACATCATATAATTAAGAGTATTCATAAGTGCTTGAATAAGTGTGCTATTGAAGAAATAAAAACTTCCCATTCTTGAAATTATTTCAAAAGCACCGTAGCAGAGATACATTTAGGACTGAGAAATATTGTCAAATACAGGAACATATATACGTTTTTTAAATCAACAGCATGTTAAAATGAACACCTGAAGAAAGCAAACTTCAGTCCACAACTATTAGCAGCTTTGCATCAAAACAGGTGGATTTTTTAACATGGAAGTAACTGTTGGTTTTCTTTATACAGGCAAGTTATACCAGCCAAGAGTAAAGTCTACGATAGCCAGGGGCTGCTACTTTACAGTGGGATGGATCTCTGTGATTGTCTTGATGAAGATTGCCTGGGATGTTTCTATGCTTGCCCCAAGTGTGGCTCCAACAAGTGCGGAGCTGAATGTCGCTGTGACCGCAAGTGGCTGTATGAGCAAATTGAGATAGAAGGAGGGGAAATAATTAGAAATAAGCATGTTGGTTAGTGTATATGCACATTATTTATCCTGACTATATATTCCATGCTTTGATTAAACACATCACATTCATCATTTAGTGATTTAATGAAAGCCATTGGAATTTTATCTCAAGCCACATGATTAATATGCTCACTTTCACATTCATTTTCAGTGTGATTATGAAGATGATTGTACTGCTGTCTTTTCACACTTCAGTCTATCTTGTACTCAGTCTTGTTAGTCATCCAAGTAAGTCTCATTGAAAAATCTTTCACTGTATTTAAGTATAAGTTACTAAACTTTCATGTGAGAGATCCTGAGCCACTCACTATGGTTTCATACACTGTTTTGTAGAGTCTACTATCTCCATGTATCCCTCACTTTTCCTTCTCTAGTTTAGGATCTCATGGTTTTGAATCTGATTTATGTCAAACACTCTAAAAGTTTGCAGTGAATTCACATGCAGTGTTAATAAAGCTCTCTCCAGTATTAGCAGTGCATGCTGTAGCTGGGATAATCTATACGAGATACATCTGATAAATTCAATCCTGGTCACTTAAATAGATTCAAAGGCAACTAGGAGTTCAGATCCCATACAGTTTACTGGGATTTGAGATCAAGTTATCCTTATGAATTCAAGTCTCACTGTTGAAGTGTTTAAATTAAATTAAACTGTCAAGGCATTGAAAAATAACGTTAAATTATTTAATTATGGTACTGTTTTTTTGGTTTCTGTGTAATGCAATTGAAATAATTTTGCTGAATTTGTTATCAGTATGTAATTGGGCTGGGCTGGTACTTGAACAGCCCTCTCCCCTTTTTTTCTTGTTTTTTAAGGTAAAGGTTTACATGCAGCTGAAAGGAGTTTGAGTGTCTGTTCCCAAACTAAGAATACCCAGACTACTACTACAAAAAAAAAAAAACAGTTGAATTGAAACTTGAAGTTATGTTTAGTTGATGCATTATCTATCCTCAGAACATTAAAATTTTACACTATAACAAGATTTATGGAAAAGAGAATTTATAATTGAAATCTTAGTAATACTAAGTGTTACTCCTTTGTATTTTTTGTTGCATTTTGGATAAATTACCTATTTCTGTGATAGGCTGGGAAAATCTGCATGTTTATTGGGTCACATTTATTCAAGAATACTGTTAACTATTGATTTCTGAAGACTTAGTTGGTAAAGTTATATAACCTTGCTATTTGTTTAGAGTGTTTTCTGATAAGTGTTATGAAGGTTGCATTGCTAAAATCCAGTTATGCTTTGAGTTGTACTGACATCTGCTGGTTCTAGTGAAGTATAAGCATCAATTTATACTACATTGTTATTACATCCGCTACAAAAATAAACAGACTTTCTTTTTTTGGTCAGAGCATTGGCTGTTCTTCCAATGGATGTCTCTCACTGGTCTTGGATTCCAGCCACATTTATCACAAGAACCATCATTTGAGTTTATTTAGGAAGAGCAGCACGCTCCTCACACTTTTCCAGATAGCAATACCACAACTGAGTAATAGCCATGGCTTCCTTTACATGCACGTGGCATTTAATACATTTTACTTTGTGACTACAGAGCATGCTTATCCTGACACAGGAATTAATCTTGTGTGCTTGATCCATGTTTGGAACTGTTTCATCTCATAAGCAACCTTTTGAATTAGGTGAAAATATAAATAGATACCTCCATGAAAGTGAGAGGGGAAAAAGCTGGTCCAATCTTGTAATTTTTATTTATTATTTTTTTAATTTAGACCAGAGTCAGTCAGCAGTACCCATTGTTAATAAACCTGACAGGCTTCCAATTGTTTGATAAATATAACTTCTCGCTTAAGTCCACAGTTAGACTTTGGATTCAGTAACTATTAGAGCATTTAACTGAAATGAAATGTGAGTCTACCAGTAGTTTAAATTGCCTAAAGGATCCCATTATTAGAACTGTATTTCTCTATCTTCATTAAGTCTCTGAAAAGTTAGTATTTTCAGTCTCTCATTTTACAGATTCACTAGTGATTAGTACTTTCCCAAATAAGTCACCAAAGTTGTTTCCTAAGAAAAGGCATAGGACTGCTGACTGCTGTTTGACTAAAAACCTGCGTTAAGTACTGGGTAGTGTTGACTGTTACAGAAGCTCCTTAACATGCTGTATTTGGTTTCTGTGGCAAGGTTTTGGTAGCTGGGGGTTACAGGAGTGGCTTCTGTGAGAAGCTGCCAGGAGCTTCCCCCATGTCCGACAGAGCCAATGCCAGCCAGCTCTAGGATGGACCCATTGTCAGTCAAGGCCGAGCCAATCAGCAGTAGTGGTAATGCCTCTGTGATAACATTTTTAAGAAGGAAAAAAGCGGGACAGAGAGAAACGGCAGCCGGAGAGAAGAGTGAGAGAACATGTGCGAGAACCAATGCTGCAGACCCCCAGGTCAGTGCAGAAGGAGAGGGAGGAGGTAGTCCAGGTGCCGGAGCAGAGATTCCCCTGCAGCCCCTGGTGGTGAAGACCCTGGTGAGGCAGGCTGTCCCCCTGCAGCCCAGGGAGGTCCATGGGGGAGCAGATCTCCACCTGCAGCCCGGGGAGGATGCCACACTGGAGCAGGTGGGTGCCCGAAGGAGGCTGTGACCCCACAGGAAGCCCACACTGGAGCAGGCTCCTGGCAGGACCCGTGGAGAGAGGGGCCCAGGCTGGAGCAGGTTTTCTGGCAGGACTTGTGACCCTGTGAGGGACCCACGCTGGAGCAGTGTGCTCCTGGAGGACTGCCTGCTGTGGAAGGGACCCACGCTGGAGAAGTTCGTGGAGGACTGTCTCCTGTGGGAGGGACCCCACGCTGGAGTGGGGGAAGAGTGTGACGAGTCCTGCCCCTGAGGAGGAAGGAGCGGCAGAGACAACCTGTGATGAACTGACCATAAACCCCATTACCTGTCCCCCTGCGCTGCTTGGCAGGGGGGGTAGGTAGAGAAGCTGGGAGTGAAGTTGTGCCCAGGAAGAAGGGAGGGGTGGAGGGAAGAGTGTTTTGAGATTTGGTTTTATTTGTCATTACCCTACTCTGGTTGACTGGTAATAAATTGAATTAATTTTCCCCAAGCTGAGTCTGTTTTGCCCATGACAGTAATTGGTGAGTGATCTCTCCTGTCCTTATCTCAACCCACAAGCCCTTTGTTAGATTTTCTCTCCCCTGTCCAGCTGAGGAGGGAGAGTGATAGAACAGCTTTGGTTGGCACCTGGCATCCAGCCAGGGTCAACCGCACACACATGCCTAGGCTGTAGTGTGTTCAATAGTATGTAGTAAGTTCAATAGTATGTTTTTATACACTTCCATGTCCTCCTCATCTATTTTTTCTGTTACAATACATTGTTGCAAGTCAAAGTTTACCATCTTACTAGATTTAAGATGCTTACAGCTATGAATTCTCCGATTTTTTTTCCCTGTGTGTTTTTATAAACACCTCACAAAACTTACCCCATCAGTGTAATACCCAAGCTATTTTATCATCATCTAAAAGTGATTGCATATTGTTCCCAACAACATATGTAGGTCCCCATCTTCCAGAATTACTCTACAACTAAGCCTGCTGAACAGTATGTTCTTTTAATATAGCCAAAGGAAACAACTACTTTCCATAAAAGCAAAAGTTCATAAACCAGGTATAATAACCACTTTAAACTCTGCATGCATTAAAGAGAAAGCCCACCGCAGATATATCCCAGTTACCATGTTAAAACTTGCCTTTTGATATTAATTGCAAAAATCAATGCCTAGACAAAGTATATATTCAAAATACAGAAATCAATGACAGTAAAAGAATCTGTTTCATGAATAATACCTATCTCCTGGATCAATTTGAGTTTATTGAACAGAAGCTACAGATTTATGATCTCTTAAGTACTGTTGGTTTCTTTTTCACACAGAGCAAAATCACACCTGGTTTGGAACATGGTCAAATTTAACAGCTAACATCAGTGGGAGTTCTGTGGATGTTGTGTGAGTTACCACACAAAAATTGTGGTCATATCTGAGATGGGATGTGCCTACTCTTTACACCCCTGGAGTTGAAAGTTTCAAACCCATGAAACATGCCCTGGGATTCTTTCTGTTAAATACTCAAACAAGAAGTGTAAATAAATAATAATATAGTAGTCAGGTAATTAACTCAGAGAAGATGTTATATTAACAGTTTTGGCTTCTATGCTACTAAAAGGCATTTATCTTTGGGAGATATAACCTTAGACAGCATGAATTTGGTTTTGGTTTAATGAATTAAGTTCCTAACTCTTATAAACTAACATAAAGAGACTAACTTTTGAATGTCTTGGCTGACAATTCAAGACATCAGAAACAGCAGGCAGACCTACTCAAAAAGCATGATTTTATAAACCCAGAAGTGAGAATTAAAGCCCCTAAGGGAAAAAAAGAAAACTTGAGTTAAAGTGACTATATTTTATTATTATTATTTTAGACCTGTTCTAATGTTCTTTTTAGGCTTTTCATACAGGTGTTACCCATATTAGCCAGAATGGACCAATAGACAACCGCACAAGAGCTCGCACTGAAATCCTGTAGTGACACAGCGACACAGAGGGTAAGTGTTGAGGTAGCCATCTGTCACTTGTTATGTGACAGAAACAGCTACAGCTTGCTGGAATCAGCATTAGAACCTTTGAGTTCTCCTAGTCTCATGAAAAAGCATAAATATTCAATTTCCAGTTTCAATTTATTTGTTTTCCTCTAAAATTAAAGTCACAATTTTGGTCATATTTATGTCTCAATAAATGCAGAATTTCAGCGTTTTTCAACTGATTTCTGAGTGGAATGTAGCGTGTACAGAAATGCAGTAGCTTGTCCCTCATGATCCAAATAATCTTCCACAGTAATTCTTCAGCAAACATTCTTAAAGTTTTATTCACCTTTATAGTGACTTCTAACAAGTCAATATCATACTAATGACAGTTTTATTTAAACAGACTAAACAGTTCTCTCCAGCTTTAAGTTATGCATGCTTTTAAATCCTACTAATAGTAGAGGAACAGTTTATTAAAGGATTATACTAATTAAAAGTTGCATCTAATGTTTACCAATGTGGAAGCCATAACCAGAACTATTATATTCATTCACTGCAATTAGATTTCAGATTAACAGCTCTGCTCCAAGCACATACTAAACAAATATCGTAGGGAGGTGTGAACAGTTGCAATTAAACTGCCCGGTTCACTCTTTGTAGGGGTTTTGTTCGAAACTCATCATCCTGCTCTGAAATAGAGCGTTTGCATTGTAAAATAATCCTCGTACCCAGCAGAGGGCATCAGCTTACTGCAAACCTGACCACGAACTCCGCACTTTTTAAGAGCTGCATCCCCAGCCATCCGAGCAGAGGGGGATTCATCATTCAACAGATTCAGGAATCAAGCCCAGGACAAGAGAGGCATTACCCACAGCTGTGAGGCTGAAATATAGTAGACTCTAGTACAAGATTAGCACTTTAAAAAAAGGAGAAATTCATTTGCTTTTTGGTCTTTATAAAAGCTTCTCACCTTGCCAATTGTTAGTTCTTTTAACAAGCGATAAATGCGATTTTTATAGATTCAATTAAAATCTACAGTGTTCACTATGAAACCTTGGTTTAGAGCTTCTACCTGAGCATTCCCTTAGAAATTCAGTATCAGTAGCCAAGACAGCCACCCACAGCAGTGTCCTACAATTGTTAGCAAAATGGGAAACCTTCCAACATCCACACTGGTGCTACTGCCAGTGGACAATACACAGCTGAATGACCACACATCTCCTGTTTCCCAGACAAGCAGGTAAAATACTCTGACAGCATTTTACCAGAGAAGCTACAATAGGGACCAGAAGGAGCCTAGCCTAGCATAAGCTGTGGTAGGCCAGGGAGGGGAAAGACAAGAGGGGCAGCCAGGGATGGGAAAAGTTTCACTGAGTCTCCTAGTATTACTAAGTAGTGAGAAAATTGTCCTAATTCTTCTCTTCTTCCCCCAGCTTCCTTTGGCAGCCCTTCACATGTACTCACCAGCAAATTAAATCTGTATAGCGCACTAAATGACTTGCCCTTCTAGGCTCTAGTTAGGGCAATATTAACAACTGGAGTGTAATAAACTCAGTTCTCCATCTCGCCCACAGGTGACAGTACTATCTACTATAACCTCCTGAGCATAAACAGTGACTGAGTGTCCATGCAGAGCCCAAAACTGCAACCACAAGTAAAAGCAATCCTCTTCTGTCTTTTTCTGATTTTCTCCTTGTTATTATTCTATTTGATCTTGCATTTTAATTGATAGCTCTCCCTACCTTAAATTGTTCACTTTAGCTACTGAAATAGTCTCATGAAGCAGACAACAGTCATTTTTATACATATATATATAAAAAAAATAGTCCCAGCAAGTACCAGCTAAGCATCCCAGGTGAGTCACTTACAAGAACCATCAGAACTTAAAAACTTCTCAAAGAGAAATCACTAGGATCCTACTCAATTCACAGTTCTTAAGGCCTCATAAGTCATCTAAGAAACTGGAACTAAGGATCAAAGTATGTTCTCCAGAGCCCAGCCCAGACAGACAACAAACAAGCATCATAATCTAATGTATATATAAAGACCACAGAGCTCTTCCATTAACAGAACTACTTTGCTTAAAGATAGAAAATCAGATTTTACTGTCTTTCAGGAGCAAAGTTAAGTTTCCTAAATTTGATATTTCTTGTTCTAGTCGATCCTTCCTAGGAGAACCTAATAATCCAGATGTATTCAAGAGAATAAGTTTCCTCCTCACTTCATTTTCTATTGCAAGTTTGTAGTACAAAAAAAATCCCCCCAAAAAAGAAACAAACATTAAAATCCCCACCACCAAACCTCAGAGCTGCTCCTTTTCTTCTGTTTTATAACACGGTAGTGCTCTGGGACGCGACTCCTGTGGCAGTTTCCAACCAGATGGGCTGGATCTTGCCAACTGACTTCAGTGTTGCTGCAACCTTTCTCCTGACAATGAGCTCCTCTTAATAGGCATTAATTAGACTGATTATATTTCACCTTAGTTTTCTGTTACTATCTTTGTGCTGCTTCCTGGGAGTTTCAGCTCAATCTCTAAGAAAAGAGAAAAATCAGTTATTACTCTGTTAAATATACTTGTGAGGTACATCTAACCTCAAGCCAGACTCCTTAAATTGTACAGACTCCTCAGATCATCACTGAGGGGGCCCCAATCTCAGCTACACTGTTACATCAAGCCAGTTTGTCCGTGTATTTCATTGGCAATAGCAAGTTGTTCTGTGTCTGTAGTGAGCTCATATTAACAGTCCTATTGACTTCAGTGAAATTGCTTAGGTGGATAAGGAAGCCAAGCAAATAGATGGGCTCTGCACAAGTGAAATGTGTCATGATAAAGCGCTGAAGCTGACGGGACTGTTTGGATAAAGACACCATTCACCTTCCATCCACCCTGTTATGGATGCTTTTGTACTGACACAGGAGTAGAGACTGTGCCCGAGACCTTAGGAGCCACTGTGGAAGGCAGCTACAGAGCAACCATCAGTGTACGACTAAAATAAAATCTCCTTCTGCTGCTGGGGTCCCAAAATAAAACGTTTTGGTAACCTTTACAGGATTGTCCCCTAAAGACCAGATCCGGAGACGCCTGAAGTCCTCATGAAATGTTAAGGGCCGTATGCCTGGATCTGGACTTAAATATTTGGGCTTCCTGTTGGAGTTCAGAGTCAGGCTTGGAGATGGAGACACGGCAGCTGAACGTGGAGAGGTAGAATAGATGACTTTTCATATGCTTTCTGTTGGATGTGGTCATAATAAACTAGCATGTGGTCATAATAAACTAGCTGGATAGAAAGCACAGAGTAATTATCTTACACTAATGAAAATTGGTTCTATCTCTAGGCAAACCCAGAATTTTATTTTTCTCGAGAGAAGGCTTTCTTCCTACTCTTGTGTTTTGAATTTGGTTTTGCTTTTATCAAAAAAACAGAAAGGCACAATTTATCCAGCCTAGTCTGTGCCAACTACCTCTGCTTTATGACTCCCCTGTGTTAATTTCTTGTCTGTGAACTGCTGACTCTTTGAAGTAAAACATTGGGCTAGAATCTGGTTTGGAGCAAATGAGAATTCAGGGCTGCTGACAAAGGACATCCATCATAGGAATCGCTGCAGAAGATGTCTGCAGTTTCTCCTCCTCCAGTGTGAGTAAACTGCAACATCCAGTTCTACATGCACACACACCCCCATCCCAGCCAGATACCATCTTCCCAAACTGAGGTAACATGATAAGCCATAGTTTTCCTCATGTACTGTCTGAGCACATACCGATTCCTCAGTTTTAAGTAATATTTTTCTTCCAGAATGGCAGAACCTAACCCCCTAACTTTGTATATGTAATTTATTTATTTATTAATTTCTTAAATTTCATTTAATTTGGGGACATAGCACCAAAAATGGTCTAAGACTGATTCAGATCCTGTACCCCATCAGGTAGTTTTTACTTCTTCCAGTTCTTGATAAAGCTGTGTGTATATGTGTAAGTGCCTATAGGATTGTATACGCAGCTGATCCAGCCAAACTAGTTGGAGCTCACCTCTCCAAAATACAAGGTGCGAATGATGTGGTGTAAGTTGCCACTCGTCACAGCGGATTTGTTTGACAGCCGCCCCAAGAGGAGTTGAGAAGGAAGATGCAAAACCACTTTTCTGCCTAAGTGCATGTTCTGTACTGTAGGGTATGAGTAAAAGGGACCTCCGTTTCATTGACTTTTATTGACCTTAACAATTATTCAATAGTTAACTAGAAGGCTGGAAATTATCCTTCTGCGTCTTCTTCAATGTAATCTGAAAGGCCCATTCATCACTCAATTACAGCTGGTTGCTGGCTTGGTATTTTGATACTACCATGTGCAACAGAGAGCTCTCCTGGAAGAACAGAGCTGTAGCCCTTTCTCCCTTTACATCTCTCCTTTCCTCTGACTCTGCTAATTTCAGAATATTTTTTTTTAAGTGGATTGAAAACCCTTGCCTACCTTCCAGCACTAGTTGATGATGCTTCTCACATGTCAAAAATTGCTACTGACATTTCAATTGCACTTTATTTTTCCCCTTTCTTTGATAGTATTATAGAGAACATCTATATTTAAATAAAAAGCAAATAACGCATGTCAGAGTATGCATCAGGGAACGTCAAATTGGTTTTTTCCAATTACAACTCTATTTCAAATAGGGTAATGCAATTAAAGGATAATTACTAGACATGCAAAGCCAAGGTTATCATCAGAAATGGTTACCCTTTCACTTCTCTAAGTCCTAAAAAACCCATTCCTGTGGGGCAGGTTCGTCTGCATATCTGCAGGTATCTGGAAGAAACCAAATGTCTGGCACTACTAGCAGAGTGGCTCTCTGTGTACAAACTACCGTATTATGAAAAGAGGAAAAATATACGTGGTTTTTTCACTGATTAATAATGGCATAAATTCACTTCAGGGTAGGATATTAACAATATATGAATAGTGTTTTACAGGCAGTATCATAACATGCTTTTGAACAGTAGTCATGGTAATCTGCTATTATGTTCTTGCTACTGAGCTGTAGTTTGAGTTCCCATTTCTTTGATAAATACCAGCAAGAAAATACAGAAGAAAAAAATAATTACGTAGTTCTCACTACTTTGTTGGGTGGTTATTGAGCGTGTTTAGCATGGCACACCAGAGTAGCCACATCAAGGACCAGGGGAGGTTGTCTCCCCAGCAGAAGGGATTCGGCGTGGCAGGCGAGCTGCCGAGCAGAGCCTTCAGTCCCAGTTCAGCAATCCAAACAAACTGACACTGGACTCATCCCTGTGACCCAGACCACAACTCTACACCCTGAGCCTGAAGCACTGCCGGAGGAGACCTCCTGCCTTCCTGTGTCCTCCTGTGCCCAAGCACGGCAGAGCCACAGCCATTGGGACTAACCTAGAGAGGGATTTCAGAGTATCCCTTCCTCCGTGGTTTGGCTGTCTCACACAAGGAGTGTTGTGGTGAGCCAGAAGTTTTCCAAAGTTTAGGATCCCTTTTTCAGGGCTGCTTTTGCCTCTGTGGGTGTATTGGGTTTCTGTGCCAAGGTTTTGGTAGCGGGGGGGGTTACAGGGGTGGCTTCTGTGAGAAGCTGCTGGAAGC
>JANZLQ010000022.1:21997062-22030451 GCA_026212715.1 Elanus axillaris | reverse complement strand
GGGGGGGGAAGAGGGATGAGAATAACAAGACATACCTGCAGCAGTCCTTGCCGTATATTCCCTCTATGTCCCACCAATGGTGTCATGCGGAAGGGAAATTGTTCTATCAGTGACTATGTTAGATTCATGACCCCACCACAACCTTGAATTGGCCTTTAGTTGTCGCTGATGGGAACTGAAGAACAGCTCCTGTCGACATGATTGCTGCTCTCCAATGAATCAGAACACGCAGGGCACAGAGCAGCACATTAAACTAGCAACAGAAATATATCACTGTACTTTTATATAGATGTATTGCTTTTGCCCAGGCATATAAATGATTGGGCTATCCACTTATTTTTTTTCCAAGGACTATAAATTAAAAATAAGCTAAGGGTTTTGAAATTATGTTCTCTCTCTCTCTCTTCTCCCCCCACCCCTTCTCACTCTTTTTTTTTTTAAGCTGGGCAGCTATTTTAGGTCTACAGTAAAACATTTTAGAGGTAATCTTACCACCTATGTCTACTTGACTATCCTTTTTCTAAAAGAAATCTATTACTGCAGTTCTGGCTCAGGTAATTTAACACTTCAGTGTGATCACACTAACTCTACGTATCACTGCGCTTCTTTTGCTGTTAATGAACGCTTACAAGGTTGTATTTTTTAATTTAGTAAGACAAGTATCTGAAATGGAAAATCTATATATGTTATGTGGGTCCCCCCCCCCAACAAATATTTCATAAAATAAGATTATTTCAATATACCTTAACCAAAGGTCACTTTGACTTGAAAGTTAGTTTGATGTACAGCTGCATAATTTAATGTAGTGCCTCAAAATTTGAACTGTTTCACCATTAAACTGCATTTAATTTTTGCAACTTTCTCTGCTTGCTGATTGAATCATCTTTTTAAATCAGCCATTTAATTCAGAGGCGATATCACCAAACTTGCAGAGATTGGGATATGTTTTGTCTTATTGCACATTTCCAGCTCTTTGCAAACAATTTATCCCTTACCAGCTTTGCAGCCAGATGTAGAAGGAATAAGCAAGCTGCTTCACTTGCATTCTTCTCCCATCTTAACATTTTTCTGGGATGAAATGCAGAACAAGAAGCCATCTAGGAGTCCATTTCTTCTGGTACGAGGCTGAGGCAGGCAGGTATGAGTGCTTGCTCCAGTGGAAAGCAAGCAGCCCTGCAGCTGAGCTTTGGAAACCCTTGCACAGGCGAGCAGCCTCTGGTCATGTAAATGGAACAACTGACTTTCATGAGGCAAATTTTTCCTACAAGAATCTGGGGGACTGAGCCTGCCAGATTGTCTTCTGCTGGTTTTTTGAATATGTTATAACAAGTCCTTTACTTTTTTAACTTTATTTTTGTTGGACTAGCTGCTAAAGAAGTTTGGTGTTAACTGCGTGTCTGTGCATTGGATAAAATGAATTTGCTGTCCACCAACATGTGACGTGGTCAAAGAAAATAAATGAGCTGGTTACAGCCATTTCCCCTCAACAGAGTCATTAACAGCAATTCCTATGTATCTTTTCACCAAGCTTTGGATGACTGAATCTTTACCATATACCACTTACTATCTAAACTAGTAAGGTATAAATAAAAACCTGGCTGCATTATTATCTTTCTAAAAGACCAGTAATTTCCAGATCTAATGATAATATGGTCATTCGTCATTTTGAAGTGTTTAGCCAAACACTTTCCAGGTTAGCAATGCTTCACCACTCCATGGTCATGACAATATTTAAAAATTAAGTCCTTTTTGGTCTTCTGTACAGCAAGTGTGTTACCAGGAAACACACATTTAAAGGCTTCTTAGTGTGGGGAGTGTGGGAAAGTGCAAAAAAACCCCTAACCATCTAACTGCCTAGGAAGTAAAGAGACCTCTGTCCTCCCGCTCTGTTGTCACCTAGCCACTGTGCTTTAATTCCTTAGGTGTTTAAGTGCCTCCCAATAAATCTTTCCAAATGCTCTTGGCATAGCCAGAGTCTGCTGAAATCTTCAGTGCTGTGCGCTTCGGAACCTAGCTTCTGCTGAAATCCTGTCAAGGCCCACAATTAACCCAGGGATTACCGGCTAATGGGGGAGCAGCTCCTCTTCATTGTGTTTTCTCAAGGAAGGGAACTGCAGTTGTAGGGGAAAGGATTTGTAGTGATCATCTAAGTGGAAACAAATGCTTCACTTGCTTTGAGGGAAAGTGCCGAGATGGGGACTTAACCATCCTTTGCTGGCCAGTTCAGGTAGCTCTGGGCAGCTCTCGGTTGAGCACACCATCTGCCCAAATGTCGGAGCAGTGAAGTCCGGAGGCCAGCTCTCAGGCTTGGACTCTGGTCCCACAGTGCCACCAGCTAGACAGACCAGTCTCCCCATGGATTTAGTCCCTTTCAGAGCCCAGCTGAAAGTCCATCCATGTCTACTTTCTTAGGGCAATGGGAGCTGATAACCTGTTCTCCAGATGATTATTTTAAAAAATAAAAACATTCTCTTTCAAGAAAAAAGATACTTGCTTTGTGGCTGAAGGACTGCCCTGAAGCATCTGGTTGTCTCCCCAGTAGACATGCAATTTGCCACGTGGCCTTGAGAAAGCCAAGTAGCTGATACGTGTTTGCTGAGCTGGGGAATTAGGAAGTTTGGGGCTCTTCTTTTTTCCATTTTACAGAGCTGCTGTAAGTCTTGACTCTCCAATAGCCTTAACACATGCTAATTGTTTACAAACTAACTTTTGAGCATGACTGGTGCTAAGTTCCAGACCTAACAAAGTTACATGTCTGAGGGTTCGCTCATAAGCTGCTTTAGGCTGTGAGAATAAGTCTCTTTTCATTGCCTGCCTGTCAGGCTCGGAAAGGGACTGCTGGCTGCGAGGGCATTTCTTCCTCTCTGTGCCCACCAGTGGGGTGGGGAGGGGGCAAAGCCAAGGCTTGGTTTTTGCTCTTCACTGAGAAAGGGACGATCTCTCCCCGAGCTGGGACCAGCTGACAGGTTTCCCTCTGGAGGAGGGAGTACAAGGACTAAGACTAAGGCTGTGAGGCCAGCAGGTCTCTGTCAGCTCCAGGCGGGAAGCATGCGCACATGTTGTTTTCTTTCTTAAAATGCTAAGTAATACTCTAATCTGGTCTTAAAAAGGAAAAAAGCAAGGGAAAAGCTCTCGTGAGCAGCCACAGAAAAGAAAGAAAATGAGAAACTACCAGAAACTGTCTCAAATTGGGGCAGCGGTAGCCAGCGAGCAGCACAGGTCCCCAGCAAGGTGCTCTGTGACCAGAACTATTTACATCCAACTGTAACTCAAATCTTGCCCCTGATCTTAAGCAAGGTGAAATTTAACTTAGCAGCTGTCTTGTAACCGCCAGTTCCCAAACTCAGATAAACCTAAAATACTCCCCCTCAGTACATATAACTGGCACTTGAAGGACACATAGAAAGTCATTACTGAAAGGTGCTAACTTTTCTGATAATAAATTAGTTTTCTCACTCCTTGAATGCTTTGTCAGCCCAGACAGGAGATTGTTTTATAGCACAGGTCTGGCATGCTGTTTGCTTATTGATGTTATGAATGTCCGTGATTTTATTTAGGCTTTAGGTTATCACCAGATGTTGAGATTGTACGGGGCGGGGAACTTGCAATGTCCTCGCCTGATCTATTCAACTGTTCCTCCAGCAGCTCACATGAAGGGGAAGGTTGACAAATTTCTGATATCAAACCCAGCTGTCAGAACAACATGGGGTAATAGCTGTCCTTGTCAAACGCGCCAATTAATTCACCAGCGTGTCAATGTAGGTATAATTGATAGACTCCACAATCTGGCTGAGTAATGAAAGTCGAAAGCATTACTAAGACCATTTCACTTCCTAAGAGATCCCGTAATCTAACCTGAGCTGTCAGTGCTGCGGTGAGGGGTGCTTAAAAAACCCCCAAACAAACAGTTTTCTGCAATAGTAAGTAGAGGTTTCATATGAATCTTCATTTTAAGGGTAGAAAAGGGTGTGAAAAGAAAGAATATGAAACAATGGCATAATATTGTAGAGTGACAGTTTTATCCAAATAATCCTTAAAGCAGAATAGAAAATATAAATAGAGGAATTGTTTCTCTGCCAGAATCGGTGTGTTCTGGAGATCTTTCCTTTAATGAGGGAGTTATTTCAGAAGAAAATGTGGCCATTGTCTTAAAAGCTGCGGCTGTGGGAAGGCAGTGTCAACGCAGCAGGCTCATTACCATATCCTTTGTCTGATTTAGAAATGTTTCTTAAGAACTTCTAAAACAACAACAAAATTGCTATTAGACTTCCCTGACTGCTGTGCTAACTCATCCACTTCCAATGTAGATTTTGTTTTAATAAATGGTTTGAGGTCTTCTGGCTTTAGGGGGTGTTTTTTATATTAGTCACTTATCTTATTAAAAAAAAAAAAAAGAAGAAGGAAAAAAAAAGGCTTTCTTTTTTATCACTGCAGCACAGGGATAAGGTCATTGGACCTACAACCAGACCTACTACGGCAGCATGTGCAAGCCAGAACATCCCTGTTAAGGCAGCTCTGCCAGCAGACGAGTACTCATCGCCATAGACTCAACAACATAATAAAATACAGAATAAAATCTTCAGGGTTAAATCCCAAAGCCACACACACTAGCAAGATAAACACAGCATGAAAGAGAAGGACTGACGTTAACCAAAACCCTGAGCAGAGCGGGCACTGCCCTGCCACGTGTTTGAACCAGACTCAGCTCCAGCCCACGCGGATAGGAAGGAGGGATGGCAGCACCCCATCTCACAGCCTCCCCATACATACGGCCAGACGTTCAGTGCGGGAATGTATAACGTGCCTGAATTTCCCAGAGGAATGCAGAAGTACATTCCCGTATTGACCCATGAAATTTGTCTCGCCCTCTTGCAGCACACTGCATTGACTCAGCTGGGCTATCGCGACTGGGGATATTGCAAACGTATCTAGACTCATCAGTATCATTTAAACGTGTTTGAGAAATACCTGCATGCTACAAAGAGCAGGGGGCAAAGTCAGGCCTGCTTCTCTGTGCTCAGGGGTGGCACAACACATGCCCGGGAGCCCTGGGGAGGGAACTGAGTCACTGGGGATTTTAATGCATGCTCTGAGAGTCTGAAAGAAGAAAATGGAGCTTCTAAGAGAATTTAGAATAGCATTTTATGGGGAACTTCTTTATGCAGTTCAGGAGATGATTGAAAGACATTACAACTACAGGCAATGATGAGAAAAGCAAGTGAAAAAGGACAGGCGATGCTGGGTAGCTCTACTTTCCTGCTTCCTAGGATTTATGTACTTACGGATGAATTTAATACTTGGTGATCAAAAGAGTTCAAATAGTGGTTGTAGTAATGATTTCAGCATAACCTCTAAATCCCAGGATGGCAGTAGAAATATTCAGCTTGGTCTTAATCTTCTGACACTTTTTATTAAGAACTAAATTAAGTGCTGTTGCCTTATGATAAAGCAGCTTACAGGAGTGTGAACTGTGGTATTGTCACTATAGTGCATTTACGCTCTGTGCTCTCATCTCAAGTTCTAGTCAGACCAGCTAGATCTTTCCCAAAAATGAATTACTGAAGGGAAAAATCTCCTGTTTGATATTCTTCTGGATTTTTTGTTGATCCTTGGTTAATTCTCACCCAGTCTTTTTCTCTACAGCTCTGAATTTGCAGTGATGCACATTATTGCCTGAGTTTATTAGGGTGTATTACTGTTGCAGATATCCCTGAAAAGGAGAAGAGCCCAAATCGTTCCACCCACGCAGACTGTCTTGGCCCACAATTGCCACTCTTGCTTCCTGTTTTCCTAATAAATGTTTGGTACCTGTTAAAGATACCTGCAGGGCTCCCAGCTCATACAAATATTACGCATCTTGCAGCAAAGACCTAGTTCATTCTGGAGTTTAGGACACCTGTGATCCATGTTTTGTGGCCAAGGAAATATTAATATGTCTCAAAGAAATATAAGAATCCTCTCACCATTACTCTTCTTCTCTTCCTTCCACCTGCTCCCTAAAGTATATTGATCTTCGGTGTGCTTGTTTTCTTGAGCCAACATGAAGACAGTGTGTTTGAATCAGGGATGGAAATAAGTGATATTTGAAGTTGTTCTCAAACCTCAAGGCAATCTATTCTGGCTTTGCTATGTCAATCCCAAAGACAACTCAGTTTCTAAGTTAGGGGTAGTCTTACCTGCTAATTAAAGGTAATGCCACTCCCAAAGACCAAAACTGTCAGCCCTAGTCTTCATTTTGGAGCTATAAGGTATCGTAAGATGTGATAACAAGTGCCTTGAATGAAGGACAGGGACTCTGGGATTGACATGCTATTGCACTCCCTGCCATGGCATTACGAGGGGAGGCTGTTAAGGACACTCCTATTGCAGAACCAGATGGTAATACAGAAGCTGGATAAAATTGTTTTCATAGCTCATAGTTTCTTCATCTTCCTCACATCGGGGACCCCAGAACTGGATGCAATATTACAGATGTGGTCTAACAAGTGCCGAGGACAGGGGTCTAATCACTTAACCTACTGGCTGTGCTCATTCTAATACAGCCCTGATGCTGTCGGCTGCCTTAGCTGCCATGGCACACTGCTAGCTCATGTTCAGCTCGCTGCCTCCCATGACCCAGCCCTTTTTTTCAGCGTGGCTGCTCCCCAGTACCGTATCACAGGGCTAGTCCTTTGGAAGTGCAGGACTTTCTGTTTGTCCTTGCTGAATTCTGTAAGGTCTGCTTCTGTCCCTCTGAAACACTCTGAGATCTTTGTATCGAAAGTGAAATGCTAATGTTGTTTTCATGTTCCCACATACTCTGTGAGGAAGGCAGGATGTTACACTGGCAGATCCTATTTCTTAATATGCATCTAGGATATAGCCAGAGAAGAAAAAAAAGGTGGGGGACAATGACACAGAGTATCTCTCCATGCCCCCCTGACCTGAGGTTAGTTGAGTCCCTGTTTGGTATATGTGGCAATCTCTCAATGTTGTGGCCTTCAGTGAACGCAAGGTTTAAGACTTGAGGGAAAGACATCCATAAATTCTCTGAGTGATGAATGGTTGGCACGTTCATTTCAGTACTTTCTGCTACAGATGTTTAACATTTTTTTTCCAAGGGCATATGCCAGAAAATAGAAGGAGGAGACGTTTTCATTGGAATACTTGCATCTCTAGTACAAAACAGGTATGGTCACCGTGGGCTGGCAGAGCCAGAGCAGTTGCACGTGGAGCACTCGAGTCCAGAAGAAGAAGAGTAGGAACACAACTGGGTTACAGGCTTGGCAGAAGCCTGACAATAACATGACGTGCTTTGCTAGGCAAGGTGGAGGATGCGATGTTCCCAGCTGGCAACTGCTGGTAATTTAATATTCCCAGAGATCGAGGGCAATACGATATTCCCAGCTGGTAGCCAAGGCCTGCCTCAGCGCATTCCCATTCGTACATGTGGCTTCTCTAGACAATGAGAAGTGGTGGGCAAAGTGTAATAAAGCAGCTGGTCTATTAGAAGATAAGCTTTGTGGAGAATAGCACAAACATGCAGAATCCCCTTAATCTTAAACTTTATTACCCTAGATAATAGGCTCTGGTAGTGACAACAATCAGTTGAAATGCAGAATTGTCTTGGCCCCCACGGCACCTGCCGTGTCAGTCAGTCAAAAGCTATCTTTTGCTGCACAAAAAGGTGTCTGCTTGGTACGAGCAAGCTAAAAGTTTTGTTCATTTATTTTGAAAAGGAAAGGGCAAGCTGGGCATCCTCCCTTTGCACATTTAAGCATGAGCTCTGAACCTGCTGTAGCGGAAAGGCTAAAGCGATGTGAAAGCCTGCTTGCTTTCTTTACCTCCGAGGGGTAGGAGCAAGGCATCTTTTGTCCACCGAAGCCCACTTGAAAGAGTAGGGGTTGTTATTCCCGCTCTGAATTAGGTGAAGTTTCCCAATATTTGGCCAGCAGTGAGAAAGGGAAACATGATGAAATCTGTTTTTAAAATCTTGATCTGTGTAATTTGCAATATATCTGTCAAAATTAATTTAGTTATCTGAGGCACAATTCAGAAGAAGCATCTCATTCTCTTTTTGGTGGAAAACTCGAATCCCTGAAGGCCAATGCACACATGCTATACCCACTTCTCTAAGTGGGCAGGTACAGAGAGCTTTCAAATGAAAAGGCATTTTATTTCATTAAGTGGCCCTAGCTTCATTAATTTTTCTGGGTTTATTTTTAAGTTAAATTTTTCCCACAATCCTATGATCAAAATATGAGGGGAAAAAAAATCAGCTTACCACAAGCTGTTCTTTGGTTTAGAAAAATTTCAATATGAACAACTACAAAGTGACAGAGGGTAATTTTTAAATCATGAGAGATAAGAGTAGTTCCAACAAAAAATTTGTGCCAATTATTTCAACTTTTTAGTGCCCTCTAACAATAGTTGCAACAGTTAGTATAGCAGCAGCTCACAGTGCAAGATATACAGGGGAGGAAAAGGGGCTCATTTAGGAGGGGCTGTTTGTACAGGTCCAGGCATTATAGTTAAATAAGTCTAAATGTTATGAATATTAAAGCTTGATCTAGTGGGTTAGATTTTGATTATTAGTTTTGCCTACAAATCCAGTATCTTTCCGTTTTAATGTCCAGTATTTCACTGTCTCCTCTGACGAAAGTGATGAGTGGAGAGTTTAAAGATAAATAAATAAATGGAAACCAGCAGCGTATTTTGACTTGCAGAACGATAAAGACAGAGGGAACAGAAGGTGCACCAAAACCTGCACCACTCTCTGCCTTTATCTGAAGACAGAAGCTGCTAAACCCGAGGCAAGGCAGCAGTGATCACCCAGCAGCCTGCCAGCCGCATACAGCGAGTGGTGGAAAAGCATCTTCAGGGCAGACGAGATGCTGTCACACAAACTGGCTGGGTAAGAACTGGGAAATGAGGCAACCTAAAAGAGGAGCTTAATACCATCTCAGCCGAGCTTTAGAAGGAATGATGGTTTGAGTCTGATTTGCCTCAGCTGAATTGTCTTCGAAACTCATCATCTGGTCCAAACGATCCGAGGGCTTCTGACCAGTTCACCAGCTTTATCGCCCTTGTCTCGGTCCCACTGAGACACAAAGTCCTCTCCTTCAGACGGATCCACTTCCTCTGGCAGACACGACCAAGACACCTCGGCTTCCTTTGTGATGCTGTATTGATTTTTTGAAGTCTCTCTTTCCCTAAGGAATTGACTGCACTAGATCAAATTAAGAACAATCTGAGCATTTAATGGGGCTCCTTCGATACGATGAAGTTTGATTGCTTGAAGTTGAAGTTCATGATAATTATTTATGCTGACAACCCCCTCACAGGCAATAAAGACTGACCCTTTCCTGAAGGCCTCCGTCTCTCCATCAGGGATTTATTTTGATCCAGCTGTGCTTACCTAGTACACATACTCCTCATCATTAAATATGAGAGTGATGATCAGAGAACAAAATGTATTATTTTTTTTTTGTTTGTTGTTTTTAAAATCTTTCCCTCCTCTCAAAAAACAACAGCTTCATCCATCTACTTTTCTCTGGAGCATAACTGTCCAAATATAACACAATTTGGGACAGCTCTGGCCCCACATGTATTCTCCTTTTTTATAACAGGGAGAAAAACAATGAATGGCTTTCACACAAGGAATATAGTACTTACCTTGGCTGTTGAGTCCTCCTTCTGCAGTTGAGAGGATGGCTAAGGTGCTCTGACACAACTTCATAAAATCCTTGTCTTTCCTTTGAGCAGCCAGCCCAGGATCCCTGCTGTTTCTGTCACACTCCTTCTCCCTCGCGCACTCTTCTTTCTCTGTGCAAGTTCTTAGTATTAGAGCTTTCAAATGCAGGAACAGCTGCCTTGCATTACTCAGTAATTCCCCAGCCAAGAGACTCAGTAGAAAAGTTAGTCTCTTAACTCGTCTAAATGTAAAAATGATGTTATTTAAGAAAAGAGTGTTTGCAACAGTTAGAAAATGTGAAAATTAAAATGAAGCTGCATGGTGGCAGCAGACCTTCAGTGGGCCAGTGCTCGCTTTCATGCAGCAGTAACACACGTGCTGGAGCAGCACGGCTCCGTACCCACTGCTTCGGCCAGACAGAGAAGGAGCAGTTGGAGGCTGGCAGCTGATCAAGGGGGAAAAGCACATTTGAGGGGTTTCCTTCAATGGCTACGTTTGTTTCTTGTTTTGGCTTTCATTTCCTGTAACTTTGTCTATGTCTTGGTTCATCCATTTTAGACAGTATGTCAAAATAGATCTCGTCTCAGTGGGTTGCTCTGAAACCTAATGATGGCTTGTTCAATACCACTGAGGGGCCAGGCAAAAGAAGGATGGAGCTGCCCCCCTAGTAAAGGTCAGGGTTTGCATTTGGGGAGGGAGTTGGCTGCTTGGAGTGGGATGGAGTTTTTGGCAGTACGGCTTGATGCAATTAAAGAAAAGGGTTCAAACCTGCTTCTCATTAAAAAAAAAAAAAAAAAAGAAAGAAAAAAAAAGGCAGAAGTCAGGGAGGGAAGAAGGAAGCTCCTCTATTTCCTTAAGTGATGAGTCTGTGCAGGCCACTCTCCTGAGCTGTTCAGGCCATTCACAGTCCTGCTGTAAGTTTTTCAGTAATACTGAACTCCAGGTGACCCTTGCAGACAATAATTGTTTTAGCATAGGTTTGACAACAACAGCAAGGAACTCTAAAAATAAGCACAAGCTTAAAATAAATTTCAACCCTGGAGACCCGCTCATGTAAAGAATCCAGTACATCTCCTGCGTTTTCCTTGATTAGCATCACAGTTCTTGGCAGTTCAAAAAAATGACAGTTTTCAAGGGATTTCCAATGCCTCCTGCTCCAGTTTCTCACCTGGCAGGGAGCCAGCCAGAAGAAACAGCGGGCGGCCTTTAAAGGGACCTCGTGGAGCAGCTCTGGGCCAGCATCCCTGCTCATTTACCCCAGTATCTGGCTTATTTAAAGGTGAGATATGGAGTAAAACTAATTTACCTGCAGTGCCTGGGATAAGTGTCTTTCCTTGCTTTGTAACTGTAACATCGTTCATTTACAATGGGTACATTGTACCTTGCAATGCAGAGTACCCAAAAGCTGCCCACCAAAAACATATTTAGTCACCCTTGTGTTGGGAGAATGAAACAACTTTCTGCTCATCAGGGGAAATTTCAGCTGCGAGTGCTGAAGGAATTGGTTCTTCTTGAAGAGGTGCAGAGCAGGGGCATGTCCACAATTCCAGAGCACTTTTAGAGGATTTCCCATTATAATGAACCACTTGGAAATTAGCCCTCACCCTGCTAAGGTTTTAAGGCAGTACGTATACCTTGCTGCTACACTGAATCTGGAATCCAGAAATCCCAACTGTTCACTGAATTTGATGGAAAATAACTCTCCTTCCAGTAGCAAAGAAGAAAGCGTTTTACTTAGAGAGGATAAGTTTGCTTTTTCTGGCCCATTCAGCGGTGGCATACAAGGGAGTCCTCTCACAGGCTGAGGACCTGGAGCTGGTGAGGGTAAAAGCTGTCAGCTGTGCTGTATGGACCACAGGATGAATTCTGATTTAGTGGGTAATGGAGAAGAGAACCAAATTATTATTCTCTGCCTCTTTTTAAGGGCATTTTTCTCAGTTTGCCAGGCTGCCTTCTTGCAGGCAGCTGTCTCGCAATATGAACTATTGCAAGTTAGAATGTACCTGTCCACCCTGTACCCTCCTCTTACGAATGGTTTAGAGGATTACCGGTATGTTACGAGAAGGCTGTTAGGAAATTGGAGAAGAACCATAGACACATACATGGAATTGCACGTAACAGTCAGTGAGTAATCCAGGCTGCTGTGTTTTATCCTCGTAGGAAGACTTCAAGTATTTTACGTAAAGAATTTGTATGAAGTTTCAATCCTCTATAGCAAACATACAGAAAATAAAATGTATCAAGCTTTAAATACCAGTGTGTTCCAGGATGTGGTCAGGCAAGAGAAGCCATACTTTCTCTGCATACTATTCTCTGCAAACTGGGTTCTCTTTCTTTTCCCTCTCCCTCTCACATAAAAGCTACTTAGATATCCCAATTGTAAATGGAAACATTCACCTAACAGCAGATATTCCAGGCAATCCTAATGCAGCATTTTCTCCTGTGACAAACCAGAGAGCTGAATTCTGAGAAACATAAATATGAAGTCTATATCCTTCTCTTGTTTTCTGATTAAATACACTTCTACTCTGTCATCACTGATGGGGTCAATTTGGTCCAACGACTTTTGATGAGACAAAGTAGTGAACTTGCTGTTGGCTTTTTTCTTAAGTGCCTATGTCTTAGAAAAAAATTGGCTATATCAGCTGGCTAAATAACAAAACTCATGAAATTGCTTATTTTAGTAATCATTTGAGCTAGTAGTAATTATGCCTGTAATAGTAAAATGAGGTTTTAATGCTGATTAATGAAACTGCTAAACTGTCAAGACTGCTAGTCACACTTACGGGTCTCTGGAGACTGTCCCTTAAAATAGTTGCCATTGTATGTGTAATATGGCTTTTTTGTAGGACCAGCTGTGAAGCATATGGTGACCTATTACAGTAGGGATGAGCCATAAGTCCTGGCTGAATTATATTGGACAAACTACCCAAATGGAAAGATAACGTCCAGTGATTATTATAGGATCATAGCAGCTTTCTAGAGTATAAGGGACGATGATGGACTTGGGAAATTGCTAGCTCAGTTAATCATTCCTACTTGCTAGAGTGATACTCTTTCATGCTTATTTATATCCTACAGGACTACCACACTGCTGCGCATGCGAACATACTGTAAAACATATTGCCACTGCCTACCATGTTGTTCTCTCTCATGCCCCTTTCAGGTGCCCATTCCCACTGCCGGAGGCAAGTCCCGTGGGCCAGTGGCTGCCAGCAAGGGGAACCTGTGGCGTTTGCCAGCCCTTGGACCCATGGCCAGCAGGAGCAAACCTTGGAGGTACTGCTGCGGAGGAGGAAATGTGCTGTGATTGAAAGGATGCTGCACCATCCAGACAGCAAAGAAGTAGGCAGGAAAATAAGAACCAATTATGTAATGAAACTCACTGCTCTTTTATGCAGAGACACAACCGTGGTTTAATTGGGCACGTTTTACTCCCTTATGGCCATTTAGCTGTTGGGGCAGGGTCCTCGCTTGCGGGAAACAGGTGAATGGCCGCACTGAGCTCTGGAGAGCCATTGTGAGAGCCCTTGCGTCCCCCAGCAGGAGGAATGAGGACAAGATTGTTTTCTGAATAACTGTATTTCCCCACAGCCATTAACTTGATCACTATGCAAAACTGCACTCAGTCTTCGGTATGTTGGCAGGTACTATCCCAAGCAGAATATAATGGACTGCTTTTCAGTTTTGCTACTGCCACTCTGTATTACTCTTTGGTATGATTCTGTCATTTTATGAACAGTTTAACCTATTTACTCATGTGTAAATGGACAATGGTTGAAGATTAGAGCGGCTTCATTTGCTATGAAGAGCTACTATCTTGTCTCAAAGGAAAAAGAACCAGTTGACCTAGATGGCAGGTCATCTACTTCTTACTGTGGATGTATCAAATTATCATCACAGTGTCAGCTACGCATATAGTAACAAATACACACTAGCGTAGCTACACAGTGATTTTTAGAGGCCAGAAAAGTATAAATATCTACTCCAGCAACTAAAAAGACAAATTAATATGCAGAATGACTCAGGTGATTCATAGGCACATGCATTGTGTTTCACATTCATTTCTAAAATCAGTTATATAACTGCTGCTGGTCAAACTTACTTCGGACAAGGTGTTCTTGTTTGAATGTATATTCAGAGGAGGGAGTAAATATTGTGTTATCTCCTTCTAAACACATTTCCAGTATTTCATCCATTACCATATTCTTGGGCTTTAAGATTGTTCCATCAAATAGAAGTGCACTTATAAGCCATTAGGTCTGGCTGTTTTGTCAATGATTTCACAGCACCCACTCTTGCATCCCTAATCCACACCAGCAGTATCACCAACTTTGTAAAATCAGATCCACAGAAATGCTTGAACTACTTACTGCAATTCTGTAATCATGCAAGGCTGATTTATTGCAGTAAAAGTCCTCTTTGAATTGTCTGGCCACAGAAACGGAGGTATTTTCTGTACATGGCCAAACTTTCTGTGACAAATAATGCTACCACAGCTTAACTGGCATTTATACAAATATTCAGGCCGGTAAATGGTACTAGTGAAAGCCACAGCTATAGCTGGGGTTGTCTGCATATGGTTACTACACTCCAGATAGGTAATTCCTTCCTTGGAAAAGTCTGTTTTCATAGTAACATAGTTACAAAGCAGTCTCTCAAGTGCCACTGTGTCAGGGAAGCACATCACAGACAAAAGGTAATGACTGCTGACACCAGACCAGCTTTCCCCTTGTTCCATATAAAAGCCAGCAAGCTCTAAATCATCAGTGTATGCTGCTTACCTGCCCCCATTGTTCGAGCATGTCTTTACAGCAGGGAGCTAAATCTATCAAAACACAGTCTAAGAAAAAAATTTACTGCAGAGTATACAGAAGTCCAACTAGCTGGTCTGAAAAAAAATTAAACTGGGATTAAGATTTCAACAAAGAGCACTTCCTACCCAAGGAATAGTGCCTTGTGAACTACTTCACAAAATCCCGCAAACCCCAACACCCTACGCCCCCAACCCAAACAAACAAACAAACAAAAAATCTCAGGTGAGATGGTCTTAACATTGTTCCTGTCCTGGGCACTTTGGCACACACCCTTGTAAGGTTTATCAGAAGAAAGAAGATTTCAGTAAACTAGTCACAAAATACCGTTTGTCTAACATTTGCCATAATTACAGCCTACGTACTTAAGCCTGGAGATCCAGTGTGCCTTTAGAGTGCCCTTTCTGGTATCTACTGGCTATCACTGGTTCAAATGACAGCTTTAATGTGAAATGTTTTGTGCATTTTTAAATCATTTTGTTTCTCTGAGTTAGGATGAGGAAGCTGGCTCATTCTCATTGTGACATCTTTCCAAATAAAAAGCTGTCGGGAACCAAGCAGCAGCAAGCTGTCAGATCAGGAAATAAGGATTCAATCCTTAGTTTGGCCACAGGTCAGTGGTATAACTGTGGCTGATGAACTTAATTTTTGTCTCACAGCTGCTCCAACAGTAAAAAGATCAGTTACCAGCTTTTTGCTTTCCCTGACTCTTGCTTGACTTGGGCTTCACAGTAAAGGGACTCTCTTGCTACGTTGGACATGTAACAGCAAGTCAAGAAGGTCTTAGCCTTGCCTGGAGTGCCACTGTCATGCAAATGAGAGCAGCAGCTTTCTGGGCAGGTATTATTTGCTGTAGGGCATTTTGCCAAGAACAGTAAATTCTATCCACAACTATCCACTGTGCTTAAGTGTAACTGGTTAGTGTAGCAGCTCCAAAGAAATCTTGGAGTGACAGGTAAGATTTTTTGCATAGGACATCACAAAACTGGAGTTTTACATACTGCTAGATACCATAAGATGATGGATTTAAATGCCACCAAAACGATGGGGTGTCTAATAGGATTTTTCAAATGTTGCTGGCAATGTAAAGATATCTGAAAATCTGGTGTCAGTTTGAATAGAAACCCAAATCAAAGATAAAAATAAACCACTTGAGTTTTATTTTAAGCCAATACAGCTATTGAATTTCATAGTTTTATATCTAGTATAACTGATTATGAATAATAAGCCTATGTATTTTGTAGTTTTAAGCCTACAGCAAATTCAACAGCACTTTGTGCAAGAAGTTGTTCTGTTGATCAGGAGACCTTAATCGATACAATTTAGCTCCTCTTAGGAACTGACACTCTCCCAGCCTCAGTTGGGCTAGAGCCAAATGCCTCAGTGTCAATATGATGCTCAAACACGTTGTCTCCAAAATTCTCTAGATACCTCATAACACAAAGCCAATAACAATGTGGTGTCACTGACAGAGCTGCAGTCCCTATCTTACAGTAATGTAAAGATCTTGTACCTGCTTCAGACCTTTTAAAGAATCTATGACAGCAATCATCTTCAGAGAGTTTAGACTAAGCTAATTCATCACTTATTTGCCTGCTGAAGAAAAAAGCCAAGATGCACTTTAAGATGATTGATAAAATGTTTTGCTGTGCACCAAGAGATTGCTTGTTCTGTTACCAAGAGTTAGGTTTTACCTGTTTATCCTCCTTCTATTCTAGCTTGATTAAAAATGCAGGAATTGGCTTTGATTTTTGTTTCCTGTCTAGCTGTAAGTCTCCCCTGTCACAAGCCAGCCTGTGTTCCAGGATCCTGGGATGATTTTCATAGCAGCAGCTTTGTTCTGGGATAACAAAGAAACTGTTTTCTCCATCTATTTGCAAAGAAAAGTGTACAAAAAGGAAAACTGTAATTAAGGAGCTAGAACACTGCTCAGGAGAAACAGATTCAGTTCTTGGGATGGTGAGATCCGCTGTGTGATCTTGGGCAAGTTGGCCACTTTTCCATCTGTTTAAGAGACTCCTTTTCTCCACCCTGTCCCTTTAGACTCAGCCTTACATGGGAGATCCCTTGTTATGTGCATAATGAGCTCCCAAACCAACCAGATCCATGCTGACTTTGAGCAACACTACCTATATGGACAACTAACAACAAAAAAAAAAGTTACACTCTTCCTCCAAGTGCAGTGACTCTCAGGAGCCAGAAAATAAAAAATATTTTGCTGAAATACTCACATGACAGTGAATGTTGAAAGTGCTTGTACACAGTATGCAAAAAAAATTTGTTGTGCTGTTCCTTTTCTAACAGTCCGTCACTGAAAGCCCTTGGCAACAGACTGACACGTCTGAGCCATATTAATATTAATGATAGTATAAAAATACATTTTAATGGGATTTGAGGAAGTCTTTTATTTTATACTTTTAAGTCTATACTTTCAAGTCTGCTTTTGAGTATTCTGTAGTTTATCTAAACTCCTAGGACTTTTGCAGTCCTAAATCCTCAGTTCATAAAACTGACAAGTCCTATTGTACCACTGAGCCATCCACCTAGATAAATACTACCTACCGTTTGAAGAAGACATGAAAGTAGGCCATTCATTCAGTTATCCTAAACTGAGGTACATGGTTTTGTCAGACCCTCTTCCATGAATGTAAACCTTAGGTACAAAATAAGTGACTAAACTGTGTAATAACCACTGCAGGGAAATGCTGCCTAGAAAAAATGAAGGACTCCTCTGATTCTATTCTGTCATCAACAAAAAGCAAACTGAGCCCAAGCAAAACTTCCTTACAGAAACTCAGAGCTAAAACAAAAGGAGATGTGTCCTTACAGCCACATCCTAATTGAATCATTACAAAACTGGCTGGCTCAAGCCCGAGATGGAGGTATGGAAAGCGATGACTACAAGGGGAAAAAGTAAATCAAGATGGATGACTGAAAACCGATTTAGTGCACTAAATTCTTTCAGACTTCTCTTGCACTTTCTCTTGGTTAGGCTGACAGGAACTGAAAATGAAAACGTTAAAACCCAACTTTAGTCTTCCACACTGCACTCAGGCTGTACTCATTTATGAAGAGTCCCTTTCTGTGTGGTTCTCTAGGTCAGACAGTGCTTTTGATGGCTGGGACTTCCTGCAAAGGTGCTCAGTGTGTCCGACGGGGGCTGACAGCCGACATAGCTGTCCAAGCCTGCTCATAACATGATTTTACCTGAATAGCATGTGAATGTCAGTTAGCAACAATGATGGTACATAAAAGACTGGTTACTGCAAATGAGGAATCTGCAAGGAAGTTAGGATCCGTACCTCAAAATAGAGAAAAGATGACATACACTGCTTTGTATTGTAGTCTTTTGTTACATGCAGCTTTTACAATGCATTTCTCTTTCCAGTAAGAAGTTATCATCTTAGGCAGGGAAAATCAGGATCCTGCCTGTCTATAACTGCTAGAAAATATCAAGTTAAAAAAAAAAAGGGGGGGGGAAGGGCTGAATATTCCAGAAATGTAACTCAATCAGGTGTGGTCAAAAGCAAGATCTCAAAGAAAGCCTTTGGGTCAAGTTAACACAGAATGGAAGGGCTAGAGAGTTTGGAAGTCTCACTGCAACTTAAATTACAGATGGTTTCCAGGAGTTTCCTTAATAAAATTTGTCTAGGGAGAAAATATTGGTGTCAGTGAGCGGAAAAAATCTGATTCACAGAAAATGGAAAAGAGAAAGGCAGCTTCAACCAGGAGTTAGTCATCAATCTATTTCTTAGACAGAGTCTTGGCAAAACCCATTCTCCTGGTAGAACTTGCCTGGAGTGGACCAGATTGATTTGACAGTCTCTTAGCCTAATAAATGCTTGACCTCAAGGTCTGCTGAATTCACTAAATTCACTATGCAGAGAGAATTGGGAACCAATCACCTCTGGGGAACATCCTGTTCTACAGCCCTCCCCTGATAAAGGCCTTGACTGCTTTCAGCCTTATCGAGATGACTAGATGAAAGCTGCTCTCAGAAGAAGAAAGGTTAATCGACTATGCTGCTGTTAATCAATCACTTGGAAAGATTCAGCACTTACAATAGGTACGTCCCTCTTCCTGCCAGGGGGTTCTTGCATGTTAACCAGGGACCATCTCCTCCAGTTTGAAGGATGAGTAATAGACAGAAACACAATCCAGATAGATGCCAGGTGTCTGATCCAAAGCCAGCTGAAGTCAATAGAAAGACTCCCAGTGAGTTCAATGGGCTTGGATCAGACCCCGGAGAAAGACTTATTATCCAAGGTTTATTCTGCATACAGATATCGAGCTACTTTTAGTAGTGAAGGATCCTTGAAAAGAAGCAGATTCATCACACCTTTGCCTCCCTGTGAAATCAAACTTCTTCAAATCATACTGTGTCCCATTTACCCTGATTGCCAGATATGGCTGACATCCAGCAAAGGAAAATTACCTGCCTGCAACACCAAATACAGGCACGTATACATTTCAAAATCGCTAAAGAGTATAGAAAGAAAAAGTGCCAAACTGCTACTGTTTTCCTGGCCTTTTTGTACTTGCCTCTAGCCAAAATGATAGCCTTCTCAGAAGAGGAAAAGCTAGCTCAATTTCTGAAAGGACAAAGGAAAACTGAGGGAATAAAATTAAAGAGGGAATAAAATTAAAAAGATCCTGCCATGGAGGAGAACAAGCTCAGGGCTGAACAACCAGTGGTGTGCAAGGTGAAGCTGACAGAGCCAGAGAGAAAAAAAAAACCAAGAGAAACGCACACTTAGAAAATACCCCTGAAGATTAGGTATTTCTTTAAATTAACAGCTGTGTTCAGTACCAACACTAACTGATGACAAAGCAGTGACTATCCTTGATGCTTGTCTATATGGAAGTAGAGAGTCTTAGCTTGTTGTTACAAATTCAGGCCCTCATATCCCAGTGCAGAACCACTTGATAACACACCTACTGCACCATACAGCCAAAAAGCCACATGGCAAACAGTTGAAACCAAAAGACATGCACCTTTAGGACATCTACAGCTGCATGTACCAGTTTATACTTTATTGCAGAGGCTGGTACAGACTTTTGCTTCTTCAAGGCATTGCTTTTGGTATTTTCTCACTACCAGTCTTACCCAAGGCAGACTCCTGGCTGAACTCATGCCAGCCTTTTATTCATCTGGCTCTGTCTCCTGCCAGAAGGCTTCAGGCTGCTCAAATCCTGGAACAAAGCTGCTGACTTAAAATTTTTGCTTTAGGACTAACTCGGTTTTCACTAGAGGCAGATACCTGGAGAATGACAGATTGGTGTCATGAACTGTACCTGTCCTAGCTAGTGAAGAGGTACCAGGTCCTTCAGAAGGCTGGAGAGCAATCCAGATGCAGTGGCTATTGTTGGCTTGTCCAAAGTTCATGGCACTACAAAGCTTCCCAGGTGATGGATATTTCCTTCTTATGCAGTGACAACAAGCAACAGACCAGTGAAAGAGAATGAGCTAAGGTGCGCTACATATATGATTTCTATGTGCTCCAGCGAAACACTTTATCTGAGGAAGGACGGCCATCTCAGATATAGACATGGTCTTTGCCAGTAAACAGCCATGGTTGCCAAAACCAATTCCCTAGTCTTCCTGTTGCTGGCTGAAAAAAAATCCACAAGACAGATCCTGCATTTACATCCAAAAGGAAGGACTGATACTTGGTGACTATTTTCCCTTTGGCTCAATTTGATAAAATAACCAGCACTGCAAGCAAAGCAGGGCAGATATCATTAATGAGTCAAGGTGCCTGTCTAGTCCATAAGGAAACCTGACAACAAATTCCACGTAAAAACCAAGAACTAGATAGATTTAAGAGGTACAGCAGCTTCTTTCCCAGAAAAGAGTTCGGTATAGCAGCATTATAAACCTGAAAATTTTAGCCTAACTCCATAGTTATGTGTAATGCGCATTGCATCAAAATACACAAGCAGCAGTCCTCTACGTAGCACTCTGCTGTAAGAGCCTAGAATTTGTTGTCTATAACCCTTGTAGCAAAACAATGTCAGAAGTTAATAACCTGCTAAGATAAATGGGAATATTCTGTGGCTCTCCAGGTCTTGTTTCATGTTTCACTGCAGATGCTGATTCATTTCACTGCAGATGCTGATTCATGAAAACAGTGCCTTACCTTCTCATGTTTGAAACTGGATTTTCACCGCCATAACTTCTGGTTTTGAACAAGACTGTTATTATATACTTAACTGGATTGCAGCAATACCAGCAGGTCCTGTTGTGTTTGCCGTTCTACTGGCGTACACTGAACCACATTCCCTTGCAATTCTCTTGCCAGTGGTGGATCCCGCTGCAGCTACAAAACTGAGTAGAGATCCAGATAAAAAGTGATATATTTCATCTATGACTATTCATTTCTTAACGCATAGTGGATGAGCATAAGGCACCTGCAGCTTGGTACTAATGGCCAAGTGAGGAAATACAAAGGTTACTGCCTAATCAATTTTTCCTTATGTCACCTGGAATAGTATCCTACCAGGCTTAACTGTGCAAACTTGGTTGCACTGAATTATAACATCTGAAGACAAAATCTCTTCTGTCTAAAAGGAAGGGAAAGATGGATGGCAGAGAAACGGAAGGAAAAGCCTGAGTGCTTTATCGACCCAAGTGATATCCTATAAATGGTAAGCAGTAAAAATTTGCTGAGAAACAGAAAAGTTCTTACTCGCCCTTATCACTGTCCCCCCAAACTGTTAATGCCACAAAAAAATGCAAAATTCCTGTAAACCACATATTTAAAAATCTTGCAATTTTATTTGCATATAAAGGCTGCTAGATATAATATCACAATAAATTTAAAGAAACAACTGCTTTCTAAATTCCATTAACAAGGTAACATAAAACAGAACAAAGCTCAATAGCATTTACAGTGGTAGAACAGAAATAACTATCTGCAACAATATTTTGTGCTAGCGAGATTGCATTTACACACAGTGCAAAATAAGAAAAAGGAAATAAAAAAGACAAGAAGAATATTTAAATATAAAGGACAACTAAGCCTTATTTTAGTTAGGCTTGATTGTATCCATTTGACTCTATACATGCCTGAACTACGACAAAGATTTAACTCGGGCTCTTGAAGGCCTTGAGCACTTGGAAAATGTGTCACATCCTTCATAATTTAGATGTGCTGTACAGCATAATTTTGCAGATGCTATACCAGCAACATTAAATCCTAGCTTAGTTATAATGCACAAAAAATACATATATATATAAATTCATATTTAAAAGGAGTCCGCATTTACATTTTTTTTTACTGCATGAAATACCTGCTCTTTGCAGCTTTCACCCCCAGTCTTTTAAAGCTAAAATAATTTAAAAACAAACAATAAAAGGTAGATATCACATACAGGCTGTGTCTATCTATATCAGTCTTAACATATAAAGCAGGCAGAGACAAACAACTGAGAAGTCTGTTCTCCCCTTGCTGCATTCTACTGTTAATAGAAATAAGGTTCAGTACATGCACACATATCAAGAGGTAAATGGACCCCAAAATATTGTTTGTGCTACTAAAAAAAAGTTGATATAAATGGAGATGAAAAGCTAACATTTAGACTTAGGGAAAAAGAAGACACTTAAAAAACCCCGACAATAACATAAGTTGTGCAAATTTGGGTGTTTTTAAATGCTGCCTATTTTTAAGCTTATAATATAATATTAAAATAAGGTCTCTCACTTATTAAAAGAAAGCTTGGCTGTCCTTTTGAGAACACTATAACAATTTACAATGGCAAATTTATTGAAAAACAAAATCAATTTTACAAATTCACAATGCTTTATCAATTTAAAATGAATGCTGCATTTCCAAAAAGCACAACCTCTAACTTTTCGTCTTGTTTCTTTTGTACCAGCAATTTACAAAAAAAAAAAAAACCAAACAAAAAAACCCCCAAAACCCACAACCCACCCCAAACGAAAAACCCCATGGTTCCCCCAAGTTCTCCCCCACAAATTTTGAAATAAACATGTAACAGAATGTAAGTTTTATAATTAGAAAATGGCAGTTTATAGACCTTCCCCAGTTCCAAATGTGCAGTAGTGCTTCATGATCCTTGAGGGGTTGGAAGGTCAAATATAATTGGAGGGTTGGTTGGTTGAAAGCTGACTGTACATGTTGAAGCATTGATGTACGTTGTGTAACCGTCTGTCATAATGCCATAACCTGTAGGGAGAATGTGTCACACTTACTGTAATATAAACAAACGATACTACCCATGGGCAGCGGCACCGAAAGCTTGTTGTGGGATCAATGCTTCGGAATAAAATTAAATTCATCCCTTCAAAATGATACAAGCTCTTGAAAGCTGCCACAAAGGCTTGACTGAAAAAAATACAACATACTGTATTTTAAGTAAGAACTAATGCTTTTATGTACAAACTTTACCCCCCATGGAAAACCCTCTGTTGCAACTGGATACAGCAGAAACAGAGACAAAACCACACATGTACTTTTTCTAATTACTTAATTAGCGAGCTGTAGTTTGCATGCCTGTGATGTCTGTCATAAGGAAAGGACCAATAAGGAGCAAAAGATTTAGCAGTAACTTTGGTTTCACCTAGAAAAGACCCTCTTTGGGCAATGAACCAAACCCACTAAGCTTTCCCCACATCAGCTCTTACGATCCAGTTCCTCATCATAGGACTGCCAAGCTGGTGTTCACGCTGGCTTGTGAAACCTCAGAAACTCATTAGCAGGTTAAAAATATACACATATACATATTTACTTTATGTATGTTATCTACCAGTGAAAATCATGGCCAAGGAAAGGAATCTCCCGCTATAAACACAACAGAGCGCTGGAGGTCAATGGATGACCCCTAGCTTAAGCAGAAAATTGAGATGAAGGTTAAACAGATGACTGCTTCTCATTACGAAAGGATCTTGGTAACTTGTTCCCGAACAAAAGAGAAGCAGCGAGTATTAACCACAGGTTTTTCAGCATGCCAAGTACTTGACTCCTCAGGAACACTATGGCATGAGTTTCAGGATGCTGAAGACTGTTCTCAACCTTCTAAACACCTGGGCAGCAATGCCCTTGTTCAGCGTGTGTCTCAGGAAGCAGCAGCCTCGCCGTTTCTCTGCTGGCCTCCGCCTTCTCCCCCACTTGCAGCACAGCCTTCTCCCCCACTTGCAGCACAGGAATAGGACACCACAGAGGGTTGCACACTCCAGTAATTTCGGGAAAGTGGAACAAACTATAGCGACCCATGAACTGAGTCACAGCTGAGCCTTCATTCAGCAGATGTGATGTGAGAAAACAAATGATAACGGAAATACAGAGATACTGAGAAGGTAGAAACTCTCCCCTTACAGACATTCTCTCAAGGATAAGTAGAGAGGAGCTCCAGTTCCACCAGTGCAAAAGGTGAGAGAAAGCTTTGCCGCTGTTTTCGGCTAACATCCACAAAAAGCTAACAAAGAAGCTAGAAAAAATCTAGGAAGAATTTGACACCAAATGTACTTAAAATAAAAATAATAATACAAAAATAATCAGAGTTTCATGGAGGAAGAGAACTTCCCATCGCAAACCCACAGGGGAAGAATGTTTTTCTTTTAAACCATTATGATACAGTACAGATCACTGCTGCCTGAAAGCTAAGATAAATACAGCTACCCACAGTGTCTATCAGAAAGAATAATCACTTCAGAATTGCTGCACTGTCCGCCTGTATTACTTTATTTATTTAGACTGGCAATTTTGATTTAGATCATCTCATGGTGGGAAAAACCTTGTTTGTGGTTGTTTGTGCTTGTCAGCCAGGGAAAAAACCTGCATCACCAAAACGTGTGTATAGCCTCTGTGGATTTAATGGAATGTGGTGCATGTTCATTCATCTCAGCTGGAGCTGGATGAGAATTAATTGCACTGTAAGATAATGCTCTTAACACTTGGCTATTTCTTTCTGTACTGAAACGAGCTGCTCTTATGTCTTCTGCATAAGTATTAAACAGGATTTTAACTTTTTTGTTAGTATTCTTGTAAGAATTTATTTGAACGTTCACTTTTAATATCTGCTGCCACCTTTCCTATGAGATTTAAATGCCAGGTGCTTCATGTGGTTCATTCGTGCTTTCTCACAATAATGATCTTGCACACTGAAGTACCTTCCTCTCCCACTACTTAACACTACTACAACTAGAAGTTTCATTACCCAGTGTGCCTACAAAGGCTGTAGACACTTTACATGTTTTAGCTGGAAATGTTGCTGTATTCACTTAATATGCAAGGATTAGTATTTATACAAAATATCCAGTCTTCTGGATGCATTGCAAGACTGCTATTCATGCCACTATACTTAAGGTCATGTCAGTGTTTCCATTATAAACTCGTTATTTACAGATACCCGGCATGAAACTCATTGTACGAAGTCACAAGGGCTTCGGAAAAACCAACAACACTAGTTGAGAAAGCTGTCCTTTTTAAATTTTTATTTTATGAAGCCCTCCAAATCTTTAAGCCTCTGGAGAACCTAGTTAAGAGTCCATGGAGAAACCTCCAGGGGGATAATATAAAGCATTTAATGTGTAATTTTGAGTTCTAGGGTCACAAAGTCTTATGGTCTCTCACAGGCAGAACTCCTAATGTTTGTCTCTCAGCTACATGAAAGCTACAAAATTGTATTAAATATTTAAGTATCTCCAAAATGTATTTAATCTCTCAGCCTCTTCCACTGCTACAAACTGAGTTTATTGTTTCTGAAGCTTCACACTGCCTGATCTGGTACTGACAGTAGGAAAATACCTCTTCTACAGTATGAGACTCCTGGAAGATAACATACACAGTACAAACTGTATTACAGGATGCTTTTAGAAATGTATGCAGAGTTCTGGCAATCTCTCCTCCTGATGTCTGTCTCGAGATGCCCTCCTTTCTGCTTTTTCTTATACACTGAGGGAGGTGAGCTGAGACAGTAAGTTGTCTTTGATTTTCTTCTTTTTCTAGCACCTTTCTTGGCTCCTGTGCTTGGAATAATGGGGATAATTTTCATTTTGGCTTGCAAGTGTGGGGAATCTCATCTGTTTCTCTAACCAAGTTTGTCAAAATTTGAACTGCTTTCAAATAACCTGTATAGAACAACCTTTGCACAGTGAAAGATGTAGGTGGCTAAATGTAGCACACATGCCTGAAAAAGTCTGTTTTAATTCTGGCATAAATTTATGAAGTGCTGTGCATGCAATCACTTTGCTCAATTCCCTCCCTACTTTAGTCCAATATGCCATTATCCATCCTTTGCAACACACCATCAAAATGTGCTGCTTTGAAATCAGCTGGAGATCAAAGAGGGGAATAGTGCTGTTCCTTACCTTCGTGAATCCCACCAAAGACATGGAGTTTGGGCCTTACTCGCCTCTGCACCGTGTTCAACAGTTCCACACAACCCACTCTCTGCAACTCCTTTGGAACCCAGTCTCGAAAACCTGAAGGCAAAATGCAATCAATACTAGTAATTTTCTCTATTCAGGTAAGGTTTCACATAGTCTTTCAGGAAGTCATAATTCACAGAAGGTTTATTACATTATCTGTACTCGTAACCTCTCCATTAAAGCACACAATGGCTTTTAAGAAATGTTGCGCTGTCACTTTGTCTTCCTTAAGGTTTCCTCCCTCCATCTGCATTAATATTTTTCTGGATGTGATTTGGTTTTTTAAACTATAGGTTTCAACTTATCTTCCACCTTGAAACCCTGGGACATTTATTCCCGGCACTGCTGCAGATTTTTCTTCCCTCTCCCCTGGCTCTTAGAGCAGCCAGCTTCCCAAGCCAGCTACATGGTTACTCCAGAAATGAAACACCTCAGGAAGATCAGCCATCTAGGACCCGATAACTCTGCCACCCCCAAGATTTAAGATACAGTCTCCCACAACTTCCCCGAGAACCACAGCCTGTGTCAGCTTACTTCTGAGCCCCCACTCACCACCAACAAGCAACGTAGCAAAATAGCTTCCAATAAACTACTGCTAATTGACTACGTTGCCACTCAATCCTGCGGATAATATGGAAAAGTGCACAAAAATCAACATCCATTATTACAGAAGTCTGCTGCCTGGACTGGCACCACTAAGGATCAGCAGGGCAAGACGAATGAGGAGAAGTAAAAGGGAAATCAGGAGCCACATCCAACTGTAGCACCGTTCTACTGACTTCAGAGTAATTACATCCTGTGCCAAGTTTATCCCAGGTAGTAAAACCATGTTGTGACATGAACATGAATGAATTTTGGTGAGAACAAAGAGTTCAGTTACAGCTCTACCTCCCTTAATATTTATGTAATTGAAAAAGCAGCATTTTCTCAATATTATCATGCAGGCTGAGACCTAGACACCCTCCTTTTAGGCACAGTACTAGCACCTAATCTGTGTCTGTAGTTAAAATACTGTGCCAACTTTTTGAAATTGAACTTCATTATCTCCATCAAAACCAAAATTTAAGTATGCTTATTCAATTAAAGCACTCATTAGTGTCTGCAGCATCACAGTATTTCTAGATGAAGCCATTTCAGAGCAGATGGATTAGCAACCCATTTAAAATAGCACCCATGAAACATCACAAACATGCTTGTGGGGTTTCTTGCTTCTTTGGGAAAACAAACAGATTAAAAGAGTGCTATTCAAAGTGCTGGTTTTCAATATCCGGTGCGCTCCACTGTCAGTGGATGGTGTTATCGCTGCTTTATCAAAGCAGCGTGCTGGTAGCTCTAGTAAGATTAAAGAGAATTTGCAGATCGTTTTACAACATTTTCTAAGCAGTATGAGAAGAATAACCACAATATAAAAGGAGTGGTAAGCACATTACTGGTCAAAAACTTTCTGGACTTTTTTTTCCCCTTAGCTCTGCTTAGTTTGCTGACTCTTAACTTAATTGTGCTACAAAACATAAACATGCATTAATTCCTGACTCTACGGTCACTGAGAAGCTCTATGAGAGCACTGAGCCAGCCTGGTAGCACTTAAATGATGTTTTATAATGGCATCTTGCAATTCTGAGGTTTTTTTATATTCACTACCATCTCAAAAGTCAGTGACTTCAGGTGATGATCTGACCCCTTGGATTTCAGGAGCTTGCTAAAACCCTGACAAAATCACAGTCTACTAACAATAATGGTAAAGAAGAGGAGACTGACATGCTTTCTTATCCTGATAAGCCATATTTATAGAAGGCAGAGGCTCACTTCTTGTAAAACCAACTGAAATATTTGAAATAGAGTCCTAGACTTCTTTCCACATGTGTCTTAAAGAAAACAGTAAATAATAAGCAATACTATCTCGTGGGGTACAGGACAGGGAAAAAATAGTGGGAATTTTCAAATGGTTTCAGTGTGGGCTTTAATGACTTCAGATATGCCAAAACTGGGTACTGCTGCCTCTGCTGAATGATCATCCTAGTGTCTTTTTGAGACCATCAGAACTTAGTTAGGATGTAGAATTAAAATGGGGATCAGTGAATTACTCACATTTCAAGGCAAGCAAAATTTAACTAAGTGAAAAACTTCAACTACTTAATGAAAAAACAAATTATGCATTCATAGACTTGAGCTTACCTGTCATTAGTTCAAGTAAAGAACAATTATCTGAGAACGTAATTTTATTCCTTCACAAATTTTCTACAAGCCAATTTATATCTTTAAAACTACTGTTACATATTCTAAATTTACAAGGACATTATCAAGGAGAATATGTGACTACATACTCCTGAACTCTTGACTGCATACTCTAAAACCTTAGGGTAACATGTCATTGTAGTGGAAAAATGTTTTAAAAGTTTTAGTCAATTTCTGAAAATTCATATGGGATTGGAAACTGTTTGACAGACAAATACTGTTCTTAAATAAAATGTCAAACTATAATGGCTATGGAGTGAGATATTTGATCTTCCCTAGCTTGAGTTTAACAAATAATTTAGTTTTTATTCAGAAAACATATGGAAGGTCAACTGATCTGCTAAGCCAAATTACTTTACACTTCTTCCAAAAAGGCTTTTTAATTCATAGTTTTGAGTTAGGGTTTGATTAGAGTATAGCTTATAGCATTATTAATTTTGCTTATTTTGAAAGTAAAATTCTCATGCAAAGAATCACACACAGTTTTTGTTTCACTTACCAAGGGGAGGTCCATGTGTCATTAGTATATCAATTCCCTCAGGAATAAGGTTCCACTTGTCTAGCAAAGACTGACCTCTGGGTAGGTTAAAGCCCCATCCATTAAACCACGGTGTCCTTTGGGGGAAAACAAGATGAACTGCATCAGTGTAAAATAAAAATCTCTTCCCTTCTCCAATTTTTCTGAATTAAAACAATTTCAGTGCTTCAGAGATTACTTGCACACAGCCTTTTTGAATGGGATGCTTCCAAAACAAGCTGTCTCAAATACATAAATACACACACTAATCTATACATTTGAACTTAGATTAATATCCTGTGCTCTTATTGTACTTCAAGAGTATTCAGTCCTGGGGACATTTACTCACTAGAGAGAAAGGGAAAAAGTTACAATAACACAAGTCTAAATCTAAATTTCTTCCAAAGTTTGGGAATGTTCAAACATAGTAACTCCTTCCTTATATCACCTACCAAAACGAGCAAAAACCCCTTAAGATTTTTTGGAGGAAAAAGTCAATTTCTCACAGCACAGGGCAGGTAGTGGGAGCAGTTCAACAGGAAAGCTGTATGCTGCTGCTGTTACAAGCACCATCTGTACTACGGCTTTTCACTAAACTCAACTTGCTCCTTTGAGTACTTTTTAATATCAGAACATTGTCACATAACTTGGCTTTGAACTCCTTAGCCTCCTAGAGGTCTTGAGCAGACAGTGTTTAGCCTCAGTGACTTTTTCCATAGGTCTTATAATTTAAAATTGATTTAGTATTTCTCAAGGAAAACAGATCCTCAGACTCCACAATCAGAGCATAATGTTGTTCTAGACATTGGTTTATCCCTCAACCCCCACATGTAGTAATGATAAACAGACCTTCCAGGAGTACTTTTTCAGTGCATAACAGCCAAACTGAATCATCCTGATGCAGATGTATTATAATAAAGCCTTTCTTCATCAGGTAGGTACACAGAAGAATTGTTCTGAAGAGATACTATAGTATTTACACCTGTTACTAACAACTTTTTATACAGTTGTTAGTATTGTACTAATTTTAAGCATTTTCATCCATGTGTGTGTTTCCTAGAGCTCAGGCACCAGATTTAGACTGGATTTCTTGGTTTTCTAGGTGGGATACTCCTGTCCTAGCCCTAGTCATTTGGGGGCATCTTTCTGAGAGTGCAAGCTACTCCTGCAGTCTTCTGTGTACTGCAGTTCTGAAAACAAAAATGGGGGGGGGGGGGAAACAACTACAAACCAACCTTAAAGAAAAGCATACCTGTTTAAAAGAGAGTCCTACATGATTTCATTATGTAATCTGCCTCCTGTGGCCATTAAATTACGCATTTTTCAGCCTCAAACATGTATTTAAGTGGAAATTTCCTGTTAAGATTACATATCTTCATTTTTATTCTTTGTAATTAAAGTATTTTTTCCCAGAGACAATCTTTTGACCAGTGAAGAGTATCACATATGTATGGTCTGAATTCCTGACAATGAGCAGTATGGGAAAACAGCAGGTGCTGCTAATACAGCAGCAGGAAGGTCACTGGTGCCTTAGTAACAAACAAGAGACGTATCCCACATAGTCCTACTGAACTACTACCACACACATAGGAACTTGTTCAACCTAGCAGACTTCCTGGATGCTGGATGGATGCTAACAAAAGATAGGAAAATTAGATGTTCATTAAACATTTTATGTAAGCTATGGATTCCTCATGTGCATAGCAATGAAATTTCACCTCTCACTGCTGGCTTACTCTGCACCTACTGAAACATTTAAAAAAGCTCCTATGTTGTAAAATAAAGTCAGCGTACCTCACAGGTTTGTAGGCAACTGAATTAAAACTGAAGCATGTGTCTTGGCTTTAGCTAAATCGCAAGTGTTTCTGCTTTTCTATGATTGACCTTTCTGAAACTTGTATCTAAATTTCCTTTCCTGTAACGCTCCTAGGTTTTAACGTATCAAGATTATCGTAACCTTCAGGACTGCAGTTAAAAGTTAAAATATGGTTTGGCTAAACATTCAGCTGCTTAAAAAAACAAACACACAGCGCATAGGTTGAACTTTTCACTGTCAATTAATGATTCTTTCCCCACTTGCATTTCTCCTGCAGATAATACTGTAGTTATTACACCATAGTTAAACCTGAAATGTGAAACCACATCTGTGATCTCTCTGGAGCTCTTTGGAGACTACGACCACAGAAAAACCTGGATTTGTCTTCAGGTTTTTTATTTTATTTTCTTCTGAAGCACTGGGGGAGGAGGAGGAGGGGAACCTGAGCTCCAATATATTCTTCATTCACCAGCCTCTGTAATTAGCTGTGACTAACAGGCACCACATGGGAATCCACTTGTAAGAAAACTTTGGAGAAACCTTCCCCATTATGCAGCATGTGCACAAAATAAGATGGTCAAGTACTTCTTTAATATACTAAATATTTTCATATGAAATGAATAAATAGAGAAGAAGAGCAGGCACGACTGGAAGGACACCTGGATTACAGATTTAGGTTTCAGGCATTTAAAACACGAACCTGCATATTCAATGCAAGTACTGTGCCCTGACTAGACAAATGGAGAGTCCCTCTGTTTCTGAGGTGGTTCAGGCCTCGCCAGAAAGCCAAGGGGAAAAAGGACGTGTTCAGAACACCACCAAGAAAAAAAACAGCTTTATGGCACAGATTCAGGTTTAGATGAGATCACAAGGAAGGTCACCCGATGTTTGCACTGTGCTGTGTTGCAGTGCAGACAAAATGGAATTGATGTACTGTGAATCCCGTGAGTGGACAGATGAATAGCTGTTTACCCCCAGCAAACTTTAAATGTGAGCAGGAAAGACAAAGCCTGCACTGGAGGTAGGTAGCATCCTATCAAGGCCTATCAGGTAGGGATCCTTTACTCCTATCAGTGCCCCTTTCTGCATACGTAACAGTTAAATAGAGTTACTCTCAACTTCTAAATAATTTCGAGGGGGAAAAATGTGCACGTAGTGACATGCCTCCTGCAACATATTCTCAAGCTGAATACTTAGTGGGAGAAACCACCTCCTATCTAAGAAGAAATGTTTATAATGAACTTTGGCTGCACCCACCTGTGGTAAGTTGCAATCAGGTGCAAATAATTAGTAAAGGCTACTTAGTCATTAGTAACCATATTTAAGATCTGACCTATTTTTCTTTCCTATGAAGCTCTCAGTGAAAATATTTCAATTAACTCCTAAAACCGTTAATAGTATACCTTACTTTTAAGTAGCTGGCAAGAAAAGAAAGCTATCAGCTGTTGAATAATGCCACAATGGAGGCACAGACATAAAAACCATAGGGGATTGGTAATGAGAGATTACAAATGATTTTGTCATTTTATGTTTGATGGACCAGAACACTTCCTCACACCCGATGACCGGCATGACGCAGGTCCCGCTTGCCTGGCATGTCAGCCCGTGTCTGGGAGAACCTAATTGAGCTTCTGCTCATCAGAACCACACCGCACTTCACAGCATCCTTCACGTGCCATCAAACCCTCATGATGATTCTTGATCCCCAGCTCACCTGACAGCTCAGCCCTCCCCTGACTGCAAAACTTCCTTATCATTTAGGGATAGCAGTTATGCTGGCACCAGATGTGACACAGGGAATATCCTCACTGAAGACAGACACCTTGCCCATCGTTACTCTCTTCAATTCTTCATTTCTACACAGGAATCCCAACAGATCCTCCTCCACCTGGCATTTTGGAAGTTACGTTTTCTGCAATTGAAAGAATGCTTAGGCACTAGGCTGCATCTTATCTTCACACCTTGTGCTGCCGGAGATGCAGACATCACTTGACATAATACCAAGAAGGAGGGGATCTTAAGCTTTGCGACAAGACGACTCCTTCTTTTGCAGGTGCACTGGGAGAACTGCCTGACAAGATGCACAAATCCATCTGCTTTAATGGTAGAGAGCTGCCTCTTCAGCAGGCTATTGGATCTCCTTTCTCTCAAGTAACTTTGTACGCTTTTACTATTTTACCATTACCCTTAAAAAAAATAAAAAGCACAGTGATGGAGCATTATTTTATGACACAAAATCACAACCGCTTCTTGGTGTATACACTCAGAAGCAACACTATCACATGGGGAAATGGGAGATGCAAGGCCATGGCCAAGGTCATCCAGGTGACAGGAATTTCAACTCCTTCCGGAACTCTAACATTTTTAAAGGATGGTATCTCCTACTACCTACTTTCATCTCTTTTCTGTCTCGTGAATTTAATTACCTGATCCTCAGAGTTCAACAACTCAAAAGGTAAATGTATAATGAGATCTTCTAGATTCAGGTTTTCCTTTCCCCTCCATCAGTAAATCCATTTATTTCAATAGTTACTTCTAAACAGGCTTAGATCTTACGTGTTTTTAATCCCAGGTATTCATTCATTTTTGACGCTACCCAGTCTTTTAGGGAAGCTTCCATTTTATCCTTAATCCAATGAGTAAAGTGCACAGGAGGCAAAATTCTCAGTCTGTTTCCTTCCTCAGGATAACAGCCAAGGGGGTGTCTAGAAGGCATCGCAGCTGTGACAGTCTCACAAATTATAGTCAATGTCTCAAACATTTGTTAAAGATCTCTGGTGGAGAAAACGGCCTCTGTAAAAACGCTGGAGTTTTGTGAACAGGACAATGTGGCCGGAGGAGGGGGCCCCACGGAGGGTGGGACCCCACTTCTCCAAAGCCACAGTTCCTTATCTTGAGTGACCAGGAGAAGGAGCACAGCGTATGCACCCGAGGAAGGGGCC
>JANZLQ010000022.1:21960989-21977584 GCA_026212715.1 Elanus axillaris | reverse complement strand
CCCCCAACCCCAAACAAAACCAAAAAAACCTGGGAATCAGAAAAGCTGAAGTACCACCTGCAATTTATGAATAAAAACTAAGTATAAAAGACTAGGTCCATTGCCTCTGCAGAAATCTTGAAAGACTAGCTTGACCAGGAACAATAGATCAGTTTGAAAACTGAGACAAAGGTAATACTTTGTCTAACAAGATAAAAATTGCTGCACTGAACTTACTTCATCCATTTAGAAGTTCTAGGGTAGTTTTATTCTGGTAAGAGAACAAATTTTAAACCACTCTCTGTGTTCATTCATAAATTAATGCTAATAATTTGCATCCAAAGACAGATTGAATTGATTACAAAGTTTAAAAAGCATAATTCATCACTTTACAACCAGAAAAATTTTAAATGTTTGTACAAAAAATATAAGTGTTAAAATGTAAAATAAAAATGTAATGCCTGCAATGTATAGTAAGCCATGCCGTTATTTAAATAAGTCAATAGCATACCATCCAAAGTTAACAAGAATAAAACACTGCCAATCAGTGACAATCAACTTTCTTCAAATATATAATCACTCATAGATTTTTAAGAAGTACAAAAGCAAAACCAAGAGTAAAGCTAATTACAGAAATCACTTAAGACTTAAACCAACCCACCCTGAAAAAAATGAAACACTTTTACGATGGGTAACTCGGCGAACAGTAACATTTATTTTCCATCTGCTCCTGAGGTTTTTCCATAAGTAATACTGTCTATCTCACTAATCTTTCCACAGCTCCTTTACGGTGCCATCCAATGCTCTACTTCCCACAGCATGCCCTCGCTCTCCACCTTGCCCCTGTTTATCTATCTTATCAGCTCAGGAAGAAATTTCGGCAAAACTCTTCCTCTGGTCACCGATATCTCTGGGAACCGAACCCATTAAGATATTTCTGACCCCTACTCATGCTATTTTAACAGCCTGTTGTACAGGAAGGAACTGATAAAAATAGGATTACAATGTCCTTACAGATGAACTAGCAGGAGGCTTGATTGTGATTGATGCCTGAAAAATATACAATAACAGGCCCTACATTTCAACACTGCTTTTGATAGAAGGTAAGAAGAAGTATCGGTTTTCAGTGCCTGGACTGCAGGACTCTTTTCCCAAATACCTGGGAAGTGCCTTTGATTGAAGATTGAATCTTCTACTTTTAGTCTGATTTAAATAAAGAGCGGGAGCTGGTTATTTGTAGGTAGGAATGAGTGTTTGTATTATCTTGTGAGGTACAAAGGTGTGTTTCTTCCCACAGGTGCTTATGTTTGGCCCTCCCCCAAGTTCAAATGAAGGTCTAAATTCCTCTGAAGTCTAAATACCTTCCCCACAGATACTCAGTGCCAAGGTGGAAAAATAAGCAACATCCTAACAGCTCCATGGAAGACAAATGGACTGGACTTGGAGTTTGGGGTGGGGAGAGGAGGGCTGGGATTGCCCAGGTCTCTGACAACTCATTGCTTCCTTGGGAGAAGTTCTCAACAGGCATTCATTCGGACACAGACTTAGCCCGGGGAATGGTTTCTATAGTGAAGGCACATTAGCCAGCCCATTGCTGGGTTTGGGTAGCAACAAGAGAGCAGGGTATTTCCAGCAAAAAAAAAATCTGAGATGGTTTTCCCTGACTCCATTGTACTGCAGTACAGACTGAAGCCTGTCTGCATTCTTTTAATCTTTCTTAACAAACTGATTATTAATGAGTGATGCACTTACCACCACAAACAGAAATTTTGGGAAGTAAACTCAGTGCATGTTTTTTATTAACCTTCTTCTTTCTGGAGAAGAGGGCTTCAAGTGTCCTGAAATCACATGTTATCAGCTCCCACTTCAAGTAACACAGCTATCTATTCCACTTCAACAGTATCTCAAATACGCCCCTTCTTATCCCACAAAAAAAAAGACACCTACTTAGCTTTCCAGTGCAATGATCCAGCCAAGTACTTAGGCAAGTACACCAACTTCAAGCAGGCAAACAGTCCCACCGGCTCCTCTGAAATCATGAAAGCAAGTCTGCATCTGCTCAGTACCTTGCTGGATCATCTTGCTAAAAATAAGTTAACACTAATACTTAGCACTTTCACAGTGCTTCACGTGCTGAAACCACTGTCCAAATGGCAAGTGGTGAGGAAAGCATATAAATATTGTGAGCCTCATTGGCAGATGAAGAAATCAAGGCAAAGAAACCAGTTACTTCCTGCTCCTCATATGGTGAGACAGTGTCAGAGCTGGGAATCCCCTTCCCTGTTCCCTCACCCATATGCTCCATCCTTCTGGCACCCACGTGGCTCTCTAACTGGAAGCACAGGCAGCATACGCAGCAGCTGCCTAGCAGCCTGCAGGTCTGCAAACAAAGTTTAAAAATTCAGTCCAACCGATTACTACAGTCTGCAGCAATTAATATAAATCAAATACTGTAACTAAAAACAGTCGTATCATTGAACTGTGATACATACCAGCATGGTATCATTCAAGAAGCAGAAGGACCAGATCTCCTTGAAGATACGCATTCTTCTACTAGCGTAGTAACTGTGTTAACTATTCATTTTAAAGGCATTTCTGACATGCATATGTGACTAGCTCTCACAAACTACGGACACCTTTTCTAGAGCACTCTCTCCTCCACAGCAGGAACCCATGACCCAACATTTGCCTCCTGAAGAAATCAATGCATTTATTCTATCTCCCTCTTGCCCACTTATATTTCGGAAATATGTCTGAATTAAAATTATTTCAGAGCGGTCACTGATGTGAAATTGCTGTTCATGCACATGTGCAAGTGCAAATCACATGGCTTTCTGATGAGAGGGTACAGTAATTTCTTAATGGATTTCTCCTCAAGGGTTCAACACACTAAGAACATATGCCAGCTAAGTTAACACTGCTTGAAAATATATCATGGCCACTTTCCATTACCTGCTTTATACAGAAAGCACTTTAATTTAAATGGGACAGCCTTATGTTTACGGAAGTACAAAGATACACACCAAACCTGTCACTCCACCTCTCCCTATCCATTATTAGCAGATCTTACTGAAGTACTAATTCTGAAGTCACTGTTCAACAAGACACTAAGTCCCATTTTAGTGTACCTAGCACGAGATCAAAACTCAATCAAACTCCTAAACCAAAGCACTGCAGCAACAAGATGCAAAGTACTTAGCTAGTATAAACTTGGCCAGTTCAAGATTTGGAGCACAACTGCAGGAGTAACTGTGTCCCTCCTGCAGTCACCACACTCCCTATTTTATGCTCTGGGGATGAATCAGAAACCCGGCTGACTTGGAGGAAGTCTGTATTAATGGGTAATATGCCAGACCTTAGATCCAGTATTACTGATAGCGGAACTAAGAATAAGCTGTCTCCCAGCCTCCCTTCCCTTCCCCACTTCTGATGGGATTTAAATGCTTGCAGGGTGACATCAAAATCACTGTGTTTAAAGTCATTTAATACAGCATCTCACTGGTTAGTGTCACTGTAGAAGTTGCCCTCTTCAGCAAGGAGAAGCAAGAAATCCCAGCTCAGCGTGGTCACCGATGTACAAGCACCACGCACACAATGAGTCATTTCTTCATTCAGACTGCAGTTCTCCCCACCCCTAATCAAGCAAAAGGTAATAACAAGTGCTCTGGTTTTATGTTACTATAGCTCTGCATTAGTACGGTTGTAAATCAGGGCTGTGACCCATATTTTAATATGCTTTCTTCTCCCGGTTATGATGATTCAGTTGTGATTTGGACAACATACCATTCCAACCAAGCTGTGACAAAGAAAAAAGTCTCCATACTACACTTTATAATGCAAAACCTGTTTTTTTGCATGGAGCTTTTAAAATCAGCCAAACATACATAAAAGGAACTGAAATCTCCCAAGATTGTTTTTATTCAACTGCCGATGACACGTTATTCAAGTTCATATAGATGCACACAATGTAAAGGGAAAAAGTCAGGAAGCAAAAGATTTTTCATATTGCAATTTAAAATATCTTTGAAATTGAATGAAATATAAATTCAGTGGGCTACTAACCAAATGATACATACCCGCAAGCTGCACAGCAAGAAAGCACTTAAACCCACGTTGAACTTAAGCAAACACATAAATCTTTAAAATTTCACAAGGATCAAAGTGTGCACTTAAAATTAAGGCAAGAGTTTACTGTTGCTTTTGCAAACAGGTGAATGAAATTTCAAACAGACATATATATATGAATAAAATTACAAAATAACAAAGCTCTGCCCATGATGACTGCTGACAAAAAAGCAATAGACAATTCAAAGCTTGAAATATTAACAGAATTTTATCTGGGGTTCTTTTGTTTTTAAAATCAGATCCTTGAGAAGCAGTGAGAAACATCATGCCAATCTCTACACTGTGAATTGTGCTGATCTGTGTACTGTGAATTAAGAAGTAATACTGAGAATTATCTCTTAGTAAGTCTAAATTCAGCACAGAATAAAATTATGGTGTAATTGGGGTGAGGGGTGGGTGGGGGTGGAGGAGGTATAATTGCTCTAATAAACGAGAATTATAGCTACTCAGCTGCTAAGATTTCAAAGTGCTCTGAAACCATAGCTCTATTTCACCACATTTAATTTTTGTAAATATATTAAATTCAGTCAAATCAGTAGATTAAAATAATACAGTAGATTGTATCATCTCAGACTTTGGCAAAATGTGATATAATCCCTTTTCAAAAACCTAAAATTGGCTTGCCTGCGAGGACTATCACACAGATGAATAGTGGCTAAAGGGCTATAAACAAATAAGACTGCAGCAGCACAAGGGAGGTGCTAGTGGATTGCCACAGGGATTGGTATTAGGATCAGTTTTATTTAACATCTTTATTAATGATCTGGAAGAATGGGTAAACAGCACATTAATTAAATTCACAGATTTCAATATAGTGAGAGGTGTTATAAACATGACAGTGGGGAAAGAAATTATGCAAAAGGAGGCTAGAAACACTGAGACAAGTAAAAAACCAGGATTCCTCCTGAAAAAAACGCAGGCTAATACATCTGAGAAGAATTAAAAAACGTAAATAAGCAGCGAGAGGAAAAAACCTGAAAGCCGTTAAGTTAAAACAAAAGACCTAGGGGCAGCAGCTGACAGCAAATTATGTATGAGCTTACAACGTGAATGGGAAAAAAAGAATAAATTTATCTGGGCTACACACATGGATGTATCACAACACATCAAAAAGACAGTGTGACACAAGTCTGGACTTCCTGCAGAAGCAATGAAACATACAGTCACCATACTACCTCAGTGTTTCAACTAGACCAGTATCTCCATTCAACATACAGTACATTAGTGATATCCATGCAGAATACTGGGGTTTGGTTCTTCTGAGCCTCTTATGAAAATTTAAAGAAAAAAAAAAAAACCACCAAACTGGCCAACCCACCAACCAAAAACCAATACCCAGGAGTACAAAAAAGACCTCACCAGAGATAAGAGTGAGCAAGAGAAAAATCTGAAAGGATTACAAAGACCAAGTATATAATGTAATTGACACAGGGCCTAAAAGGTATAAGAATATAAACATCACAAAGGGTACAAGAAACCTTTAGGCTCATCTCATCAAACCTGTATAATTTGGATTTTTTTAAAAATGAAATGAACATGGGAAGAACATAAGCATGATATTAGTTCCCATTAGTAACACCTACTACACTAAGTAATAATCTCAACAGGAATTACCTAAAACTCCTTTTCTCCATTCATTAAAACTGGGGAAAAACATGAAAATATACAATGCAGGAGACAATCCTGCAATGGTAGAATGACTTAATAGGTCTTTTCCATCTTTAACTTCAATGATTCCGTAAGAGACAATAAGCAGAGAGACAACCCTCTGCAAAATTAAATCACTTGGAATCAACCAGAGAATGAAAATTAAATCACAGTGAAGTATTTTCTTCTTTGTAAGCATTAGCATTAATCACATGCAAAAGTAAAATATTAGTTAATTTGATTCTCTGTGCCTTCCAGACTCTGGTCGAAATGAATCAATGCAGGAAGAGTGATTTCTCTGATAATTGAGGAAATGATAAGGAGGGAGGAAAAGAGAAGAAAGAAGAAAAAAAAAACCCAGTAGAAATAGCTGGTGAAGATTAAATTACCAAAAGGGGACTAGAGAACACCACATTAGGGGGCCTGTTTCTTCTGAATTCCTAATAAGAACAACATATGTAAAATTTCACAGTGGTGGCTTTGAAACAGCATTATCCTAAGACAGCTAGAATTGGAAAGAAAATCACCTTGGACGATACAAACTATTAATAATTTACGTGACTGTTGCTACTAGTCTGCAAATCTCTGAAAAATGGCTCTTCTATATGGCACCCTCAAATGGTTAGCCCTCTGTAACGCCTCAGGTTTGCCAGGGGAGAAGGCGGTGGTAACCCAGAATCCCAGCTCCTCCTCAACCAACACAATAAAGAGCTCAGCGATGGATTTGCAAGGCACAATACATTTGGGACCGCCTTCTCCTTAATTGCTATGAAACAGGTTACTTGGTTGTCCGTAAACCACTCGCTCGGCTGTTGGTGTCAGGATCGTGCCAGCAGTAAGGCACAACCGAAGGCATTAATTACATCTGCACTTCCTCAGCCGAGGGAGGGAAGGAAGGAGGTGTCATGCTGGCATTTAACTCTGCTCTTTAGGCCATGAAAGGTCAAACTGGACAAACCACAGCCTAATGAAGCGGGGTTTGTAGCTGGGGGTGCGGCAGCACAAAGTCTTTCAAATTGGCAGTTAAATGATGGCACAAAGCGGTAGAGGGACCGGTTCTCAGCGCAGCCAGGGAATTCAGGTGTGGACTACACTGGAAGTCAAGACTGGGCCAGTTTTGTAAAGGCTGGTAATTTAAGCTTGTGCACTAGAGAAATTGAGGCATGTGCCATGGGAATACAAAAAAAAACAGGCAGGAATGCGGCGAGAGGCAAGCACAGCAGCTGAGAAACCCTGCTGCCTCAGGGCCAGGTTTTTTTCCAGACAGCAGCCTAAGTTCTTTAGTTCAGTGACAGACTTTATTGAGCTGGCAAAGAAATATGTAATCAACATAACAAAAACTTTTCTAAAAAAGTAAAACCTAAGGAAGAGTACAAAAAAAAAAAAACAACGTAGGGGTCTGGTTTGTTTCTTCTGATACGTTTTAAGAATAGATACTTTCCTCCTACAGGGAGGAAATACTGTATTTAATTAGAAGCATAAATCATTATGCTTTTACAGTTAGTAATATCTTCTATAATGAAAGTCAATTAGTTTCTCACTACATATGCTGTTTATTGTTCAAATTCTACAATAAGTTCTAATAATGGAAGTGTTACAGAACAGTTCGGTTTGGGGGGGTCTTGTTTATATTCCACCAATTCTTAGATTATTATTTTATTTATATATATATATATATATATAAGCAGAAATCTGTCTGGCTTCCTACCTACTGCAGAAAAACACGCACTATCTTAAATGACCCTCTGAATGTTATGGGTATAGATATGTCTTTAAAACTCTATAATAAAACTTAGGCCCCTATCTGTGGTCAAAGCTTGAATTTTAAACCTCCCATTTAAAGATGGGGCAGGTTCTTTTCATTCAAAACACACCTAACAAGTGGTTCTGCTGTGACAGGTTCCGTCCTGCAGCTGCTGCATAGCTCTCCATCAACATGTAGCCACAAATGTTGCTAACTTAAGCAATTTTCTATAGGACTGCAATTATTTTCTCCATTCTACAGCAACACAATCAAGACGTAAACACAAAGGAAGTGCAGCAGACACATCACTGATTTCATTGCCTTTTAAGACAACCCTAGAAGCTCTGTGCCACGGACTGATGAGGAAAGCACATTAAACACTTGCAACAGAACATCCAAGTAGACCTGCTTTGCAGCCTGATTAATAGAAACAACCTCTAAGGACTAATCACAAGTCGAGCCCTGTTTTGTAGATTAATAGAACAAAGGCACAAGAGAATAGGGAAGGTTACAGGACTGGAATACAAATAGGAAAAGGTGCACACTCTAGGTAGTTTGACTGCTAGTAATTATCAGCTAGCTAAAGGCACCCTTATGGTGAGGCCTCGCTGTTCTGTGCTAAAGCAGCTCACTTCCAGATGGACAATCAGCCTCCATATCTCTGAATATTTTTATCTGTATTTTAACTCCAAAATTTATGAAACCACAACAAAATCCTTCTCTGAAACAAAGCATACTTGCATCTCACACTTTAAGTATCACTTACATTTCTGTTGATATTAGATGATTATAAAATTTGCAGGAACTATACTTTTCAGTTATACATACATGGATCAGCAAACACAATACTGGCGTACAATGAATGACTGTTACTTAAAACACTGCTGCCACTGCAATATGGTAGCAGATGCTAAGACCCAGCAGAGATCCTACATATCCCATCTGACCCTTCGAGGAGGTGTGCTGCTCCTGCTGTGCCATCCTGGCCAGAGGATTTTGCTGGCCCGGAGCAGGATTCCACCGCACGAGGAAAAGGTACTCAGCCAGAGAAAAGTCTTACAAACAAATCCCTTCAAAATAAAATGCAAGATAATGTACATTTTTTCATTACCTTGAGTTTTGCTAATATTCAACAATTAGAAGTTATGAATGAACTATGTGCAGTGTCTACACAAATACCATACGGAAAATAATGGAACTTTTTCATGCCTTTGAGGAAAACTGCTTCTCTGCTTTTGAAAGCATTCAATTTTATTTGCTAGAACAAAATGTAGTGAACATAATGGCAATACAAAATGCTGTGTCTGTGTCTGCTTCGGAGTTCAAGAAGAATGACAGGTACTACTCATAGCCAGTGCTTCATTAAACAAGTGCAACCTTCTGTCTAAAATCCTGAATGAACTAACAAAGTCCTTCTAACTTCAGGAAGGATGGATTTCATCCTTTACGTAACAGAATATCTTTATCTACAGAGAGATTAAACAATATTTTCAGAGTGATTTATACTTGCCTTATTTTCACTTTTTCTAACCTTTCCCAAAAGCTCTACCTCTTCCAATGCTATACACACAATAACATTAACAATGCCATTCCTGAACCCTATAAAATCTAGGAGTTTATAAAAAAGGATCTTCAGGTTAGGCAATGGAAGACATTCTTCCTTAAAATGGTACTTTCTAAGTTTCTCAGCAAATACAAAACCTGTGTTATATTCAAACAGAAGAGGCAGACAAACTTACTAAGAACTGAAAAAACAAATTCAGGTGCCCAAAACCCTGGAGATTACAGTGTATTGGGGCATCCCATATTAAAAACGGGAACACTAGGACTACAGCTTTCAGACTTGCACTCTGCTTGCCTTTCTCCTCCATTTTCCTGTCATGCAGGACATGGAAGTGTCCCAGGCAGCCCAGATGGAACACCAAGGGAGGTGTTAAAGAGAACACCTTTCTTGCAGTTTCTTTTTATTACATTCCCAGTTTTGGAAACAAGATGCATTAAGATCTGTGCCAGGAAAAGGAGACTGAAAGATTCATCCTTCCTTCTTACATAAAGCTTTCTTATATAAAGTTTGAGGTGATACACAAGCCGTAAGTTTATTCCCAGGTCACACACCAACCCATAAACCTTACTCAAGAGAGCAATACAATTAGCAGCTGCAAATACTAGCTTTTGTCAGCGAGATACGCTGATTCACATACGTACAGAAATAAACTGGCTTTTTGAAGAACCAGACCACACAACTTTCTTGTGAGTCCTACCCATCTAGGAAATGCTCCTGAAGCATCAAAACAGAAGGCGAGAGGTCTCCAGAAGCAGAGGACAGACAGGTTGGCAGGTCTGCAGATACAATACTCAAGGACTCACAACATTACTTGCAAAATAAATACGATGACACACTTGTCAGATGATTTCAAATCATCATGAGCTCATTTTCTAGGAGGCATTATTTCTTGTCAAAGTAGCCATAGGCACAGGGTTTCCAAGCATGACACCCATGTCAGTATGTAAGGCAAATAGCTAAGGATACATATTAAAGGATACTCTGTGTAGTGTTTACCTAAAACGGTAACAAGGAGGAACACAGAACGGAGTTACTAGGTGGTGAATCCCATTAATTTCTCCCAGGTACACTGTGCATGCAGACCGTAAAACAATGTCCTTGTCTGTGCAAAAGTAACTGAGGAAGTAGCAAGGCATCACAGCTTGTGAGGCCTTCTGTACTTACTCAAGGGTGTATGCAACTCAGCCACATCTATGAAGGCACAATGATAAGCTGTTGACATCTTTCTGCTTGTAAACCATTGCCTAAGACTTCTCTTTGTGTGCACTTACACAAACATAGCTCAGTCATATTAAGATTTTGATATTTAACTAGTAGTCAGAAATGTCAGCAACTCTCATACTTTAGATGCACACAAACTGTAATATAGACTAGCACCTAAACATTTTAGAGGTGGTAATAAATACCTAGCGATCTCATTGATTTTCAACTGAATCTATGAGTGTTGACCACTTCTGAAATAAGGTGCCAGATCTATTCTACTGAACGGATTCTCATGAAAACCTGATGAATGTAGCTGTCACTCTTGACCTTTATGTCTATGCTCAGATTCATGACCAGTGTTCTCTTATTTGAAGTGCTTGTGCAATTTCTGCTTTGTTTCATAGCTTCTGTGAATTACTTTAAGCATTTTATACACATGTCAGGGTAAAGTTAGCATTCTGATCAATAAGTATTAGGTCAATATGACCCAAATCATCTTGAAGACAGTCATGAGAAATCTTATCCTTCACTGTGAGCTAACAAAATCTAGTCACTTGCTACTTGACTTACTTCTATATTAACACCAAATACAGTTTTTCAAACATAATTTCTCTTCCATTTCTACTGCATTTTATCCCCATCACATCATGTGATCTTTATCATCAGCTCTACCTAAAGCAGTGTAAATTCTTCCAAATTTTTTCCTGTTTGTCCTGAACAGATGAACTATGAAGCAAACCACCTGTAGACTACACCCATTTCACACACCTGGCAGTACACAGGACAAGACTTAGCTTCTCCCCTGTCACCCCTCTGCCCCAATCTCATTCACTTCAGCCCATCTTCTAAAGATACTTGAAAGTATTCCTATTTTTTCAATTACAGCTTAACTCAGCAAAGCTGTTAATAAGTATACCTGTATATAACTGATAATGGTATATTTAATTAAAGCTCATTACAAATCTCACTGAGTCAGTGAAACAAACTACCCATGTCCCAAACCTGGCACATTTAGGTACACTGTTGGGGGGGACGGACGGGGGGACGACGACTTCGCTACATTTTTCTAGTGTAGGTTGACTCACACTGTGAAGGTATCAGCCTATGTAGTCTCTTCTCAATCAGGGTCACAACTGACTGAGAAATGATTCATGCATCCAGTGCTTTTAAACCAGCAGTACTGCTCGTAACTCTCCACCAAATGCACTGATGTTGGTTTCATTCTAAATACTCTGCTGGAAACACACACACGTTCACGTACATTGAGCTGGATGGGCCTTGCCCTTCCAGAGATACAGGCCTCATGTAGTTCGCCTACCCTGACAGCAAAGTCTTGGTCTCCCACTTAATTCCTGGCTCCAGTCCTGGTTTCTCTGGCTCACCAGTTTCTCCAGTAGGCCCTGAACCTCCTCCTGCTCTGTGCTCCAGCAGCAGCCAGGCCCTGGCTTGCACTCACCCACACATCCTCCAGCTGCCTCTTTGCCTGTCACTGAGAGCATCCAGCTGCTCCCTAATTCTTCTTGCTTAGGGTACAGGGGCAACAAAGGAAAGAAACTAATAAGGCTTGAAGAGCACCATCCAATGCAAAATCTCTTCTGATGTCAGCTTGTCAAAGCTCAAGCCCCTCTCTTACTTCTCCACTCCCCTACTGTGAAGGTGGTTGTCCTCGAGTGAAGTAATTTTTCAGTTAACCTTAACAGCATGGCGTTTTCAGTCTTACCTTTCTTCCCTTCTGCACCAGACCGCCACAAAGAGGTACAGCGCACATACACGTAGAAGAAAATGGAAAAGTAGGAGTCCTAAAGCGCAGAAGCCGCACAGAAGAATTTATTTGAGCAAGCTTCAACTCAGCACACCTCACCTATTCCTATCCTGTAAGGAACAGCGTATCTCCTCATTGGGTTTAACTCTCACCCTCCCTCCTCTTTCCCCAGCTCCCATTCTTTAAGGGGGTTCAGACCTCCTCCCAAGATGAAGTCTCTAGCAGCCAACTTGAAAATTTCAGGAGTTTTGTAGTATTCTAGTTAATCCCTACTCTTCCTAGCTCCTCGCTGGGTGCAAATGCTTTCAGCCTGCGATGCCACAAATGCCACATTGACTGCTGTCTTACTCCAGTGCTCAGCAAAAGGAAAGCAAACTTCTTGTTCCTGGAGCTGGCAAGTGAAAAACACAAAAGCAAAGCAAAACTACGAACAGTAGCACAACTTGTGTGTTTTGTATACACAACTTGTATATCAAAATGACCTCTTTGTTGAGCAAACCACACTTCAACCTACAGACAGGAGACACCATAAATAATTAGTCCCTCAACAGCACAGCTCATGTTCATTCCGGCTCTTTGCTTTTTTGCGCAGCACCTACTGAACTCCAGGAAAATGGAGCAGTAATTAGAGACACAGAGCAGATTCCCATAATCATCTGTTTGGTACTGCTCTGAAGGAATTAAAATCCCTGTTTCCACACTAGGAAAGATTCAAAAGAGTTAGGAGAGCCACCATGTTATGTCTGTTTTAACTGGCTAAAATTCTACCCACAAATAGGCACAATCTGTGTGTTACACTAGTAATGAATACTCTAAAGTTCTTATTCCTGTTGAAGTCAAGCCTGAAGAAAAGCTTAAGACTTCATTATCTGCCCCAGTGCCAGGATGCAGAACTTCCCAAAGAAGTAGCTAGGACATGGTAGCATCACAGTATTAAAAATTACTTATAATATATTTAGAATTGCAAAACGAAAGGAAAGACAGTCAGTCAGACACCACCAGACAGTCAGACACTGTCAGAAAGCAAGCTAGCTAGCTTTTAAAAGTAAACAGGACAATTTTTTACTTAGAAGTGAATCTGGTATCAAGAAGACTGAAGAAAAATCAGCAACATTCCCAACAAGGCAAAAAATGTAAACAAACCGCTGCAATTCTAGACGGAGGGGAACACATTCTTCGATCCTAAAATGAGAGACTTGAAGGACAAATGCCAAGCAAAATGAAACAGAAGCCTGCACCTTTAAACACAACCACGCTACAGTGCTGGTCTGTTTGTTTAACATGCAGACAGAAGACTTCAGTCTTTGCCAATACTTTTCTCAGTTACTCACTTCTACCGCATAAATGCTGGAATTCCTGAAAAACTGGTACAATACCAACAGTCTTGTCCAGTTTCCCCCTGGTTTCCTCACTGCTAAATAGCAATGAAGAACTTTATTGCTGAGTAGTCCAATTTCCATTTCTCCCATCTTTAGGCGCAAGCTAATTGCCAAGTAAGACTATGAAAATAAAAGAAATGAGATCCATTCCAACCCATCAGTATATCTGAATCCTATCATGTGAGTTGCCAATTGGTTTTCCAGTCCACACGTTCAATATCTGCTGTTAATTTGCTTGCTATTTCAAGAACTTGAAGACTGTCAGCAAAATCCATGATGCATTACAAAACTTATAATTGAAAAGAAAAAAAACAACATCTGAAGCTTTTCTGACAGGATAAACACAAAGTCTGAAAACACTGATCAGTAGAAGGGAGATGTACTAACGTAGAGCTACATGTATTAAAATATAATTGCAAATGAAGCTGTGAAAGAAACAGAATTAGAGAAACAAGTTCAAACTTATGCAAAACCATTTGATGAAACCCCCCGAATTTACACTATTGTAAAAAGAAAAAAATTGCACAAAATATTGTTTTTAAAGGAGATGACCGAACCTGTCTATATTTTCTTACGGCTACATTATCTATGCCAATTAAATTTTTGCTTCTGAGAAAGAGTTAAGGCACTTCCTCTAGAGTTACTAAAAAAAGCAAATGAAAGCCTTGCCTTCGCAGAGGTGAGCAATAGTGAGCCGTTTGTTCTTGACCTCTGGATCACCCCACAGATCAAATTCTTGGACACAGGAAAAACCCACTAGTATTCATTAAAAGCAACTGGGAGGCCAGCTTTGTGCTTCTGTTCTTGAGACCTGAACAAGCTACAACTTGACAAATGTGCAGGATACTGCTGAACAATGCTGCTGTTCCTGTCAGAAGGGAAGAGCTTTATTCCCGGCCTCATTCAGGATGAATTGATTTTCATCACAATGATGCAGATCACATATTTCAGTCAATTATTCTAATCAATTTTAATCTTTTACATTTGTGCTTTTCAGTTATTTCCATAAAGTTGATTCTGTTAACCATTAAAATGTATTGATTTATATCAAATTAGCTTTTATATTAAACATTTTTCCCTCAAAAAGATTAATCTATCTACAGTTATCTAAACATATATATATATATGTATGTGTGTGTATATATATATATACACACACACACTGGAAGTCCTGGGTCTTCAGTTTTACTTTTCATTCTGCTAGATATGGGTAGAATTTACCCATAAATTTTAACAGTTAAAAATAATGTAAATGATTGTTTTATTTGATTAGTTTATATTTATGGCTTGTGACATTTTTGTGCAATTTTTATGGAGAACAAAATTTAAAATTAATAAATAAGCTTATTCCCTCATTATTCATGAAATTAACTACCATAAATTTCAGTACACACAGAGTAAAGTTTATCAGTATACTTTTTCATTTCCATTATTTTTGTCTTTCAAACAAATCAAACAAGCTACCTATACAGCTGAACAGCAGAACAAAATAAAGCAAGAGAAAAATATTCTCCCTGAACAATTGTTTCTGTCAAAACGTGGTTTAAACAAATTCTGGCTCCAGTTAACTGCAGTTCTCTGGTGGTTTGAATGCTTTTAAAGCTTCATTAGAAAACAGACATCACTGGAATATTTGTATTCAAACATCTGTAGCATACTATAGTGAGTTCAGTCCTTAGCATGGATGAACAATTTCAAATATAATTTTTTAAAAATACATATTTTAAAATAACAGCATTTGAATTTAAATAAAACTTATACATATTCAGCACCCAAAGCTGCAGTAAAAACAGACTGTCTCTCCTTACCCTTTTACAGATACATCAGTATGAGTTATGCTTACATAATCTTCACAAAGGGAGTTTTAAGATTTAAAAATTCATATATCCATTACTGTTTGTATTTTTTGTCCTGTTTAATAAGTAGCCTTAATCTCAATTTTCCAAAGGAGAAAACGTTTCCACTGGAATCTTAAGAGCTTTGACTGCATAAAGTATAAACTGTCAATTATTTTCCCACCAAACAATCCAGGTTCGTAGGGCAAAGTCAGGAGGAAAAGAAAGGAGGGAAGTGTTTTTGTGGATTATCTATAGACCAAATAGAAAATCTTCAGCTGTTTTGCTCCTTCAAGGTACATCAAAGAATCTCCTATTTAAGGTGTGAAAATGTCAGTTAGATTCTCCACCTCTGTAAATGAGCAGAGCTCTGAGCGTGATTCATGTCCCACCCTTGGTCTTTTCTCTTTTAGGGGCTGATACTCTGGTTTTCAACTCCCCTCCAGCTAATGCCATTTCATACTCTCAGAACCATCAGGCTAAATTCAAATTTTCTGCTCCTTAGAGTCTGTTGATATGCACCACTGCACATTCCAACTGCAAGTACACATGAATGCTCCCGTGTATTCTAAGATATTTTCTACATACAAATTCTACTAAATTGTAAGTTAGGAGGCACTCCTTGCATTCTCTTGGGTCTTTAGAAAGCTTTCAGATGTACCGTGAGTAATAATATGTAATGAATATGGACTGATATTTCTTTTCTGTAGTTACACTGAGTTGGCAATTTACATTTTCTAAATAGATAGATGACTTATACCCAGTTTTCCCAGTCTTCTGGCAATTGCTTCTTAGAAACCCCTGACAGGCTGAAACCTCCAGAATCACAGCTGTTATTCTTGGTTTGAACCCTCTTTTAAAATGAAAACCAGTAGCTTTATCAGCAAATGAGAATTTTTTCCCTCTGGAAATACTTACAAAAATGCACATAAATTGAACATGCCAACTGATCTCGTTTTAGGGTTGGAGCATCTTCTGGGTTAATGGCCAGTGTTCCACTTCTGTGACAGAACTAATTGGGGTAAAGAGGCCATAAATACGTACAAAACCCCCACAAATTTTCCTCCTTTGGGGTAATCTGAAGATTTATAGTAGTAGAGTGAGAAGTGATTGGAGGGGGAAGGAGAAAAAAAATTAAGTAGTGCTAACAGGCTTGTCTGATCATTCGGTTTCAGCTTCCAGGCACAGAACAGATTTAGAACAGATTTTTCCAGTATCTGATGTGACTTTGTGACTTCTCCTTCCTTTCAAAGACCAACTAAAATGCAGGAAACTAGCTGAATTTTCACATTTTCCAGGAACTGTTTTTTTTTTGGGGGTATTATTAAGTTTTATGCATCAATACCCTTTTCACTCC
>JANZLQ010000022.1:21937554-21960889 GCA_026212715.1 Elanus axillaris | reverse complement strand
GGGGCAGGGGGCGTCGAGGAAACAGTATCTCTATCCTCTGAACACAGACTAGCTGATCTGAAAAGCTGTATTCAAAATGATAGCCTCAAGTCCACATCAACAGTTGCTCAAAACATACTTTGACAATAGTTTTTCACAGCTGAACACAAATGAAACATCCTTCAAGAGAGAGAAATCTGCACTTGATTGGAGCTCAGTGTGCCTTTCTAGCAATCTAGCTTTATTTCCCACTGATCATGAACTGGAAAAATCCAGTTATCAGTGGATTATAGGGAGAAATAATTAAGATTTGTCTTCCATGACTAGGTCACAATATGTATGCCATTCACTTGCTATGGTGAAAACTTGTTACTTGATGTGGCATCCCATAATATTTCAGAACAAACATTCCAAATCCATGTGTATACCTGCAAAATGAAAGAACTTCTAAATGCAGCTGGAGGCCATTATGGATTCAGGAAGCAGAAGAGGGGAAAAAAAAGATCACTACAACTTGCCAGTACATATAAATGTAAATGTAAATGTAAATGTAAAGGCATATCACATGGTTCTCCATTTCAGTATATCAAGCTTTTTCTTCCCAAGACTTGGATTCTACATTCTCCGGATCTCTCCAGCACTTCTGTAGCAAGCTGAGTTCAGGTAAATTTGCCCCAAATAAATCTGAGAGATGCCTATGCTTCGTTATCATTGGATGCCTGCAGAATACAAGCCCTCTGAGTCTGAGACATACATACGAGAGAAGCTGAACACAATCTTAATCTCAGCATCTAACCTTCCAGCTCACTCCGCTGCTCACCTTGCAGCAAGTCTCAAATCCACCTCACACTACCCCAAGGCCTTTACGTGCCCCGTGTTCTTCCATGTGCTATGTGCTGCTATACTAAAAAAAATTACTTTGAAACGTCTTTAAGAGAATATTCCTAACCTGAATTAAGATCATCTTTCCCAATTAGCTGATACTGCAGGATTTAGAGTTTTGGGGGGTTTAGCTAAGCAATGTCAGGAGGATGCTATCTAAAGGCTATGACTTAAATTTAAAAAAAATTAGTAGCTTAAGTCAGGAATGTGAGATAAAGAGCTAGATCACAGTTTTCTAGCCAGAACTAATGTACACATATGACAAAAAAAGCATCGTCAGAAGCATCAACATGTGTAGTGTTGTATGAATCACCAAGGTCTGCAGGCCAAGTGAACAGTCAACAAAGATGTGATGAAGGGGAAAATTTCTGATGTCTGTACAGGTTTGCCCCATTATTTGGTTCAACCCCTGCCATTCCTCCTTCCTCTCCTACTTTCACCTTTAAAGCAAGACTAACATGAAAAATGTAAGTTATAAGCTTACAATAAACCCTTCTTATAGGTGTGCATAAATTAGCATCTAAGTACTTCAGCTGACAACTGAGCATGCCAAGTAGTATAAAGATTATCACCATCACTGAAGTTCAAGTTTCTGGTAGAGCCTCAAAGGACTGTGGCTGTTGTTACCAAGAGAATGGAAAACAAGTGCTATCCAAGACTCCAGAGAGGTATCAGGCATCACAATTAAACAACATGTAGAAAAAACAAGGAAGAGTCTCCTTAGTAGAAAACCGGAGAGCAATTTTTCCTGCATATGCTCGGTACAGGGGTGGAACCAGATCAAAACTAGTTTGAAATTTTGTTATCACAAGTCTAGAAGCAAAAGAAAACAATGCCTAGAACTGATCAGAAGTTACACTTAAAGCACCTGCTGCCTTGAACCTTGTGCTGTGGGGGTGTTAAATGCTACCACAGTAATTTATTATCACAGCCGACAAATACCTAAATGGCACAGAACATAATGGAGCTTCCCTAATACATACTAGATGCCGCTGCAGCTAATCCACAAGCACAGAGTGGATGTTGAGTCCACAATTTTTTAAGTGCATTCAGCAGGCAGAATAGAAATAATTACAATTCCTTCTCTCTTATTTCAGACACATGGCTAAATATAGCCTATTTATCGACAAAAAAGATACGACAATTGTTTCAGGGTGGTTTACAGCTAAGTTTGATACTGTTCTGCAGGGCAATGCAACAAAGCAGTTTCATGCATTTTCAACAGGAATGATTCCTGCTGTGGATCGAGTAATAAACAGCAAAGAAAGTTTAAATTGAGACTTACCATGGGGCACCGTATATTCGGAATCCTTTAACTGTTACCTCTGAATCTTGTAAGTAAATACTATTTGTCAGGAGTGACTGAACATTGTCAAAGTCCTCTGGTTTCAATTTGGACACAGAGGGAAAGCGGTAGTAATCTTGTTTAACAAGGTCTGCCATGAATTCCTTATCAAATGTCAGTTCATGATTCCCAGCAATCACTATTTTATATTCATATGGTAGGTTTCCTGAAATAACAAAAAAGAGGACTCAATTAGCACATTTTCCTCCCACACCAGCATTGCCGGCACAATAAGTAGACAGCTAGCAGTGACAGAATGAAATACTCAAGATCTGCGTGCATCTCCATGTTGAGCAAAAGTTGTTAATGCTGCTCCTCTTCCATTGAGTGGAACTGTGTTAGAATGTAAAGTAACGTCACACAAAGCAGTGTCATAATAAAAAAAGCGTGTACTGCAGAGTTAAACAAACCAAGCTGGTAGGCACCAAACCAGCTCTGAAGGTGACATAAACCCCCACTGCTCCCTTGCTTTCAACTGATGACACACTGGTTTAGATTAGCCTAAGATGTGACACGGAGTCCTACCACGCAATTCGCGGGACTGGGTCAGAGTCAGCAGTCCCAGTCCCAGTCCCAGTCCCCACGAGTGACCTGAGCAAGACACCCCGCGTGTCTGAGTGGGTAGGTGGACCAGAGACTGCAGTATGCTTCACAACTGTGGCATTAGGGTTCCAGGCACGGAATACTGAATTAGGCTGCTGGTGCTGTTGTTTCTTAAATTATGCAGTTATTTGATTAATTTGTATGGAATCCACAATGTTCAAGAAGTGGCAGTTACTCCAGACCTAGCCTGTTCTCCAAAGGTCCAATTCACTTGCAATGGACGTTCGCTTTATTAGTATAATTCAGTTTATGGTAGTATCTCCTTTCAGTAAGACGTACATATGTAGAAGAAACCATGAAACTCAAGCAAGTAAGACATCAAGTAGGAAGAAGGGAGTGTGGTTAATTCATTCACCATGAGGGTCACAGATAAAGAGTACAGGCTTGATCACCTCAAGTCAGGGCAACTATTTTCATTGTTTGGAATGAGGCATGGATCAGGCCCACGGAACCAGATTTTTGGAGTTGAGAGACAGATTTTCAAGCACTTGGCACCAATAGGCAGTGCCAGATCTTCCAAATAAACGTACTGGGTGCTGAGCTCCCTCAAAAATATGGACCCATACTGTAGTATCTTCACAGAAGTTAGGTTATTTTACAAAATGTGTCCCACTCTAACTTGCCAAAAATCACATGTAAGTTTGCACCAAACCTAAACCAGACTGAGATTTCTCTTCTACTGCCTTCACCATAAGCCTTATTTCCTAGTCTTACACCAAATCATTCATTTTGGTGCATATTTCTAATAATAATTTAGAAAAGTTTGGCGGGTTTTGTTTTGTTAATAAAGGCAGCAAAATGTATGTGGAAATCTATGGGTCCATCTTGCAGTTCTGGTACTCCCAACATCTGCCTCGAGGAACACAGAATCAGATGCTATGTATTTCTCATGAATACAGTTCTCCTAAATAGATGTGGCTTTGCTAGTTTAAAAGTTGTCTCTCAACTTTCAAAACCTTTTTTGGTGTGGTTTGTTTTTTTTTTAAATAGTAAGTTTCAAACTAAAGTTGTAAGTATTTACAAAAAGATTAACTGTCCCCTAAATAAGACTTACGGGGAACCAGTCAAAACCCTCTGCTTTTCAATATTTACAGCACAGAAACAGGAATTACATGAGAGAGAGAGAGAGAGAGGTAATATTTATTTATATATATTATATATATAAACATCATATATAAATGATCATATATATAATCATATATATATATATATATATAAACATCATCTTTGCAAAATTATTTAATTCTGGAAAGGAAAACAAAAAGCTGTAAGTCCCCTGGAAAAAAAGCAAGCAGACATCTTCATAAACACCTCACATCTGAACAAAATGCAGATCATACATATTCATAACTCTCTGCGGTGCTGCATTAGATTAAAAGCTGGGGGAGATGCAATAAATGCTTCTCTACAGTTTATGCCTCACTCTTCCCTCCCCTTCCCCATCTCTGCTACATGCTGCTCTGCAATTCATTTTTATTTAAAAACTCGATGTGGCAGGTACCTACAATTCCTGCTCTCTGTGACTCCTGGGCACAAGGCAAAATTGCTATTTTCTCCTCTCTCAGGAAACATAAAAGATACCACTGGCAGGAAATTTGATACACTTGTCATAACTATCAATCCCCCCAAACAAGCTAGATGTGATTAAATTCTCAGAGAAGTAGGATGGAGAAGTTAAATTCAGGTTTCTGCCAAGTTATCAACATTTGCCAGTTTTAGCACAGAAAACTTCTATCTTACTGGATAAATGTTCAGGTTTTACACTTTCTCCCATTTATTTTATAGATTTGAAAATCAGCACATTTTGCTGGTATTATGTCCAATTAAGTGTGGAACATTTTGCTTGAAGTCAATGTTTTTTCATCTTCACACCTGGAAAAAAAGAGGGCTTAGTTTGAAGACACACGGGACACAAAAAGATAAACCAGTGGTGGCATCAGTGATTATTAAATCACGTAAATGTAACATTATACATGTTATATAAGCACCTGAAATCAGCAGGGAAAACCAAACAGTATTTATTGCAATTGGTGTCAAGCCAGCCACTGATTTTATTAAGTCAATATATAGAGAGGGTCCACTTGGTCAGCTCTGGAGGACCTGGACACGGCCCCACCAATGACACCTAAGGACCAACACCAGGACTGAGGAATAAGGCAAAACAGGCCCCAGAGGAGAAACCCCACGGGGACCAAAGTTCAGCAACATCTCCCTGTAAGCCCTAGCTCAGCCATACTGCACACCCATAGCTTGCAAGCCGCAGAGTAACCGGTGCTGGCTGTGGATGCAATGACTGCAGAACCAGGTCACCCATCCAGCAATGAGACGAGATGTGCTTCGTTCCGTATTTGTATGTACTTTAATATTTACCACTGGACAGGCACCGAGGTCTGACCAGGCTCCCCACCTAGTTCCCCGACCTTCTAAGAACCAGTCACATTCTGCTTTTCTTTTCCAGAGCTGGCTCGGGAGCTAGCAATGAGCAACACCATTCATCAAAATGCGAACACATCAAAAGCCAGGCCCAAGTAAAGGGGAGCAGCAAGAGGAAGTCTCATCCATTTCTTTCCTCTTCCCTGAGGAAAGACTATATAGCACTAATCACAGTAATAAATTACCTGCAATCAGATTAGCTATTTATTCATCGCATTCAGGTTTTCCGTTCCTGAAATGCCCAGTGGCAATGCACAACATTCATTCTCTCTGATACAATTTATGAAATATTTTGGTGTGCTTTCTTTTGGCAGTCCTGCCCTTTGTCTATAATCTGCTGACCTTCTCTGTTTAATATGAAAGCATAAACAGTGACACACAATCTCTTACTCCATGGTATTTTAGTTTCATCTTGACCAGATTAATCTCTGCATACCTACATCCATGCTATCTGTACAGGGTGAGATGCTGTAGCACAATACACAGGCTGAAAGACACTTCCTCATTTTCCTTGGCCAGATTTTTGTTAGCTACTTTTGGTCTTTATTAGTCTAATTGCCTAACTATTATATTTTCCATCATGCATCAGTAATATTATTCACTCTAATTCATACCATGAATCTGGAAAACAGAGAGAAGAATCACTTTCTAAACTAGAAAAAGAGTTTGATGTGTTTGCTGGGACAAGCATATCAGAAACCCCAATTATCAACTCCCAGGGTAATAACCAAGTTTAAATTAAAAATACTTGAATGTTTACCAGGTGAGATCACAATCCTAAAACTACAGGCACTAAAAATGATTAGGGCACCAAGCCTGTGAAGTAGAGTCGCTTATACTGGAGTATTGGAATTCTTATATATTTCTGCACATAGAGGGTGCATGTGTATCTTCAATATATATTTGTATTATTTTGGCTGAAATGTTTTTCGACATCTTCCCTCAACAGTAGAGTAGCAAAAGCACAATGTAATCATTGATAAAGAAAATATTGCAATTAGACAAGTTGTTCTCTTCTGGAAGACAAAAGGTCAGTCTTGGTCAAATAAAAGCAAAGATAGTTAACTGTGCATAACTTGTAAAAATGAAATTGTTTATAGTAAATACATTATTCTGGGAGTCTCAGAAGATTTCTGTGACTTCTCATTTAACAAGTCAACTCTCAAGCTACAGTCCCACATACCTTCGTCCCTCAAGCATTCATCCTCACTCCTGTGCCACCGTGCCTCTTTGCCAACACATGGATTTGGTGGCTGCAGAGCACAGCGGATCATGAAACTGATCCGGCTGAAAAATGATGTAGCAAAAAAGGAGTGAGGCTCTATACACCACTAAGGCAGGACTTCTTTTGTTGGCTGCAACCACTTACATCGCTTTACAGTGTAAGCTGAACAACTGACTTTTAATATGCCTATTACATGGGACGAGGCAGGGAAACTGGGGAGGTGGGTGGTTGTTGGGTTTTTTTAACCTATGTAAGTAGGTGTTCCAGTGCTTAAGTTCACCTCAAGTACTTGATCCTAGGAGTCCTTAATCTGTTGAACAGCCGTTCCCGTTTTAATGGCATGCTTCATACAAGTACAATTTAGTCACACAACCCAAGTTCTGTAGAGCTGCCAGACATGAAAAGGAGTCTGACTGGCAATGAATGTTAACTGCTGAGTCCCTATAAAAATAGAAAATCATGTTATTTTTTGACTACTGTTACCTACAAAACCCACAGGGAAGTAGGGGAATAAGAAATAATGTGATACTAGCTGTCTGTATAGTGGTAGAAACCTGTATTTACACACAAATGCTACGCAAGTGCCTTTGATGTGAAGCTCTGAATATGCGTACGCATGCATTAACTATTCAAACCACACAACGCTTCCATGAAGCGTACTGTTTTCATGCCCATTTCATAGCCTCATAGACCCTTTGGCCATATGTTGAGAAATGGGCTAAGAAACCTTGAAGTACGAATCATAGTCCCTTCAAAAAGAGGGAGAATCTGTACAAGTGAGATGCCTGTGCAAGTGAATCACCTCCAATTTATGCTGAATATCATATATGCTTCCAAAGTGCAAAACTGGTCATGGAGCCTTCACCTATCACCAACCACATACATGTCCAGAGATAAACACTGAAAGAGCAGATTTTGTGTCACTCCTACGGCCTTCCAGTCCCCGCAGCACCACAGGTTGCTATCAGCTGCCTGGCCACAGCTCCCCAAGCAGCCCACCGATGGGCAACCAGCAAAACCTGCTACGGTTCAGCAGCTCTGTAACTCTTCATAGAAGTTTCTCCTGGAAAGCCCACTGTGTCTCAGGACCACAGCTACTTTCTCTTCCCAGCATCTATGGCACAATCACAACACACAGAGGTCCCTTTCAGCTTTTTTAAAAAAAGACAGAGTATCTCAAAGGCTCTGATTTCTCCTTTGGCAGCAACAAATGAGTAAGACTGTGTGAGTACAGCTATATAGACTCGAGCTTTCAAATGATAAGTTGGACTTCGCTCACCAACAATCAACTGCAGGTACTAAGATACAAAACTGGATAGGAAAAACAAACATCTTTTCTAGGATGAGACTGACCGACTGACTGTGAAAATAATCTGGCTGTTGTAATCAAACAGCCTTCACAAAAAGTCCTCAGTGGAATAGCGAAAACTGATGCCAACCAACATACTGGCTGAAAACATAACCCATGGATTTCTATACATTTTACTTCTCTGTGTCTAGAAATATACAGAATGAAACAATTAAAAACAAAAAAGCAGGCAAATAAAAGACAGAACATGCACAAAATCAGAACATGCTTCTAAAGAAGTACAAATAACTGAAGTACAAGATCTCTCAAAATCTTCTTGATGAAAAGTATTCTGCCGGCTTTTTAAACTATCATTGGTTCAGATGCCTTTTTTTTTCCCCCTCCAAAAGAAAATTTTGGAGAAGGAAAAACAAAGGCAAAACACACATGGGCAACACAGCAACAGTAGATGAATGCAAGTTTAACTGTTTTGCCTTTATGCAAAGAAAACATTAGACCACAGCACAGGGAGATGCAAAGGCTGAGACCCTTGAATTCCTGTGATAAATCTAAAGCTTGTACATTAAAGCTCCCCTTTGTTGAAAACACTGTTAGACACAACAACACAGAAATGTTAGGTAAGTGCAAGCTCTGCCTCTGACCTTTCACTCTGTAACCGTCAGGCTTCATTAATTTTCACAAGGCCTGACAGCTCTAGCGTTAATACTCACACTTGCGGATCGAGCCACACAGCAGGTTCAGACTGCTACCTTCTCCTCTGAAACTCATGCATTAGGATTTCTTCCATGCTGGCAATGGAAAACCAAGTCTAAGAAACATTAAACACAAAAAACTACGTTACAATAATGCCAAGGTTGAGTCATAAACCCATGAAAGCAAGGAAGTATTGAGTGAATCTTGCCTCAGCACCTATAATTCAGCTAGGTAGTGCCAAGGTATTCTGCAAACATGTTCCTCTCCGAGCAACCGCAGATACAGGTGCCACTTAACCTACATGGGCACTTAGGAGAAGTCTGATACTGCAGAATCAGTGATACCTAATACCAAGTGCTTCCATTCATTCTCTCTCCCATAGGTAAATGTAGTGAATTTTGCACAACACTGGGCTGTAACATCGCCAAGTGCAGTATGAACCCTGCAACAGGGCCATATACACTGCAGAACCTAGTTAACTATCGATCTGATTTAACAATGCTCTGCATTGGTAACAATTCCTTGCTTTTATTTATTTATGTCTCAACCATAACATTATTCTAATGTAACTGTTTGTGATTAATATCCTTCTCCTCTCTGTTGGAAGAGAAAATGTAGCACAACATAAGCGACAATCTTTTGTTTCACTTCAGTGTTCCAGGGCCTCCTTAGCATTATTATGACATAACTTGTGTTGGGGTTTGATCTTCAAGTTGTTTCGAATTTCACTGGGCTACTGTTATTGAAACATTTTTTCTTGAAACATGGAAAGCTTCACTAAAGTTTAATCAATTAATACATGACATTTATTTGTTTTGAAACAGACAGAATCTGAAGTTTTTGTTTAGTCTAACCTCAAAAACAAAAAAGCCTCCAGATTTTGCAGCTTGCAGCACTGCCAACTTTAGGTGTAAAAAGTCATCCAAATTGACTTTAAAATTATGAAATCTGAAACAGAGGCAGCACAGATTGCTTGCTAGTTCCTGGAAAGGCTTTCTTTTCAGGCTTGCAATTATGTAACCTAAAAGACAGAGCTTTCAAGAAAAGAAAAAAAATCACCTAACAAAGTCAAAAAAACTGACAGCTATGAAGTTACCCTTTAAATTTAGCAAACTCTGAAAACAATACCCTTCCTGGAAATCGCAATAGCCTTATTTTTCCCTTTCATTTTAAAAAATGCTTCTTGCAGAAAGGGTAGTTCCTGCTACTCCTCTCTTTCCCATAGCAAAGCAATACAAAAAGCACTACCACAACTGCATTGGTGCTATGTGCACACTTTCAAAGACTTGCTTTAAGTGAGATAGCATTCACTTGGGAAAATATATAAGGTTTTCAGGCAAGACCATGTTTTGTCTGGCAGAGCCAAAGGGTGTTCCTCTAAACAGAATTACCCTGTATTTACACTTATAGTGAGATTTGCATCTAACCCCCTGTACTACTTTAAGGTCTATAGAGCATGAATGCTGCAAATACACAGAAATATGTTGTATTTTGTCCAACAGAATTTTACACATTCTCTTGTGATCAAGATCTTAATGTACCAGGGCTGACAAGTCTTAGACTGATTTCAGCTCTATGTGGTTTCCAATGGCTCAGATCTTAAACTCAGAATATCAAGGCTGAGAGAATGGGAACATAAACTCTGCCTTCACAGTGCCAATGGGGCTAAGTAGAAATGTTCTCCTTGAACTTGATTAAGACTAAATTGAAAACGAACATTTTTGGTTACTATTACATTAGGCTTAAATATAGAAATGAACCCTAATACTATCTAAATCTAATAAGAAAAAGCCATCTCTATTTCAAAATTTTCAAAGCATTCTCTATAAACGCATCACAGATCAATTTACATGGTACTTTTGCCAATAAGCAAAACGAAATCACAGGTTCCAATTGGCTTAACTCATATTGGAAAGTGCGAAAGCAAATGCTAGAAAATGCAATTACTGCAAACAAACTCCATTTTCTCCACTCAGGAGGGAATTTCAGGGAACATTTTATTGCCCTCAAATAATATTTCTACAGGCATCAATACACAATTCTATTTTCTTTTTGGAGTCCCCACACACTATATAACCTAATCCTTTATGAAGAAACTCACCAGATTTTGAAATAATATATTGGTTGTTGATATTACCTTGTGCAGGCACATATTGTATCAATTTAAATGATTTTTCTCCACGAATCTTAAGAATATAAAAACTAACAGTCACTGACACAAACAGATCTGGGCCTACTTCCCGTAACATACCCTTTGTCTCTGTAATTTACAATTCCAATTAAGTCTTTTTTTCTCCTAAAATAAATGAATAAAAGCCATCAAAAAGGAGGTCATCTTGAGAAACAATTATACAGAAAGTAATTAAGCTAATCATAATTATCACAGACAATGTGTTGGTACTTTCATGTTCATGTATTTTCACGCTGCAAAAGGCCAGCAAATGTTAAGGACAAGATCTTCCATACAAAGTAAAATCTTTATTTAAAACAGAAACAAGTCTGGATATCAATTATTCACTACTTACTGAAGGAAAACTTACTCAAGGAAATGAGAATTATGAATGCAAGACCCAGATCTAGATTCTGCCCTAAATTTTTCTGCCTTATTGACAGTGACCTTTATGCAAGCAGCAGAACTTCCTTTTCTGTCCGCAGGACTGAAAAACATACTTCTATCAGGATACTTCCAATATCTACCTACTTGTCTTAAGATAAACAAATAAATAAAACAATCAGGAAACATATATACCATCACCAAAAACATTCTTCTGTTTCCCTCCTCTCTGAACTTGTTGCCATTATTTGTTTTCTCATTTTTAAGTGAAAGTCTTTGAGGCTTACAAATACATAAAGCAGGAGGCACCCATCTCCCTATACCTCACAGCCTGGTAAAGCCTAGTCAGTGTTTCTGAAAAAATAGCCTCCAAATGCCTCCTTTCTTCTGTATCCCAGGAAGGTGGTCAGAGCATTTCTTATGAGAAGAAAAATCTCAAATACATAAACAAGGAACTTCTGATCGCTATTTTAATTTTCTTTCCATAATACAGTATATTTTACATAACTTCTTGATTTTTACACATGGAGCTGAAATGCTTCCTTTCAAAACTATGGGTTTTGAGTACATCATTGGTAAATTACAAAACATACTGGGGCTCAGATTTAACTAACTACCAATACTAATACAACATAGATAAATTCCCATAATGATAAGGGAAAAAATAATAAGCAGGGGCAGCAAGAATAATCACAAGGAAAATAAACTGAAAAGGAAAAAGAATAAGATAAAATATTTTTTAAATACATCAAAGGTTTTAAAAGCATGGACTACTGTCTAAAATCAGGATAAGAGCTTTTTACTAACTCTGAGAATGTAACATGACCTGCTTTTGAAATTTTACCCTGTGATCATGTTTTGTGCTTTTACTTGTAAACATATGAGAAGCAAGTTTGATATTCAAAGGTGTTAAGCATATTTTCCGATGGAGATGCTGATGTTTGTTGTGATTTGTTTCTTCTTTTTCTACGTCAGAAAAGGAGAAATCTAAAAACTGAACTAAACTCCTCTTCTAAAAGTAGCCTGATAACCACCTGACAGCACTATGTACCGTATTTCAGAACTACCTCCACGGTCCTTTCCTGACATTTTTACAGATTATAAAAACCAAAGAGAAAGTGCACAGAACAGAAATTACAGTCAACTAAAAATACTCAAGCAGGTCTTTATGAACATTCAGTATTATTTTCTGAATCCCATGTTTAAATTTATTATTCTAAATAAAGCTAAACATTCCATTACAGTCTTTCAAGATGAATCTCCTGAGCACTGGAAGGAAATTCCTTTTAATAACCCAGCCCACAGAGAGATTCTTACCTACTAAAGGAGACAACCAAATCACTCCAGCTGTACCACGGTATTACAAGGAACCAAATTCCTCTTATGCAGGTTTGTTGGGTTTTTTCCTAGCCATCTAGAATTGCCTGAGCAGAATGGCACATCGCCTCAGATACCTTCCTTCTAAGTTTAAGCTCATAGAGTAACCCGGAACACTAGAGAGAGAGAAGGAAACTTTAAGCCTGATAAAGGTCTAGAGCAGGAGCTATGGAAATTGGTGCCAGTGATTTCTGAGTTCCAAATCTCACACATGCTACTATTTCTTGCCACCTCCTCTCTTCTGGCTTTGCAGAACGTCAATTACCAAATTATTTATGTTACAGCATCCCAGTACCTCATGACAGCAAGTTCAGAGTGAAGTTTTTTCAAAATCCAAGGCACTGCTCTTTGAATTTCAGTGGGCAAACCCATGTGCTGAAAAACACCTCCTAATTGCCCTTCCACAGAAGGAAGGACAAAACAAATGAACGAAAAATAGTATATATGATGTAAACTCCATTCTGCAATATAAAGAGTTTGTGTGCTTTATTTGTGACGGAACTGAGGTGAAACTTTTATCTTTCCTATCCTTGTTACTACAAGTACATAGGCGCTCTGCTGCAGCCATCTCTGCTCCTTAATAAAATAAGGATAATAATAGAAAGCACCTAACCTACTAAGGTAGTGAAATGTTTTTAAATGAAGTTAAATGGATATGTGAGATTTATGGTACTTGTATCTGTGCATTTGAATTTACAGTAACATTTTCATGAGGTGCTGCAAAATCTGTATGATGCAGTATCTGTTGTTTCCTTTTGTATACAGAAGTACACTGAGGCTTCTGGTACATGAATAAATATTTCTCTGTAATTAAATGCTATCATTAACTGTTGGGGCATGCAGCATTTGCAATTTTTCATCTAGCATGCCTTCTGCAGAGTAGGGTCTCTCGACTTGCCCATTTTAGCCATCATTTCCAGACTTAAATAAAAAAGAGAAGAAGAAAAAAAAGGAATGAAAAAACTGCTGTAAGAAGGCATGATATGCAGACCTGAAGTTTTGCTGAATAAAGTGACAATTATAGTTAATCAGAGCTTTTCATTAAGACAAAGAGCACTAAGAGAACAGCTATTTCAGTCACTTACACAAAGGTAACAATTTATTTCTTATTTATACTCCTTTCTGCTAAGGTTTTGCCCTTTCACCTCAAAGGCAAGCATCATTGTTTTTACAGCTGGCTTCACGGAAGCATTTGTTTATGAATGGCTATATTGCTTCCACTATAACTGTACACGCATCCTCTCTAGTAACTCGCTCAGACGCCAGGACCCATTTCAACACATATAGCCAGGGCCGCCAGTCACCAGAGGGGTGGCTCGTCCTTCCCTCTGTCCCCAGGGCAGCCGGTGACTGCAGCCAGGCATCCCCTCAGCTGCCGGGCATCCCCTCAGCCATCCTTGCTCAGGCAATCCCTCCCTGCCTTTCACGCTCCACCTAATGCCACAGGGTTATAATTTACAACCAGCAGACTGCAAATGGCGAATGGCTTTCCCTACACTGCTAGTCTGGGAATTACTTCACGTGGGGTTTTTATGAGGGGACGGTAGTGCAGGACCTTTACTCTCAGGACCACTGGTAGGGCTATAGATGCATTATTTTAACTCCCAGCGGCGAGTGAAGCTTGCAGCAGGGACAGAGGAGAGCAGAAGGAACGAACTCGTTCTCCACAATGCTCAGGAGACATCTGCACAAAAATGCAGGAAACCTCACAGTTGCCTCGAAGTTTCTCTGCTCATCTCTCGGTAGTGAGTGCAAATGCCAAATGCTGCATAGGGAGTGGGAATCCTTAAGAGTAACGTATGGGTGAGAGCAGCTCAGGTAAAAGTAAGGAAATATGGGGAACTTTTTGTCATTTGCAGCTCTGTTCTAAACTAAAACTCTGTGTGTATCTGTGGCTGGTCACGTAAAAAGAAATAATATGGCAACATTCAGGAGAAAAGGAGCTACTGGACTTTGATACCCAGCCTGGCCTGTAATATTAAAGATTCTGGTTCATTAGAAAAGATGTACATAATTCTGAGGTCTTCAAGGTTCACTTATCAACAGTTAGTTACAGGAAATTCCAAGTACAGTGTGTTCTTGAGCTCTCATTTCTTAATTTTATTAACTTGGGAAGAAATGAAGCTCTGGAAAAAGCAGGTAAATCTCCACGACTTTACATCCCTGTGCTCTCATTTGACTCTCTCTCCTTTCAAGCCACTGTCCCTCCCCTGGTTTGATGTTATTTTGCTCTCTCTTCTGTGTTGGCTTTGCATCTTCTTGCCTCTCTCCTTACATTGCTGTCCCCTGTTGTGCTGCTTTGTTCCTTCTCTACTAAAATGTACCATCAATAGTAAGTCAGGGTTTGGTAACTTTTACCTCACAGCTGGGGTGCAGGATGAGAAAAGAGACCAGAACAGCTCAGTGAAGTGAGGCACTGAAGTGACCTGAGCCTCAAAGCGATCTCAAGTTCTGAGGAACTCCGTTCCCAAAGCTGTGGAAGGGCCACATGAACCAACTGGCAGGTGAGCCAAACGCTGAGACCAGCTCAGCACCAGGGGACATGGCAGCAGAGCAGGTCCTCCAGCCTTGCACTGACCAGGGTTTACCGAGAGAATGTGCTGCCTGCGGGTCTTGTAACACCCTACAGAGCGAGCACTGTTATTCACACTGTCAGGATGAGGACGAGAAAGCAAGACAAAGAAAACGCAAATTCCTTTAGCTCTGGAAGAAGGGGTTCTCTTCTCTTTTCTCCCCACCAGTGGTACCAAAGTGCCACCCGTCCTCCGAAATCGCTACACTCCCTAACTATAGTCAATAAAGATTTCAAGCTCTTCTAACAGGCGTGACGGGGGTGGATGGGAGAGGTGGAGTTGCACGGGTCTTTTGCAGCCCTTTTGTGCCAAGACACATCGTTCCCGATACATAAAATGCATGCAGACCTTGTCCGAGCTCAAATACTCAGCTTCAGCCCACTGCAACGAGAGGGTTAATTAACAAGCTATGTGGGCTGGTTATAGCCAGGAAGAAGCAATAATATATTTTTCTTTAACAACAAAAAAAAAAAAGTCTCTAATCTTGGAACATTTATTAACCCCCTAGTATAGGCAATTACTGTAAGATAAAGGTCTGCCTTTAATCTAATCTTGCATTAACGTAAATTGCTGCATGTTGCTTTTCTACAGCATAGTAATGTTCACAACAGTGTGAATAAATAAATGCTAACAATTGAGTTTTAAGCTTGATTCAACCCCCCCAGTCTAACATTTTTAGCAGTTCTTCACTCAGTGTCTATCTGGCCACACACACAAAAAATCATGTCATATACAAGCCAAAAAAAGTAGGATGGCATTTCACTGAGATACCGTTTTGTAGCTCAGTTTAAGGTAATCTCACATGTTTCCTAACATGCAGAAATGAAAAGAGGAAGGGGGGTGGGAAGCACAAAACCCAAAGATCATTCCTGCTGTCTGCTAGGTTCTGTAGTCACATACAACATAAAAAAAAACAGTGGCGATAAAAAAAAAAAAAAGGCTTTGTAATAGACAGGACACTGCCAACCAGCTTTAAATTGAATTACACACCCTGCTAATCTTTATGATGAAATAAAAATTCTTTGAACACTACACATTGTACTAAAATCTGCAGTGCTTTCTCCCCCCAGCCCCAACCTCTCTGCTCAAGGCAACTCCTCCACCCTGAAACCATTGTTCTTTCCAGGCAGGAATGTGATGCTCTAACAGAAAGATTTCTTATTTTAATTAGATATTGTTAATATGCTGTGCGTGATGTGGAAATTTAGGAGAGGTATTTTTGCACTTTGTATTTTTGAAGCAACATTAATTTGTAAGTGACAAAATAAATTTATGGTGTACAAAGAATACATACTTTTGCTTTCCATTGAAATCATTCTCATATTATGGTATGTGGCTGCAGCAGCAATGCTGGAGGAAGAATCTGATGACAATGCCTATAAAACTTTCTGTTTGTGTTACATTACTTGTTTCATGCCTGGTCAATACAACAACCATAAATCTGTTCTGTTTTAAAGTGGATTGGCGGGAAAGGGAGAATTGAAAGGAAGAATTATTTTGGTTATTTTATAAATTTGTTTTGGTTATGGTTTGTTATTTGAAACCTGATCATCTCACCCCCTTTTAAGACAACAGCAGTCCAGGGAAGCAGACCCAAGAAATGACTAAGCGATTATTTTAACTGAAAGTCCTGTCCAAGAATTGTGCAATACTTTCCAGTGCTCACTGGCTCCTTTCTTTCACTGAAAAATACCAAATGAATATGTTGGGTTTAAACATATAAAGAGCCACTCAATCCAGAACATTATTCTCTTTGAAAACACATTTCACCTAAGCCAAGTTTTCTAATGGCTATCAAATAACATGCTAATGTTTGGACTGACTGGTCATGGCAGGTAGCACACACAACTGGTATAGAGAATTTTACACTGTCTCTCTAGTAAGTTAGTGACTACAGTTTTAAATAACCTCAAAGTTTCTTTGCATGTCATTAACAGAAAGTAAAAATAGTTTCTTGTGAAATTTCTTTATCAAAATTTGCCAGGAATAACAAGAGCAAAACAAGAAACAACTGATCAGATATGAATAAACTTACACTAACTACTCTTAATGCACAAATTCTACTTTAGTCAGTGGAAATTTTAGTATCTTGACACTCATTTCTATACAATTTCTTCTATTTTACCTTTTAAGTAATACTTCTAGGGTTTTGTTTTCCACAAAGCATCTAGTATCTGACTCAGAGGATAAATATGAAGAAGCAACCATAACCATAGCACAAAAGTAGAATTTTACACTCCCCCCCCCCCACTTTTGTTCTCACATTTCACTGTAGATTGATACATCAGGAAAACATTATTCAGTTTACTACCAAAAATCCACAGGGCTGTTATTTCCCCACTATTTTATAAATACAATAAAATGTGACACTCATTTTTTTATTCCTCTGAGAAGAAAAAAAATTATAATTAGTATATCTAAAAAAGGTGTATGCAAATAAAAGCTGAGCACTGATGATTAATTTAGTCAATCCATATGGGAACTTAAAACTAAGTACAAATGAGAATTTAAACATGACATTAAACACAGTTCAAGTCTGAATAAAAGCAAAGGAAAAATTCTTAAGTAGTGATACTGCAATAAAACCTAAATAAACTTGGAAGAAGCTTTTAAAAACTTTACCATAAAGACAGAGTGAGATACATAACCCAGAGCACTAAATAAGTAAAAAAACCCAACCACCAAACAAAAAAAACCACAAAGACTCTAGATTTCATCTTTTAAATCTGTTTTTTTTTTTTTAATGAAATTGAATCAACATCTTCCAAACTCATAATATTCAGCCTTTGTTAGCAGCTAGCATTAATAAGCAAGTAGACACAATAAAACTGTCTGTATAGGCTTGCCTGTGCACCTTCTCCATTACTCTCCAGTTCAGAGCATCTCTGAAATAGGTAGCCAGCGTGGTCTGGAACCTGCAAATCACATGAAACTCCTAATGGTATCAGAGGGATACCAGAATGCCAACACCAACAGAAGAGTCAACTGCCTTCAGTAGCCAGGACAACCTCTTATGAAAACAAGTGTATCCCATTCCAGTGTATGAAGCCTAAAGAAGCTCCTCACCAGAGCCACTCACAGAAAGCATAGCTGTTTTAAAATTAGACTAATAGATTTTCCAGGGAGTTGCTTCCCTCTTCCAGAACAGCTGTGCAAAACTCATACATATACTTACAGGATTAAAGCTACTTCAGCATTTTCTTTCATTTGCAATGAATGCAATTTTTTTTCAAGTGCTAAGATTTTTGATCATCAAAATGGTGTTTTATGTTTAGTCAATTATTCATTCTAGCTATAACAAGTAGAGCAATATAGGGTTCAAAATATGCTCCAGATGGTAAAAACACAAATCAGAAATAAATCAATTCATAAAAATAGGAAGAGATTTGTTTTTATTGCCATAATTTTACTTTAAATTATTCATAAGCTTCCTTCTGGTTCTAAATTAGTTCAGAATACTTTGAGCTAATATCCCTCTGAATTTGAAGAAATTTAGAGCTTACTGGTTTGTTTTTCTAAAAAATGGTCATGTCAGATGCTAAAACAATTCACGTTAAAAATACAGTTTTACAAAGCAAAAGTTCTCAAGAACAAATACTTTGTCACAATGAAACTGTTTTCAGTGTACATTAGCAAAAGGAATACACACAAAACCCTAAGTGAAATATGCCTGTAGAGATGAAGCTTCAATAAAATGAGGAAATAACTGAGCCAGACCAAAGAGACTGAGAAAGGATACAAGAATGATGTGAGCCTGAATTTTTAAACAGTGATAAGAAAAGAGCTTGATCTTATTAAACTATTTTGTTAAGTTCTTTTTTTTTTTTCAGATTAAATTATACTATCTTCAAGATCAAACACTATTTCTGCAGGTGTCTGGCTTAGTTTTGAACATAATTTCAAATTTCTACAGTACTAATGCAGAAATCTAACTGTAAACTGCAACCAAGCATCTGTCCATCCATCCAAGAGCAACAACACATTTCCAGTGCTCTTCCCATTTTGTCATCTATTCCATGTAACAGCCAGCAATTCCAAACTGAAGCTGCTATTTTCAGTAATTAAACATTCACACAAAAATGAACTTCAGAAGAATGGACAATACGTTTCTGAGGACCACGTCCATATACGCAGAGTGTAACAAGAAAATCTCGACGTTAAAATAGTATAATTATTCTTTTCTTCTCACTTTTAAGTAACATGATGGAAGAACTATACCACAGAAATAAAGCTGAATTTTTATTTTAGCTCTATCATCAAAGTTTATGCTAAAGGCAAGCATATATTACAGCTAAAAACTTACTTGTTCTAGTAGAAACCCATATGTATTTGGCCACTTAACCATTCACAAAAGTTCCTCAAGTCATTATCCCACAGAAATTAAAAGCAACATTCATTCAAAACAAAAGCAAGACATGAAAGAAAAAACATGAAACAGTTCAAGTTGCTATGTCCCAGAACAACTCAGAAAAAAACATAGCCAAATTCTACTCTCAGCCCCACAGGCATTAACCAGCAGTAATCTCACCTACTGGATTTATTTGCATCTACCACCGCAGAATTTTGCTTAGTTCAGCTAGTAATATGTCTTATATTAGAAATCTTGCACGGAAGAAAAAAATTCCCAAACTAAAAATGAACACAGTAAAAGATAACCACTAGACAAAAAAAAAAAAGAACTAAACTGGCTATTTGAGAAAAATGACTAAACCAGATGCAAATTATTCACACAAGTAAGGGTATGTACAATCAGGCCCATACTAATTGAGCACAATAAACATATCGTCACTCATTAAAGATCTATCTGCATGAATTTATCTTTGCTTTCTGTTCAGTTCTTATGAGTTATTCAATCACTTCCCATCACACAGAAAAGGAAATATTGCACTATGAAGACAGAGCTATAATTAGATATTCCTGTATTTCATTTCACATATATGACTGAATGAGAATGGATGGGAAAAATATGAACAGCGAAGATAATAGTGTGTTGAAACATTCAGTAAGAAATATATTGGGCATAGAACAACATCTTAATTCTTCCTCAGCACATAATGTTGTGTTTACTGCAAGGTCAGTTAAGTTACTATAAGAGATTTTTAATGAAAACAATTATAAATTTAAAATAACTGTGTTTAAAGCATTTAACAGTCACTAAGGTCAAGTGATTACAGCAGTTACAAGACCCAAGGGACGTGTTCACACCAAAACAAAGTGAATAAATTACCTCAGCCAGCGTATGTAATCACTAAGTGACCACAGAGGTTATTCAATGTATAAGCCCAGACAATTTTCATGCAAAACCAATAATGAAAATTTACCAGCCACAAGGAAAAAGGCAGAAGTACTAGTAAAAGTTGCAGGAAGGGCTGAGAGCTGGGAGGAGTGGGAAAGAGAGTGTGGAACGCACGTTCCATGATTCAGCTGCAGAGACAGGGAAGAAGGATGAACACTAATGAAATGGATGGACAAGATGCTGAACATTTTACTCAGGTGAGATACCCAAAGAGCTGCAAAGGGATGCGAGACCCACAAAATACAAAATTGCAGGGCTGACCAAAGTGCTCTCAGTCCTGTATAACTCCAGCGCATGTAACACCCAGTGAAGTATAAGCGAGGCAAAGGTTCAGAATAATCATCTTCTAACTTTTCCCTTGGCTTTATTGCCAAGAACATTATGGACACTTATTGTGCCTTAGTTATCACATTACATAATCCTAGTGGAGATGAAGCCCTGTTTTTTTAACCACAGAGTAGGAAAAATAAGCTGTGGAATGAAGCCTAGCTTTGATCTTGCTTCTCTCCCTCAAGGTATAAACGATACACATGCCTTGTCTTCATTACTGCTTTACAACATGACTGCCAGTGGAGAAAACCATGCTCACAAAAGATATGAAAACCCCCTTCTATAAGGACGATGCTGTATTTCATGGGAGTTCTCAGTGCATGGCTTAGCAATAACCTTCCTACCAACTATGATGAAAAAAGATGCCTCCCACTATATGGCAGAAGAAGAAGGAATCCTGCTTGTTCCTGCCTGCCACTAGTATGTATTTTTAAAGATATTACATGTCATCACCTCACAACCTTGAGGATATCACTCTTCACAATATACATAGTAAATAGTAAAACATGATTACTCCTGTTTTGCAGATAGGAGCCTGAAATAAAGTGGCAAAACGGCATGCCTGACTTCACAGTGTTTTGACTCCAGATGAGGAGAGGACAGCACTGGAGCAAATATTCACCAATGCAACAAGACTCCACAGGAGAATCAATTTGCTGCCTGACCTTATGCCAGAAACCTAATAACTGGTATTGTCATATATATGAAAATGCAAGTGGACTCTGTACATGTCACACAAAAAAAAAAAACCAAACCCTCAAAACAACAACCAAAAAAAACCCAGAAAACCAAACCAAAAAAACCCACCAGAAAACCACAGAAGAGGTTTTCTCTGTACCTGAAATATGAAAGCCTGAGCCAAACACCAGTAGGTCCTGGCACAGTCAAAGATTCCAGTTTCACTGACTGCCAAAGAATGCAAAAATCTGCTTTCTCAGATAAATACCATACTGACATCTACAAGAACTATATATATGCTAAGAATGCCCCATGGTAAATTATTGAGGCTGGAACAAAACCTTTTCAAAGGGTTATAATTCTTCTGTTGCCAATGTTAAACCAAGGATCTATGTGATAAAATTACATCATCATGAAACACCTGCTAAATAAAAGGAATGCTAAGTGGCTGCCAATACTGTAAGATTCCCCATGAAAGGGTGAAAACACACTAGCAGCTTGCTTGTTTTCTCTTTCTGCAGTAATGAGTTAGCATTTTCAAATGCTAAGCACTGGGCATGGGCTCTGGCTATATCAAAACAATACTTGTGAGATGACCCTAAGTCCAAAGAACTCTGGTAGCCAGACACGGCACTTAGCAGTGCATTCAGGGTAGACTTTGGAGGTCTACACTCTCCAGAAAGCAATTCCTTTTCTGGAGCTGCCTGGCATCTGTAACAACTGAACCTCATTGAACAGCAGAGGTACCCAGCTTCTCTACGAGGACTGAAGCTCGGTGGGACCCCACAGCCCATGTCCCAGGGAGGCTGTGCGGCCCCCCACTGCTTTTGCCTTGCTTGCTCCTCCTCCTTCGCAACACTAACATTTACAGGTTATCCCAACAAACACCCAAAAGTTGATGAAGATGATTCCTACTGTGTCTCTTCCCTCAACCTATGCACACATCCACATATTTCTCAAGTTAGAGTAACATGGCGGTATCTGGAAGCCCCGATCCCACATGCACAGCAATAAAAAGAATGAAAAAATGTTCTTTAAAACCGGGCTGTGGAGATCAGTGGAGGTCAGAAGGAAGATAAAAAGAACAGTATGGAGAAATTGCAAAGGAAGGTGAAAAGACAGCGAATGTGGAAGCTCTTCTATTTAAAAATTCTTTTTCTAAATCCAAATGTTCTTTACTTATCTTTTGAAGGGTCAGCCAAGGAACTCCAATAGAATAAAATGATGCTATTAAAGGCACGTAGAGATGTGGCCATCATACAGCAGGCAAGAGAGAGTGCAGTGATGGAGGTAAAGCCTGATAACAAAGCCATGCTTTCAAAGGTTTTTATATAACGCTGTAAATTAATTCTAATATTTCTTGAAGATCAGCTGCTTAAGTCACCTTCAACTCTAAGTGTTTCTAGTGCAAGTGGTGACATGGCAGTACACAGCCAGCCTACCAGTGTCATTTATAACAGGAGCATCCAGCACAAGTTCCCCTACTTCATTTTGCCTTCTGCTGTTGTGGTTTAATTGTCCTCAACTGTAGCAATACACTATCAGGGCACTGCTATCAAATACAGCAGAATATGAAAGGTGTTCTACCAAAGAGGCATTAAGTGCCTGGTTCCAAGTTTAAATGCCAGTACTCTAACTCAAAAGGGCAATCATGTGAATGCCACGCCCAAAAAATTCTCCTCTTCCCAACAGTACTATTGATTTTGCCATCCTATAGTGTGGGAAGTAGGCCTTTCCTGATTTCCAAATACGCTGTAGCTTTCAGCACTGCTTTAAGTCATGGTAAACCCAAATTACAGCGAGCTATAGTTTTGGCTGTGGATATAAAACCACACAGCATCAACTAATGGGACACTGTATGCATTCATAGGAGGTGGCAACACCGCTCAGCACACACATAAGGCTACACAGTCCTTGCTGTGGAATAACAGAATCTTTTCCCCCAAGATAATGCAGAAATACAGCGAAGTCTCTGAATTTGTCTTAATTAACAGAATCATACTGAGACTAGAAACAGCACATCACATGAAGACAAGTGAAATAAGGGGGGGGGGGGGG
>JANZLQ010000022.1:21898020-21917126 GCA_026212715.1 Elanus axillaris | reverse complement strand
TGTTATATTTTCTCTCCCCTGTCCAGCTGAGGAGGGGGAGTGATAGAACGGCTTTGGTGGGCACCTGGCGTCCAGCCTGGGTCAACCCATCATAAGCTCCCAGCCCTGTCTTGCTGGGGCTGTCTCCTGCTTCAGCAGTCTCCCCTGGTGTGCCAGAACAACTGTCTGCAGGGACAGACACTGAACAGGACTGGAGAACTGAACCAGGCTACAGAGAGTTTCTCTCCCTCTCACTCCAGGGGATTATTCTGAATTCCCAATTATGTTACACATACAACACAGACACGTGGGAGAACAGAACAGCAGTGCAAAAGAGTGAGGGCTATTCAAGCTGGCAGTACCACCACCCCAAAAAAATCCAGGGAGCAAAAAAGCCCTCATAAAACCATGGCTTCACACACTTATTGTCACTACGAATTTAACAAGCAGCAGCTTAAGCCAGCTCTCAAACCACAGTGGATGGATGTTACAAGGGATGTTAGTTTGAGCAGCTTAAAGCAGCCCCAAGTTGCTTGTCTTTGTGAAACCACAGTGCAAATCAGATTGCTGGCCCATTCAGGAGTTTAACATCCCATCTGAAGGCAGTGGTGAGCCTTGACCAAGTGTGCAAGTGAATGCTTTCCTAGCATGGCTTCATCAGTGATTAAGCCATATAAAAAAGGCAGAAATACCACAAGGAAAAAAAATTTAAAATATATTTTGCCCTTTTAGCAATATTGCTCAGTTTAGGAAAATATTCCACAGCATCTTACTGTTGCTGCAAGGATAATGAAGACTTAAACTCGAAAATCTTGATCCTACTGGAACTTGTGACAAAACTTCCAGGCACAGAGGTTGCACTTCACTATTTCAAAACATTTCCCCAGCAACAATTACAGACTGACATTTCAAATCCATATGATGGGGTATGTAGCTCAGTGAAAGCACAAGTTATTGAAGTTTTACCCTCTTATTATTTTCATAAACATTTAGGTCAAGTGCTACAGAGCAGCATCACAGAAAGCTCCTTCAAGACTCACTCCAAGATTCAGGAGCAGCCAGCCACCTTCTTACTAAGTGCAGGAAGCAAGAAGAGTGAGTAAGCAAGTAAAGCTGTCAATGCAGGGAGTTGTATATATGCTACTGCTCTGTAAAAACATAAACATTGTAGAACCTTAAAAGCCCTTTTCAGGTGTTGTGTCACTACTAACAGCTAATATAACAGGACATTTTAAGTCAAATAGTGTATTAGCCAAAACACCACCAATAAATAGCCAAGTTGCCAGACTTAGCATAAAAATGAAACACACTAATGAAACATAGTGCAGTTTGTTCATACTATGTGCAGTCTAGAATCATGCATAATGTAACAGTGCAACTGCTAACAGCAGGCTCACAGAAGATAATTTACACTTGTTTTTATGGACATGAGGAACTGATCTTTGAAGTTGTCCCTAATGAGATTCTGCCTGGCCCTAACAGCATCCTGGGAGAATGTGCTGCTTTCCTCCTCTGCATCCAGTACATATTTATAATGCAGAATCCAGACCTATTTAAATTGCACATGTGGACTGGTGTCCCCCCATACCATCACAGTCAGATTTTCACAGTGGGGGAAATACCTACTAAAATGTCTCAATTTACCTTCAAGTCTTTTTTGTAATTACCCATACCACCTTTACTAATTACCAAAAGATATATATATGAAGGTTAATGAATAAGGTTTCTTTTTATTTTGTACAGTTGAACTCCTAACTTGATTAAGCTGCCAGGTCACCAGCAGCTGTATCACACGTTGTAGAAGACATGTCCAAAATATAGTCCTAAGGCTCGTCAGAGAAAACAGAAGTGTAGCTGTGTAAATGGATCAGAAGACTTTATTTCAAAAACACAGGCAGCATCATCAGTAAGACAAACAGAAAATATTTTTTGCTAGGCCCTAGGTAGTCACTGCTTTAGTACTATACCCACCTGTTTTTAAAAGCCCTTTCAGTTACGAGATCTGCAAGAACCATTGAACCAACATCACTAAAATCTCAAGTTGCAACTAACGACAGTAGCCACAATGCCTCCTGCAACTAGGAGATACTGTGGTACGACTACCAAAAACTGGCAATGGGTGAAACTGATAACGTTCATGGAGAACAGACCTCAACTCCGTCATGCTGAAAGAACACCGGTACTCACATCTCTAGTCACATATATAGTAACACAACCCTTCTACAGTACTGGACCAAAAATGACTGCAAAAGTTAGATAAACATTTAAAAACAGTTGTTTAAATGCTGCCCAATATAACTGTGTTACGTGAGTATTGGGAGCACTGCTGCTAACAAGTGTCATCACCCACTCTGAGCCAGGGTATTGACCCATGTTCAGCAACAAATTAAATAAGGACAGTCTAGGTTTTACTCTCTCTTGCATCCTTCTCCCAGATATAGCCACCCATTTACCATGGGTCTTGACTATCACTGTTTCAAGTCAAAGTACTCAAGTAAACTGAAGCCGATTTTCATTTGGAGTTACATACTTAAGTGCAAACTAAGGCAGTTCAGGAAACTTCTTCAGGCCCTGTTCAACTGTTCCTTCTGCAGGATAACAGCCTTCAGTAGAGTCCTAAAATCAGAATGCTGGGGATGGCAACTCCAGCAGCAACCCATGTAACTGATACATAATATACTTGTTACGCCATCAGGGAACCAACATTTTAACTCCTAGTTCTCTGCCTTTTTCTGTTTGGAAAAGAGAGGAATACAATGCATAACTTCTTTGAACCTACTGGTCAGCACTGTTCATGCCCCATGAATGCACAGTATATTGTTCAAGATCAGATGAATCAGTGGATAGATAGCAGTATACCTGATTTTTCATTTAGACCTCATTGTCTAATCTGACCCTAAATGAACAGAAACTCTACCCCCTGACAGCTGTTTGGTGCCTTAAAAAAACCCACAAAGGACTGTGCTTTAAGTTCCTATAAAGACATTTGAGTCAAAAGACCACCACGGCAACTGGTGTTCTCTGAAGAAACTCTAGTTTGAATGGAGGCAGAGACTAATCTACCCTCCTGGTTCCACGTGAAGTCCCTACAGGTAAGAGATGACAGTCATTTGTGGGGAACTTATGAGGGAAGCTCTAACAGTAACTACAATAGCTCTGTGTGCATACGTGGAGAAAGAGAATTTGTTCCCAGTGCACTGTCTGACACTGCTCACAAGCACACTAAGCCCAAAAGAAGAAAAATTGTAAAGAATAAAATAAAAAAAAAAAAGTGTGCCTTTAAAGCCGCTAGGTTCTGGGCACAGCACTGAAAGGTTCAAATGACCTTGCCTTAGTATGTTAACGTATAACCTCTTGGTCAGCATTGCCAGATTCCCTTGTGAACAACTACAAGGCATAAGTCTGGAAGCTCGAAATCCAAAAAAGCTTTTGTTAGGAAAATAATAAAACACATACAAACCTGAAAGACAGACTGCGATACTACTGCTGCAGCTATAATGTGCCATATATTACTGCTGCGCTTCATGCTACAGCAAGATTGCCTTTAAACACATATGCAGACAGTAAAATCATAACGAATGAAATACAGCTGCAGGTGCAAGGTGTGCTAAGAACTATACTTTAGGCCAACATCTTATCGCTGGTATTTCTGGGTATTTGAGATCATTTATCCATTTCTCATCTTCCATTTATTCCATATTAGTCACCTCTAGTACATTCTTCTTGCATTTTATTGCACAAGTGTCTGGACCCTAAAGAAATTGCATTGCCTCTTTATAAACAGATATCCAGAAAACTGCCATTTCTTGTACCAAATCTTCTATATAGCTCCATTTAATTTTAACTAATTAATTAAAAAAACTTCTACCAACTTCCTGACTCTATGTGTTTCAGTTTACACCTTTTAACTTTGCACTGAATAAAATGATTCATAAAAGGTCTTTCTCATTCTATAAAATGATGTCTTAAAACCTTCTAAGAGAAATACTGACTGAAAATAGTGACTCCTGCATATCACAGTATTAAATGATGGTGTGAGCAGATGATCAAGGAAGCCAGGTGATCCAAAGTTAATTTTCAACTAAATTAATATCCTTCTTGACAATCTAGTCTGAATGCAAAGATTCTTTTCAGGAAAATATGCTCTTTACTAATGATTTCTAAAACGAATAGGCCTGTAAACAAAACAAAGAACCCCTAAATAGAGATCATTTAAAATGCCTTGAAACCAATACCAGGGATTTCCTTTCTCTTCTGGCTCAGAGAAAATGAAGGCTCTACTCTACTCACATACATTTTAAAAACAACCTGTTTTCTTGAAGCCACAGATTTTATGGTAATAGACAACTAACAACAAATGATGAAAACTCCAAGAGCTAAAGGTCTTCATTTTGTTGCCAAGATGATCTATCAGGTTCTGAAAGGAACAGTATGTGTGATCCTTCCATTAACACAGCAGCACTCTCACAAAGCAGCACAATGCAAAGTAGCCAAGCAGAACACCACCAAAGGTCACAGTGAGGGGGGGTAAAAAAAAAATCATATACCACCCCTAAAGGACTGTCATCATCATTTTAATTCTCAGAGGGTGTCTGAAACTCATATTACAGTATTTGATCTGTGCATCCTCACTATACTGACGTCATTTCTACCAGAAAATCTGTCTTAAGAACTTCGTGCAATCAATTAAAATACCCTCCAAAATACCTAAGAAGTTGCAATATGGGTCATAACTCTCCCGCAGTAACCCAAAGAGGGTGTCCCAAGTAGAAGTTTTCAAGGGATAGAATAATAATGATAGCAGGACAAAATTTATTCTTCTTGTAAACATGCTTTTCTTTCAAAGCTGCAGACATCACTGTTTAACAAACAAAAGATGATGGAAAATCAAACTCATGTCAAGAGATATAATCAAAATGAAAACAATTTATTTTAAAAAATTGCAAGTAATTCCAAAGATTACACCTGAGTTCTATATGATTTTTTATGTATAACTGTATTTATTTAGTTTTAATTTATTCACTCCTTTCCAGCAGGAGGAAAAGTGAATGCCTGGCTGACTTGAAATTTACGAAATAAACAAATCACAAAGATGAAATTTCCCTCTTGTTCAGTATCTGCTAATTAGCATAATCTTATATGTACCTCGTTAATAACCAAACAAAAGAAGTCCCTGAAAGAATCATAGCTTAAAATTGAGGGAGCCACTTATTCTGGCATCTCTAAGTGACTGGTCCTGTCCCACTGGAAGCACTAAGACTGTCACTGATCACTGCATTTAACAAGTAAGTACAGGACAAGTCTCATATTTATTAAATACACTGGACCACACGAAATTTTAATTCTGAACAATTATTTTCCCCAAAACTACTACTTTACCATTCACAGGAAAGAAAATAACCCTTTGGTAATTCTCACTGCTGGCCAAAAGTGAATGTGCTTTAAGAAACAAAGAAGCCTAGAGTAATTAAAAAGTAGTGACTTTTCTTTGTGCTACCTATATAAAAGGAGCATGAGGGAAGATATACTGGACTAGCAGCTTTTCCTTCCTATAAACTGATACAATAGCTAAACATTTAGGAGTAATGTGCTGACCCTGATGCTCCCAGTCACTACACTCAATTCCTTATACCAGAGAAACCGTAAACGTGGTAAACAGGAAGTTTTCCTGGCTTACAAATACATCAGATAAAGTCCCTCTATCATACTCCTTTCTCCTTCCCTCCCCCATTCTCTCTCCATCTGCTGCCCTCCTGGGAAGGGACTGCTACATTTAATGGCTGTGTGCTTTTAAGTCTAATGTGCTGGATGTAAGTTAATGCCCAGTACAGTAAGTGGGGACTCTGCTGCGAGGAAGCCTCCAGTACTGTTTTTTCCTTGTCAACATGCAGTGGAATCTCTGTAGCCCTAATGTCAAGCAGCATGCAAGGAAGAGAGGGTCTGGGAATATGAAATCCACAACCTGCAACAAAAACAAATCATAAGACACCTCACGGCACAATCATTTAAATAATTTTTTGGTAAAAAGAAGAGAGAGTTGGGATTTTCTTATTTGTCTCTCCCCTCAACATAATGATTTCAATTTAGAAAATGTGCCCATTATAAAATAGAGCATATAAAAATAGAGGCAAACACTTCTCTGTCAGTGAAGAATACACAACACAGGTCAACTCTGTTGATGGCATTCTGATCTATGAGACAAGAGAAAGAAGTAACATAGGCTTGACCCATCAGAGTAATGAAGAGGACAACTGTATTTGGGGATTACGTGTTGACTTGCTCTCTAGCCATCCTCTCTGCCCCCACCCCAAAAGCTTCAACAGCAGCATGCAACACCAATGCTCATCCACCAGCATGTTGTTTCATCCAGCCTTCATGCAGCATATGCTACAGGACACAGACAGCTGATGGGCCAGGAGAAATCTCCAGGTTTATGGAGGTTAAGACTAAGCTTTATAGTCAGCTCTTCAGGAGATAAAATGACTGCAATGCCAGGTACCTAAAGTTTATTGTTTGGAATCCAGACTTGCAGTTTTCTGCTCTAACCACTCGCTACTGCTCCGGGCATGTTTACTGTACATGTTACTAGGTACAAGATTATCATGCGCTATCTTTTTGTTTGAAAAAGGCATCAAAATAAAAATCATTAAATGAAGTCTCATCACATTTACTCCAAGATAGAATTGGTTTGACTTCAGTGTTTTAAACACACACGTTTTGGCCACAGCCTCCTCATAATAAAAACAACCACAAAGAGTATCACAAAACTTGCCCTCTGCAACATGAGACCTAAAAATTGCAATCTTAACAGCCCACATCAAAATGAAAGTACATGGGCAAGACCTGAATTTCCAAATCCGATCAAACAAGCAGCTCGTCGTATCTTCTGAAGTATCTTCTATGAAATACGTGCAGGTATATATTCAGACATGCTTACCTCCTTCCTCTGTTTTGCACTGCTCTGTGTGTACACATTACAGAAAAGATCAGTAAGCCAGTATCAGGCCTTCTGCAAGCAGAAACAATCACAACCAAGTCCATGAAACTACAACTCCATATGCCAAGTATGATTCAAACTACTGGAAACAAGAAGCCATTGCTTCAAGGACCAATAGTCACAACTTGATGGAATCCTTTCTAGGGACTTGGAAAACCTGGGATGAATTAAGAGGTGAATGTTTTTACCATGCAAGACTGAGGGGACTTCCTGCCCAACGCTGTCATTCCACCTTCTCTGCTAGCATTCATCACTTGGGGCAATGCAAGTAACCAACCCCTACTCCAAACTTAGCGTATGTATCTTCAAAGAAGTAACTTTGTAGCTTGCTGTAAGAGACACATGTTTTAAATAAATCTCCCTGCCTCACTGTAGTTCTACTACTACACCTAAGCATGTTTATTTTCTCATGTTATGCCATGACATCTTACAGAATTCAAAACAAAACTCGTCAGACGCTCTTTTGGGAAGGAGACATGCTGGCCCTCCATTTCTAAATTTTTCCATAGATAGCCATGCCAGGCAACTGACTCGGAAATTAAGCCACCTCTGGTAGCTCAGGACTGGAAATGTAAATTCAAGAAGTTACCGTGCAACATTCAGTACAAAATCGACGTTTGTCACCAACACTTCAGCACTCCTGAAATAGTGCTGCATCAAATATAAGTAAGCTGCATATAGTAATTTAACACAGACCTCTAAATCCACATTGTTTACAGGGCTTTCCTTTTGCTTACTTGTTCAACAAGATAATCAAACAAAGCTTTGCAAAATAAAAAACCAAGATGTGCGCCAGGGAGGTGCAGCACTTTCCTTGGGCTTGGAATAGCCATCTGTCACAGGGAACATGCTCTCTCATCGGTGCTGGCAGGGAGGACCAGCCTCATTCTGCTACTAGGAGAAAACCATGAGCCAAAAACTCTACAGAGGGATTCCCCCACTGTGGGGCCTGCAAATTTTGTGAAGTATTAACTCCCTGTCTGGAAATCTATGCTTTAGAAGTAGTTTCACAGGACAGACTGCACTCTCACCCTTCAAGCATTATACAAAAGCAAGAATCTGCTGCTTCCCACAACAATATCCCTACTGCCCCGATATTTAAAAGAAAGAAATTACAAACTTCCAGTGACAGTACAACATCCTGACTGTACTGTATATCGACCTTTTTTGCCCAATTACTTCAGAGAAAAGATCCCCCTCGGTAAGCAGTCTCCCTCTAGCACAAGGTACTGAGGTAGGGACCACCGCATCACTCACCTCCCACAGGGTAAGAACATACTGTATATTGTACATAGATATGAAACCATACATCAACTGTCACTCAGTATGACTGACCACTAAATGAACTACATGGGTAATACTGTAACGTAGAATCAGTTCATGTAATGAAAATTTCCGCTTACAGCACTCAGCTACTGAAACGGGCCTTACAATTAAAGTACTTGTTACCTGAAGGCTTTTTTACATGATTAATACAGCAGAACACAGAGCATTAACAGATACATGGATAAAACCCAAACAATTTTCTTTCTTTCTCCCTCTCAGGGTTTACCACAGGGGCCGGCCTGACTGTACAAGGTGGTGTTCTAACAGCACGATTTCGCCAATGAAGAAGTATGGTGAAGAAATGCCCATCCCCTATCCTTGCCCATCGGCTGCTCTGTAAGCTCACTGCCCTCTCACCTTTGCTGGCCACCCCCGTAACCCACTCCAGGTGAGGCTATACCAAGAAAGAGATTGCTGAAAGTAGCTAATTGGAAAAAACAAACAAACAAACAAAAACCCACCATCACACCACTGAACGGCCATTTTTAACCTAGACCATTCCAGTGGTATGCTCTATCCAGCAGCCTTACAAAAGGCTCTGCCAACACTCCTGGGGGAGGTGGCGATCCGTGTGGCACCGGGGCAGGAACAAGCAGCTGGGAAGAGGCACGTTCAGCACTGAAGTCTGTGTATCAAGAACTTCCTTCCAGCTCTGCAAGTAACCTCAGGCACCGCTTTTACACTCAGACAACCAGCGGTAATTGCACAAGGCCGATACCTCATACTGAGGGGACTGATTGATTTTGATAGGCATGGAGACTGCTCTAGCAGCCTGTTTCCACTAGCACTAGAGGTAAAGGTTTTATCACCAATTTAAACCAGACCTGGCTTCCATCTTAGGAGAGGACAATGTGGAAATACAGTAACTAACAGGGTGATGGTGACAAAAAATTATTTTAAACCTGTCCTACATTTATAATAATAGTAATAATAATGGCACTTTTACAGCATCAGCCTTCCAGGGTTGTCAGAACGTTTTTTTAAAGGTACGTTGGTATTATTCCCTTTAACAATGAAAAAAGAGAGGTCAGAAATGCAATCAATTTTTCAAGAGAGTTTAGCATGTTATGACTGCACAGCATAAACACAATACAAGGGGCCTAAATTGGAGTTTTAATTACAAAACTGCAATCCCTGAGCCTTGTATCACCACTATATGAACACTTCACTGTCAGCATCTCAAAAGACTTTAAATATCAAGTGTACCCTCACAAAAAGGTTTTTTATTCTCACTTTACATGTAAAATTCTAGTTTAGAACTTATATTATGCTTAGATTTTGGCAAAATAAGTAACTTTAAATAATGTAAAATCATTAAGATGAGTAGAGATCTTAACTCACACAGACATACACACACACACACTCCAGTAAAAGAGTTTTCTTTATGACAATTAAAATTTGCATCTTTGCTACTCAGCTTCCATTGTTCTATGGCAGGAGAATCAGAAAACACGATCAGTTAACGGCCCTCTTCTTGAGTGGGGACTAGTTATTCTGGGACAGCTGTAAGGATTCTCACCTACAGCTGTCATCCTCCCTGCCTTTCTGCTGGAATCCCCACGCCACTGCAGGGAGAGCTCAGCTGCTTTGGGGCAGCTGTTGAAGGGCTGCTGCTGTTGGCTTAAAACCAGGTTTCTTTTGTGTAACGCACCAGGTTGTAAGCTGCTGTGTTTCAGTAGCCACCCAAGCCACTGAGGGACCAGAGAGGGAAAGGAGACTAAAACTGCACTAAGGTAAGCTGACCGACTGTGAGCCACGACCCCAGTAAAAATCTGCATGTCCAAAAGTAAGGCTCGAGCTTTAACTATGCTCGTTCAATATACTCATGTTTTTACAACTAAAGCTTAAATGTGATTTGATTGTTTCAGGGAGTACTGGTTTTTTTTTCAATTGATTTAGAAAAATAAGTAGTGAAAAAGAACTCAGGTGGTAACGAGCTATGTATGCTTTTGTAAGAAGCATTATTAATGGACAGAGCAACAATTTCCACCAAAACTGTGATCCTCTCTCTATCACACCAGTATCAACTGAAATAGCCTGCCCAGTCATACTAGGTATAGCTAACTAGCTTAAGACTGAATCTCTGTATTCTCTCAACTGATACCATTACATGCACGAACTCCACTATTCTGTAAATGTCAAATCAGTCCATATTCTACTAATGCCAACTTTTTCTCCGTCCCCCTAAATATCACACACGTTATATGAAACAAAAGTTGAGAGTATTACAAATCAAATGCATGATTTCCCACTAATCTCAGTGGGAGTTTATAAAACCCATTAAATGCAGGATGGTTTCCCTGTGAAAAAAAATATGCAAGATCCTATTTCTCAAGGTTAGTGGTCTAATAAGAGCTCTGGGTTTTAACAATTTAAGGCTTCGTCACAGTCGAAAGTTTTTTCTGCTATGATTATACAGCTGTATTTTTATATTACTATTATTATTATATACACACATTTACACACACTCATACATTTAAATAGTTTATTCAGCTATACATATATAGTCCTAATAATACAAAATGCTGTTTATACTCTTTGTTTTAAAATAGGAATATTCACATGGGGAACTACTCCAATACAGAAAAGGCAGTAAAATCATATAGTTACAGATTGCTCAATGTATCTCCAGGTATGCATAAACTCATTTAGAAGACTTTTGCTCCGGCACAGAAACCTGTCTTTCTTACTCCCCTACTACTGAATTTAAACCATACCAGAGTTTTAATGTGTACTCCAAGCATCCTAAAAACAAGCCACCAAGCCATTCTGGTGAGACCAGAGGAAAGCTAATGAACTCCTCTAAAAGGCTCGGCCTGCAGCAGCTTGGGCTACAGCTAGTTTATCTCCACAAAACTCCCTCACTCTTATCAGCTGGGCCTGTCAAAATGGCATTTTCCATGACAGATACACAAGTTTATTACACTCTCCCCTTTTTTTCCCTGTGTAAGTAAATGGTGTGTTATACCCAAACAGGAAGATTTTTCCCTCCAGTTAAAACCTAAGTAAACAATTTTCCATTCAGATTTGTCCCATCTTCTTCTCAGCTCCTCTCCACTGGACTGAGGAAAAAAACAGGTGAGATGGGAAGCTTCCACAAAACTGAGCCTTACTAATTCCTGTTAAATTAAAACGGTTTGAAGACCCACTGTGTTGGCTGCTGTAAAGCTGCTGAGTTAGAAGAAGGGAAAAAAAAAAACAAGCACAAAACCCAAAAAGGTCTTACAAAAAAAAAAAAAAGAGAGAACACCCTAAGCAAATGACAAATGTACCTGATGAATTCAATAATCTTTTAAGTTTAGTGATTTTCACTTTTTTTCTACTGTTTGCTTACAATAGCAGAAATTTTCTCTATCCTCTATACTTTGAGGCCGCGGTTTCACAGGATGAAGCCTTCTGCAGCTTCAAGCATACCTGCGCGCCCCAGGCTGCCAGCTCTTCCCAAGGGTGCCCATCCTGTCGCCAGGCTGCATCCTACTCTGCTGCTCACTGGTATTGTTGGCACCACTGACCATAGCCTTGTAGGGAACATCTCAAGGGGCTAAACAGGCTTACAAGCTTTTTTTAAAAACAAAAAAAAACCAAACTTCTAATACTTGGCAGCACTACACCAAAAGAGCAAAAAGCATTTGCCTCTCTGAAGTCACAATTCCTGACAAAAAATGGGAAAGTACGAAGGCTTTCCAAAGAATAATAATCATTAAGAAGCAAAGGCAGGCACATTATGATTGTTATTATTTTGCCCTTTAAAGCAGCAAACTAAGGTGATGCAGTTAATTAAAAATAACTGAAAGTAAACACAACTTGTACAAAGCATTAAATACAAACATTTTATAACATCTCCAGAAAATAAGTGAAACCTGTAGGTGGGAGCATTGCTTCAAGATGACAAAAAATTTAACATTATATCCCTTTATCCCAAATAATCATACAGTAAAAATTGTCTTTAGAACACATGTTCAAACATTAATTAGTAGAGAAATTAAAGACTGGACAAACTGATTCAAAAGTTGTATTAGACCAGAGCTTAAATAACTGACAAAATTGCTGTCACAGCCAGCCCAAGCAAAGGGAGCTTTAATTCAGTTATTTACCTGACAGTACACTTAAACAGATTCACCAAGCAGTGCTGATGTAAAAATACATATAAAGATGATAAAAGAGAACTGTATCCCTGCTGATCAAACTACTTGACACTGCCATGTGAAAGGCACAAAATGAAAGCCAGAGAAAAAGTACAGGACATGACCCACAGAACAGGCAGAGTAATGCCAGTAGTGCCTTAACCACCAGGTTAAGGCTGGTGATCACCACCAGCTGAGTGATATTCCACAGACTCTCCATTTACCCTGTGCGAGATGAGAGTTGGGCCAAAAGGATACTAGAATAGCTTGCTGTACGGCAAGAATCCAGTTCTCACCTTTGCACATGAAGATACATATCTATAAAGAAATTACTTTTTAAAAAATTATTTCCTTTAGGAAAGAACATTGTCCTTAAGCTGCACGCAGCTACTGATTTACAGTATGCAGCAGGGCCCTGTAACAATGTATTGCCCTGCTATTCACATACATGTCATAACGTTCAGTTCCCGTGTTGTTTTACTCATTTCTCATCATCCCATGATTTTTTAAATAAATTTTTCACTAGAGAAGAATAAAACCTCGAATTCCCTCTTAGAAAAAAAAAATATGGATGCTTTACTTTACGACAGCAAAAAAGAAAAGCAGAATGTAAAACCAAATCACATCAAACAACCCTGGCAGCTGCAGTGATGTGGCACTAGCAAAGATACAACAGGATAAAAAGATCATGGTTTCTTTGTTAACACTGCTTTTACCAATTTTTTGTTCACGTTTCTCACCTGATGACATCCCCTTTCAGAAATATGCACGCTTCCATTACAAAACATTGGGAAGACAAATAAGGACCCCTTCCGAAGCTACCACACAATCTAGTCTCTTCTCCCCAGAAATCTCTCTGCTGTTCTTACCAGCACACAACCCACAGCCATAATCATATCTTCACTTCCTTGCTTTCTTCTACCCACAACTCTAGAGACCTCGTAGGATCCTGTCAGTTTTTCCTCAACAGGTTTTCTAAAATCCATCATTTGCTATCCAGACCAACACCTGAACTCACGTCCTGCAATGCAAATTTTCTTTGCTTCCATTGTAAATCTGAGACTAATCCCCTTCCTAATTTCTCTAAATTTTGATCTGCCTTTTAGTATGCCACACCATTCCCTGAAACCAAATTACTGGTTTTAAGAAAGCTGCAGTATTTCAGTTAAAAACCCTTCCAAATACTGTCATCATACTTTGTACTTTCAGTATTTATTTCAATTACAATTTCTCCAAACAAGTAAAATATCTTTGAAAACATCTGTCAAGTCAATTATCGTTCAAGAGATACACAAATTATTAGGAAAGTAGCTGTGTAAATGTTTTTGAGTCTTGAAACAAAGCATGGGCACTTTTTACAATGTTGAACACCACATTTAGTCCTAAAATCAGCTCCCACTTGAAATCAAATGTCAGTTGTAAGGGGCTCTTTAAAACTGCTTTCTGCATTTCTTTGGTTTGTTCTGAATTCATTCTCTACGTAGATTTTGTACTTAAATGTCAGTCAGAGGTGCAGTCTGGAGTGCAACACATGCAACAAATTTGCTGACAAAAGGTCTGAAAAGTGAATCGAGAAATGGGAATATTTCTAAGCGAGTTGCATCATCATTGTAGTACCAAATCAAACGTTTTCAATTACTGAAAACTTCTTCCACCTTGAGAAGTCACATGCACGACAGACACTCTTCAGCATCCTTCCTAAAGTTGCCTTTAGGAAGATTGTAAGGACAAGAAATCCTATTAGAAGGTGCTGAACTCCTACATTGTGACTGATCTGGCTGGCTTCTACATAACAAAAATGCACTGAAGTACCATACAACTTTTCCCCCCTTATTATGCAAAATCCTTATCAATCAAATTCAACAGTGTGACATCGTTCAAAATCCTGACTAACAGTGGCATGCAGGAGGTCAAGAGATGTCGCCTTTGTTTTAGTTTCATGTGCTTTTCAGTCTATTAATGTTAAAAGAAAAACAACCTTCACAGAAATAACCGACAGATAATGATCAAACCTAACTAAACAATGGAAAGGAAATTCAGAGTTAAAACTGGTACTTAGCTCTTAACACAAACCTTTGTGCCTAGGTGCTGTGCAGCAGCACGATTCTGCCTGTCACACAATACCCAGGAATAACAAGGTGAGGTAAGAAGCCTTCAGCTCCCCACTTCCCATGCTTTTGTTGGTTTAAGCTCGGGCCAGGGCCGTTGTTTTAACGCGGTATTTGTATTTCTTGGGAGGAACGACCGGGCAGCCCCCGACTCCTTTGTGCTGCGGGTTGCGAGTGGAATGCAGCATGCGGCACACGTTCCACTCGCAACCAGGAGGACAAAAGATTCAGTGATCAGGGGGGGACAATTAGTCCCAATTAGGCCTATTTCGCAGCTGAGTGTAAGGGCTGGGGGAAGGGAGCTTAAATTTTAAAGCAACGGGTCCCTCAGGCGAGTTGAAGTGAGATCAGTAAAGTGACATGGTTCAGAAAATGGACCCGGTTACTCATCGCCGGGGCAAGTTTCTGGAAGTCTCCAGGAGATGATGGAGCGGTGTTTCTCAAACACCCCATGGCAGAAATTTTGCCTGCTAGCTAATGTGACTAACCAATTTTGCCAGCTTTCAACCCACTCCTCCAGCAGCAGTTCTCACTTTCAAGGCACACGCAGACACAGACACACAAAGGCAGCATCAGGAATACTCACATATGCACATGCGGAGGCTGGAACCTGCTCTGATTAATATTGTAGTGTGTAAACGCCTGCGTTGGGTTGGAGCTGTATTCATCCACCGTTATGGTAACTTTGCCTTGTGAAGGAATTCCATGAGCCATCCTTCCTCCTTATGGACATGAGCAGCTCACAACTTCCCAAGGCCAGGAGCAGGGTAGGGCATTGTGTTCCAGGCAGCTCCTGACTCCCAGCAGCTCCTCATCAACTCCGTGGACCTCTGCCAGGAGAGAAAGACAGCACACACTGCTATAAACTCAAAGGAAATGTAAACATACGCAGACATATCACTCCATCGTCTCCTGACTTCCATTCAAAGATCTTTTTCTCCATTTTCGATGTACCCATCACCTAACTCTCCAAGTATTACTATTCCCCTTTTTTTTTTTTAATTACCTCATCATTCCACTCCATCATCATTAAATACATCCGAAGGATGAATGCTTAAAGTAAGGCTTCATCTTCAGGAAAGAAAAAGTCTGTGTTGAAAGCCCCAGTTAAATACTCCCCATTTGAAATAACATCTTGTGCTAATTGCAACCATGAAAATTAACAAGAGGACCCAGTTTCCTGAAGGACAAATGGCTCTACACAAACACGCACGCTTGTTTTCAAGGCCCTGTTTTAGCTTCACAAAATAAGTTACATCCGAGAGACTTACGAGAAGCTGATGCAAAGCAGAAAATTTTTAAATTGCAGAGCAAAAGGGGCACTCAAATACCTTTGAATCAAAGTAATTATTTGTCCAGAGAAAGGCTAGTACCTAGACAATGTTAACAAAATACCCATGTTACAGCGCACTAGCGATGAAACTGGTTTGGATTCATCACCAGACAGTAATGATTTATCTGACAGATTTAAGTGCGATTTTATGTATAAATATTTCTGCGTAAGATGAAAGAAATATGCTCTTCCCTCTCTACACATCCCTATCTTTCATTTCTTCGAAGTGCTCTTAAACATATTTTGTGTTAAGACTGGAAGCATTCTACAATATGAGCACAAGTCCAACAGCTAGGAACTTCCCAAACCTGCCCTCTGTTGAGTTCCCTGCACAGAATCTGAGCTTCAATTTCTTCAATCGGCAAACTAAGGATACCTCAGCTGCCTTCTTTTCAAGGAACTTAGTGAAAATTCATCAGCTGATGTCCGAAGAACACTTTCAAGACGAGCAACTCTATCAAAGCCCTGTTTATGAGGTAGATCCTCAGCTGGAGCATGCTACCCTAGCCCCGCAAGAACTTACATGAAATCATGACACTTTGCATCAGTTGATCACACACACATTTTTAGCTGCCACAGACAACAGTGGATTTTTCATATCTGGTGTGTAATTTAGAAAAGTCAGTCAGTGCTTACTGGGAAGACAAAGAGCTAGGAAAGAGAAAAGCTTGAGCCCTGAGCATCAAACCAAGCAATATTTTTCCAGTGTGATATTCCTGGACTTCTCTTCGCTCCCAGATAGAAATGTGTTTGCCATGTGTAACGTTAAACATTTGGAATCTTTGATTTGTATTCAAAATATATTTTTAATACAAAGACTAATTTCCACTTTGGCATGAAGCACGATAAAAATGCCCTGCAAATGGCAGATGGCCTGCTATAGGCCATTTATTTTACTATTTTACAACCTCAGGCCTATGTAGGCTTCCATATGTTAGTTGGGTTAAGACATTCTGCAACCTTCATTCCAGTAATTGGGTTCTATCCTTCATCTTCTTTAGCATTGGAGCGGGAAAGAAAAAAAAAAAAAAGGGGGGGGGGGAGATGAATATGAAACTAAACCATAAAGTTCCCATTTAAAAACTGAGTCACTAGTGAGACAGTGTATCTCTGTAACTTAAGATTATGGTCTGGTCTTTGCACTAATCCCCTCTCATAAGAATAAGCGCAATAGTTTCAGGAGTAAAAATCAGCAAGGTGAGCTTTACTACACCAAATCTTTACTGCGTTAGACATGATGCAAGACGCGTGCAACAACTGCTCACAAACCATAATGTAGTGGTTACCACACCAAGTTTGCAGCTGTTTCCTTAATTTCCCTTACAATTATATTTTAGTGTTATTTTGCATAACAGTAAAACACAACACCTGCTTCAAATTGCAGTCCTGTTCCAAGCACTGTAATTCTTTTGAGATAGAAACTACGGAAAGTGTGCAACACAGAGCAGCATAATTGCCCTGCACTGAAAAGTAAATACAAATGAAAACATCTTCCTGTTCGAGAAATGACTGTCATTAACAAGAATGCTACCCATCAAAGCTCCCAGGAAAAAAAACCCTAAGTTTTTCTTTTACACAGCAAGAACTTTAACGGCTGCATAAATTAAGAAGTAGTGTGAAAATTACATGTCTAATGTTATTTTTTCGCAATTAAAAGCTACAATATAAAACATCACGTTAAACCAACAACAAAAATATGCTTGGGCTTTCAGAAAAGCTAAATCACACTATTTTCTGTAATCTAGCATAAGAAAGGTCAGAACATTAAATTTCGTATTATAGTTCACTCATGGAAAAAGAATCCCATTTGTTCATGAGAGTGAATTATACATAAAGATAATAAGCATTTTTTACAAGGTTTATAACAAACCATGTTACAGAAAGAAATTACAACTAACTGGCATAAAACAAATGATAAGAGGATACTTGAATAGCTGTATTAAATACTTTAAAGTTGACTTTCAGTAAGACTGTAGTGTATAAGCTGCAATTGCTTCCCATTGTTCCAATCTTTAATCTTAAAAATAAATCTCTATACTTAAATTAAGACAAAGCCAAACAAAGGATCCTTTTAAAATGAAATTCAACAACAAATGCCGGACTGGAAAAAAAGTAAAATTTGAAGCTGGCTTCTTTGTCAATTCTCTAATTTCCATTTAGTGCCATAGCGTACTACAGCTCACCTACCAGAAGTATCTAATTGTTACCTTCTTTACTGTGAACTTCTCTGAAGAAAATATCAAAAAGGAGCTGAACACTTCAGAACTTTAAAAACAAATTTATTTGGGGCCCAAGATAAAAAAAAAAATTAAAAAGGCTACTTCGAATCACTACCGTCCTCCTTTCTCCAACTGCACTCACTCTTTGAAGATTGCATACAGGGGATAAGTACAAAAGAAAAGAGTAAAAGTTGCATTGTTTTTCACATCTGTCAAGTAAAACAACGCCCAGTATCTTCCACGCCTTACGTAGCAGTTTTAAGTAAGAATGACTACGTTAAAAGCCTAAATGAAGATGATTTTTTTTTTTAGCATGTGGCGTTTTCCCAAATATAGCTGTTATCCTGGGAGCAACAAACCTTTTCTAGCGTGGATTTGTACCGACAGTGCGATGGGAGATGTGCTATTGTATACATCTGCTCGGTTTTACAGGTATAAACCGGCACTTTTTCATGGGGCTGACACAAACTTAAGCGCAGCTAATCTTAAACCGGTATACTACCGCCGCGTCAAAAAACTACCACAAAATACGCACAGAGAAGTAATTTGAAAACGTAATGTTACATTTCGCAGAGAGCTACACACACACCAGCCCTACGGACGTCCAAGCACACAGGCACGCGGAAAACGCATTTCCCCCAAATAAAATATTTACGCCTTCCTCATCTGAATTTCAAAAATTTGCCTTCCGGCTGGTCTCGGCTTGCAAAAGAAAATTTTGAAAGGCAGGAGACGGAAAGGGTTAATCCCGTGTCAACACCTTCTGTCGATACATCCACCATCCCGACACTGTTACACCAACAAAACACGTTCCACCCACCCGGAGCGCGGGCACCTGCCGCCGCAACCACCTCCCCCGACAGCCGGCGCCCACCCTCGGCTTCTCCCACAGCATCTCCCCGCGCCCCGGGGCTCAGCGTGTCCCCCCCTGCCCCGACAGCCCCCGCCAGGCTGCGCTGCAGTTCGCGGGCAACTCCGGGCTCCAGCCTACCCGCCAAGTCCCAGGCGGCGGCGCCGGGG
>JANZLQ010000022.1:21885748-21896096 GCA_026212715.1 Elanus axillaris | reverse complement strand
CACCCCCCCCCCCCCCCCGGGGCAGCGCCCGGGAGGCCGCGGCAGGCGCCCGGCTCGCACCCCTTACAGCCAGCCGGCCCGGCAGCAGGCATCGCTGCTCGGCTCTTCCTCTGCCTAAATAAATAATAAAATAAATAAATAACAGCAATTTAAAAAAAAAAAAAAAAAACAACCAGCCTCTAAACAGGTTTTCGCATCTTCCGCACCTTTCATCATTAGGTATGAATGCAGTGCTCTGCTCCTCCGGTAGATAAGCTAACCTCAGGAAGCAGAAAAAAAACATAAAGAAACACTACTGTACGTTAGCCTTTGAGGCTGAACATTGTCGTAGGGTAATTGGGGCTTTTCTATGCAGAGGTAGAATCAGAGAGGTTACTGTTGTCTTTTTTTTTTTTTGGTTTGGGTTTTTTCCCCAAAACCCACAGCAATTGTGTCAACAGCCACAACAGTAACAAAGTAAAGATTAGAGATGTTTGTTCTTTTACTTTCCAGACAGCAAACGGAAGGGGGGGCTTCCGCAGTCGTACACTTACAATGGGGAGAAAAAAGAAAAAGAGGAGAAAAGGAAAAAATTCCAAATAATTTGGAATACTCGAGGCAACAGAAAATAGAAGCTTCTAACAGGCCTCTAAGAGTAAGTGGTGTCCTACATATTTAAAATAACTAATTTTGACTCTGGCTAACCTTCGGATATGCATGGCAACTAGGCAGGTTTTTCTTTGTTGTTGAAAACAATGAAAAGGGTCCCCAGTATTGCCAAACAGAAATCCACTAGGATGGATCGTCCTGTTTAGAAGCACGGCAAATTAAGAAAAATCAACCTGAAAAAAAGACTAAACAGCATGAGTTTTTTTCCGAATTCCATATTAGACCTTTAAGTCTGATTTTTTTACGATTGTCATTTTTCCTTTTAACAGAAGTAAGCACTGTGAACCACCAAAGGAGAATGAATTCCTCTTTTAGACGAAATGGCCCACAGATGCATCGTCCTCCTCAGCAAATCAAAGCAACGTTTCCAGGGAATCTCTGCTGGAATGGAGTCGGAGGCCACAGTTCCACAAATATTTTTAGCCGACTTACTCTGACAGCTGTAAAATAAGCAATCCAGCATTCAGCCCACTTACCCCACTTTGGTCCCTGCGCTAGCCCTCATGTGAGAACAGGGAACTCCACCTGGGAAACCAATCCCATTAGCCCCAGCAGCCTGTTTTGATGTGGGTCAGTCGCCTCATCCAATCCACTTCGTAACTGCACAAATGCTTCTGTTGGAACAAGGCAGGGAGTGAGATGAGCAACTGGGGACACAAAGAGAACAGGATAGCTTCATTGGTACCCCTGCCAGCTTAAATATAAAAACACGGGGGTAGCAGGGGGAAGTGAGGAGGAGCAGGTTTGATCCTGAACCTCCTGCATCCCTTCTCTGCAGTTGCAGCAGCAGGACTTCTCCTGTATTTGTGTCCTTATACATCTAGACCTCCCAGCACTACCAAAATGAGCTTCTAGCACAGAGGGAGAAACAGGGTAGAAGCCTGGGTAAGGTGACTGGACTGGGAATTAGAAAGCCTAAAGACCTTCTCTCTGACACCTTGTATGGCAAGAGACAAATCAGACATTACCCCTAGTCGTAGTACTGAAATAAGCATTTACCTAATTCACTAACTAGTCCTTATATAAAGCAAGGTATGTGGCCTGAAAGTTAGTGATACTTGGGTTTTGCTCATACGAATCCAGAGTGGGACCTGATTCTGAGGTAACATCTTTTTCACAGTACTAAATGTTCAGCAACAACACCAAGCTGTAACACAGTCATCGGGAGCACTGTTTTTACTACAAAAAACAAACTTGACAAACTCTGAAACACTTTCTGTCAAGAGCACATAACAAAACTCTTCCTTTTTACAAACTACCTGTTTTCTCTTTCCCGGAGAACAGTATGCTTTCCAAAGATTTACCCGCTTTAGAAACATGCTGGCCCTGGAGTTGCTAAAAGAAAAGAAAAGGATTTTTCTTAAATGCATTAAAGGGTTTTCTGAGGCAAAGAGTTACATTTTTTTGCCTTTCTTTTCCAATTCACAAGAGCAGCATCAAAATGCAAGTCTGTAAGTACAGAAAAAGAAAGCATCTTTATTTTGGCTGGAATGTGTATTTATTAATACACACTTCCCAAGACGGTCTCAGAGAGAAATTTGAAAACTTATTGTGAGGATCACAGGACTGATTTTTCTAGTTGGGTGAAATGCAAAACAGTGAACAAGCAGCTTTTGTTTAATATTTCCTATTCGTGATGCTAAAAGTGTATGTTATACGTGAAATCTTAGTTATGTTCAGAGATTGTGCTGGATTTTGGGTTTCGCTTTTACAAATCCAAAGTATCATCAAAGGTACAGATGCAGCAGATGCATGTTAAAAATTATAAAACACTACAGTATCACAAAAAGCATACAGACTCTTCAAAATCTATTGTGTCATCTCCAACACACTTCATAGGTACCACTGTCTCCAGTTTCTGCCAAGCTCAAGACAGAGCTAACAACTTTTGAGACACATAGGGTAGTCCAGAGTAAACCATGGACACCCATCTCACTTTGCTCTTTACTTTGAGAAAAATCTTCCCTAGTTATCTGTGAAGGAATACAAGAAAGTATCATTTAAAGTCCACCTCTGAGAACTCATTCCTTAAATAATAAGAATTTTTGAGTGATCTTTTACACAGAAAGGAATTAAATAAAAAAAACCTAAAAACCTTTCAAAGTGTATACCGTGATATTGGTCTGTGGTTACAGTACTGTCCTGATATGGACCTTCCCTGCTCCGGACGTAGTACCTCATGCAGTGCATTACTGTGCTCCACAGTTTGCTGCACGTTGCTTGTCGAGGGTAGTCTCACAGTAAGCTCAAGAATATTCCACCATCTGACCAAAGAAAGGAAGACCTGATTACAAGGCCACATCTCACTGTATAAAACAATCAACAATGCTACTTCAAGGGTGTTTCCACAACTGTCCCGCTACCCTGCCACTTACTTCTGCTCCCATGTTTCAGGGATACAAACCATACAACAACAAGCTCAGTTTTTAAAAAAGCCTCCTTCCAAAAAGGCAAATAGGGTTTTAAGGCACATCACTTCCCCAGACTAGTCCACAGCGCAGACTCTTGGATGCTTATGCTGGCATAATAGAGAGTGCCACAGCCTGTAGTGCAGGACCAAGACCTGCACGGGGTATGCTACAGTTTCAGAAAAAGGCCAGTGTTTCACACTATCTTTTAGTTTGGACACAGTATCAGAAGGGGTTTGTTTGCTTGTTTTAGTACGTGTATTTGGTGGATGTTTAGCCATTTTAAGACCAGAGCATCAAGGGTTCTCATCTGTATTGCAGAAAGAATTCAGTTTCAGCCTGCAGAGCACTTAGACAATACATATTTTGATTTGTTAACATTTTAAGAATATAGAGTTTGATCCAGTGGACAACCACTGGTAGCAATCTACACTGAAAGTCACTGGACTCACCATATTTAAATATAGACCACTTCGATTCTGCCACATCTTAACAGGCTTGTTCCCCTCATTAAAGCAGAAATTCTTCAGTAACTGTGGAACAGAAGACAACAGGAGAAAACTGTGTTACTTTAGGCTTCATGCCCCACTGAGCAGATACTACACTCCGAATTTGCAGAATATAGTTGCATAGATTAAGAGCTCCATTGCTCTCTTCCTCTATTTGTAGCCTGTAAGTCACAGAGCATTTGGTGTGCATGCTGGCCAACAACAGGAAAACAACAGAAAAACATAGTATTAGATACAAAGAACAAACAAACAGAAAAAACCCCAGGATTCCAGTTTTGAAGATACAAACCGGTTTTTTAGTTCTTAGAGCTTCTTTCCCTTAAGAAAATCACAGACTGGAACTAGCAGCTAATTAAATCCTAAAAAAAAAAATGCCTCTTGGCTTTTGATTTTTGTAATCTCTACCATCACGAATTTTTATCTGTTTCTCTCACAAACATGGGCCCATACACTAACCTATTCAACACTCCAGCAAACACTACATCTTCATGAAGAATCCATGGCCTCTCCATGTAAGTGCACCAGCCTTTGGAGAAAAAGGACAACTCTCAAAAGGAAGTGAGCCTTCTGTCAGAATCTGCATACAGAGAGAAGCACGGTATTATAATGCTGATAGAGCATCATATAAGACTACTGAAGGAAATATCACTAGTTGTCTTCTGGGCATTCTTTTTATAGTTGATGGACCAGAAAATTGTCACAGGATAATGGTTGTCTGCTGCTTTGCCCCTGTTATATTAAATTAAATTAAATATTTGATTGGAACTTTCCTACTTGCCCTCTGTAGAAATAAAAAATGATGCAAAAAAGCTGTGGGTGAATCATCTGCCCTTCTGAAAACTCCCAGTGTAACTGCTAGTCAAGGTACCTAGAGAAGAAACCATTCCTATTAATTTTTTTTTGTTGTTCTGTTTTGAACATTCCACCAAGCCTTCTTTTTGAAAATTAAGGAGGATGTAGGGGTGATTTATTCCTTCATAACAGATCAGGCAGTTACTTCAGTTTTGTATGTCCATAAAGATGCAAGTATTGTTTGATGCACAGCAGTTATTGCAAAGACATTACCGCAGGAAATCCCAGATACTGAAGGCTCAGGGCACGCTACAAGGAAAGGTTTTTGGTGGTCACCTTCTGCTCAATGAGCTGTGGCAGGGAATACGCAACTGTGGGAGTAATGTGAGGTGTTCAAACATCCTATTTATTGCATATCAATTTACCTGTTTAGGAGAAGGTGGATGTGTTTTTCCTCAAGTGATCATTTTATCACTTAAGTGGTCTACAGTGCATTGAGTGAAAGCCAATGCATGAGAAAACCAGCAGTTTAATTCAGCTGCAATTCAGGCACTCAAAAGCTCATTGTACCAAATAACTCCAAAACTTGAAGGTCTGTCAGGAAACAGGCATTTGGTACTACAGTAAAGAGTATTACAAACCTGTCTCCTCCTTGACCTTTAACTTATTCAACAACTCCCCTCTTCATCACATAGATTATCTCATCCTGTGGCAGACTCTGTCCATACTGCATTTCTGCTCCTGGTTGTAAGACAAACTGTGTCCCCATGTCTTTTGAGAAGTCACAGTGATGTCAGACAGCTTCCTGTCTACACTTTCCCTCTGCCCATGTCATTCTGATTTTAGAGCAAAGATTCAGTGAAGTGGGTTTGTATCACATTGAGTGCATTCTGCAAATAACACTCTGTGAACTGAAATTCCCGCAGACGGAGAAAAATTCTCTCTGTTCCTGAGAGAAAGTCCCTATTGCACCAAAAGTTATGTATTAAATTCTCAACGTCAGTCAAAATTCCACATGGAAAACAAATTGCAGAACTGAAATAGATCTGAGCTCACAGTGCAAGTAAAGCAATTTACATGGTGGTGCTGAAGAGAGACTATTACTCCTATGCTATCTTGAACCTTTTTTTGAAGACTACAGATTTATAATGGCAAATTCATCTGATGATAATGACTGTTGTCAACAGTTACTCAGAACTAACCTCTTTACATCCAAACAAATAGAGCTTCACTTCATGCCTTGCATAATTAACTTTATGCTTTTGACAGACGTTAAGAACCATGGTCTCACACACTTCTACATCTAGCTCCAGTTTATGGACTACAAATGACCTTTGGGTCAGGAGTGAGGTCCCTTTATAGAAAATTGTAGGGAATTTTAGGATGAGCATAATGGAAAGCCTTTAAAAGAACCAGGTGTTCCAACATGGAGATCTTTCCAGTTTGAGCATGAAGTTAAGAACAAGACTCCCTAAAGGAAGGAAAAGACTTTTGCAGTCATTCTCAGGAGTCTTGTCACTTTGAATGTCCCCAGTAACACTGAGCTAAAGGTACTTGTAAACCTAGAGCCTGAAGTCAAAATCTTTATTATGTGTTAACTATCATAATTATCAAACTCTGTTGTACAGAAAATACAGTTCAGGGTGCTTATGAATGCTCTCCTTCTGTGGTGAAAGAGCAAAGCTTGAATTTGAATACAGTGCTCTCTAATGTAAGATAGGCTTCTGGAAAGAAATAGATATGGTCTTACGGTATAATCTCTGGTTAATGTTAATTTTTATCCCTTGATTTGACATTTTAAAATCAATATTCCATAGCAGCTATTGTCTAGATTTTTAATGCATCAAGGCTGAAAATACTTGTTAAGAACTGAGGGATTCTGCACTCTTTGTCTCAGACACCCTAGGAAAAAAAACAACTGTATTCCAGTTATTGTCTAGCATTTGAGTTCAGTGTTGGCAAATGGGTCCCTGCATGTCTTTGAGGCATATGGAAATTGATGATGAAAGTGTCTAGTATAACTAGAAGTATAATTTGATGAAAACTGAAGCAGTGAACTGTGAGAACCTGCTAAATCAGTGTCATCGAACTCTGCTTGAAAAATAATGAAACAGAAATACTACTAGGACATGAGAAATGCAGGGCAAGAACTGTGAAACCAGAGACTAAACACAAAAATTAAGGAAACATACGAGATGCTATTTTAATTGTTATTTTTTAAACACATGCCCAAAATACAATACAACATTCCTGTCCAAATTCACTTTACAGAGACAGTGACATCATGTCTCCTCCAAACTGTTCAAGCCCAAATCTTGGCACAAGCTCTTCCAATAGAATACCATGTTTGGCCCTGGCACTCTCGCCTGTCTACGCATAACCATGTGCAGAATAAGAACAGCACCGTGGCCAATGCAAATCCTAGTTATAGCTCAAGTCCCTTGGGGCAATAGAAAAAGGCCAAAATAGAAAACATCATATAATTTTAAAGGAATAATATTGCTAAGGAAAATAAAACAAATGTAACCTCAGAAGTAAGATGACATTTATTGCCTAAAAGTTAACAATTCCTGAAGCTGTAATAGTACTCTATAAATAAGACCTGAAGATGGCAGTGAAAAGATTCTGATATTGCTTTATTCATTCATTTTGAATGAAAACAAAACAAACTTACATAGAAATCTGAGAGCAAGAGGACAAAGGAAGAAGATATTGCATGTTTTGCGGGTTTGCCTACAGCAGTAAACACTCAAATTACTGAAAAAAACCCATGAATGATTCTGTTCAGTTGTACCCCTGTTTTGAGATAGCAACATGTGTATGTATGCTCAAGAAAAGGATATAAGCTTGCATATTTAAAGACTTGCCAGAAAATTTGTACTAAAAGATCACAGGGAGACAGAGACAGCTGGAAAAATTGGAGCAGGGGCTCTGATTTTCATGCCAGTGTTACACCTAATGCAAAGGGAATGCAGATGATGGACTGCAAGCTATATGTTATTCCTCCTGCCACTTTAGCAGTGTGTTTGTAGAGCTGAACAAGAACGTGAAGTCACAAAAAAACCCAAAATCAAACAAATAGACAATGAAACAAAATAAAAAGACCCAGAAATGATAGAAAGTGTGCTACTGTAAATGAAAATACTTATGTCAGGACATTTACTACAGTCACATCAACATTTTCATGTACAAAAGGCAATCATCAAGATTAAGCAGTGGATACCAGGCACTAATTTCTCTGAAGTGTAGTCTGATTTGGAAATTTAGCTGAACTATACCCACAATCTCACCATGGGATGCACGTAGCAGAAACCATGAAATGGAAAATGTCTATAAACAAACATCTCTTGAAGGTCCTATATCATGCTTTAAAAGAATGATAATGAGAAGTTTCTGCACATGGATTTATCCAGATTAATTATCAAAAAGCCTAATTAGAAAGTTGTGCTAATATCTAGAAGACTTCTTTCTATTACAAAATATACAGATAGGAGGCTTAGTAGAAACAGGGTAAATGGAATCCTGAGAGGATTTTCTGGTAATACATTCAAGTTTCTAAACTAATCTAGGCATGATTTCCATGGATTTTGATATCATCTTTTCCCATGAGGTGATCTCAAAACCTGTGTGTTAAAAAGTCATTTTTGACTGTCAGTTACTGTTAATCCAAACTATGCACTTGAGGAGCATTCTATCAGTGTTCTTCCCCCTCCTCAGACCTGTTGACCACAATTCCATCTTTTGTGATGTTATTACTGCAAATTCAGAACTGTGATCTTATTGTAAAAAATGCCTTCTAAAAGAAAAACAGTTTACAAAATCAATTTATAAATCTCAGTTAGAATTTAACCAGGGTACCTTTCTGTCCACCTAGGGTTCCCGTGGATTCCTGTTGTGCATTCAGATTTGCACACAGTGTAGCCTTTGATAGTAGCTGAGAGCAGCAGAGTCACAGTGTTTGTTTGTAGCAGCCTCATTGTCACAGTGACCTGTTCATTGAGATATCTCGCCTCTGGAAATGAGAAGTGAAAAGGGAAAAAATTAAAAATACAAAAACGGCAATGCAAAAGACAAAGGAAAAAGTAGGGGTTCAGATCCCAACCTTCCACAAGCCCAGTACGGGCTAAGCCTGCAAAACTCTATAGCTTCTAAAACAAATCCAGACATAAAACTTACCCAGATTAGCTGATGTCTCTAACCAGTTGCAAGGTAAACTAATAGTCTGACAATGAGTCCTTCCCATTTAGAACAAGGTGGTAACCTTAAGAAGGTCAAAATCCAGAATAAACCTAGACAAATGTGTATTTAAGCTTCTGTCCAAGCTTCAGACTAATGGCTACACTCCATGTTGTTGGGTTAGAGAGCAGAAGCTACAGAATCACCTTCATCTCACTGAAATCCTTGGCTTCACTTCTAGCTAAATTGATAAAATTGAAAGGAGCAGATGTTCTGCCCTGCCTTGAGATCAGACCCTTGTATTTGAGTTGAGACATTAGCTGTTGATCTAAAAGCTTTAAGTATACATGATTTTTAGCCAGCTATTTCTTATGCAAAAAATATTAAACCCTATTATTTCATCTACTGTTTGTTTCTTTCTATTCTTTCATGTTTAGCCTATCATAAAGCAGTCTGTAAGCTTAAAAAGAAAATTTACCACATATGGGAGTTCTAATGGGTAAATTACTTCTTCCTATCCGGGGGTGTCTATTAAAATGAATAGTGCGAGCCAATGAACAGTAAAGGAAGAGATCACTGCTGTCAGTCCACACTTCAGTACTTTCAGTTCATAATCTGACTAACTATGCACACTCATGTTACTTTGAAACATTCACTTATCTTCTGATGGATTTTCAGTGTGCTCTTTTCCACGTGTTTGCCGGATCAGAATGCTACAGTTACCTACGTTCAATACTGCCAAATTAATGATGCAAAAATCAATGACTAAAGCCCACAAGCCACAAGATTGCTGTAGTCTGCAAACTGCTTTATTTCCTTTTTCTTTTATACTTTGTTCTTGTTACATTTTTTTAAGAGTCCCTATGCTGTTATTCTATATTTATATTAGAACATGCATACATACAGCATGTGTACTTATAGAAAACTTCTGTGGCATTGTTGCTGAATGAGCTTTGGTCTCCCAGAGATCAGTGTGACCTGAACACTGCACCCACAGGGAGCTCCACCGACTTTTGATATGTATCTTTTGATAGCAGGCGTTAGAGTCTCTGACAGAAAAGAACTCCAAGGTTTTGGACTCTAGGTTCTGCACATGTTGTAATCAAAAATTTCTTTCTTTGTGTGACTCATAGGAAAAAGTGTCAAGCTCTAAGGATTTTAGAAGTCTGGGTAGAAAAATGGAAACAATGGGAAAATATGCTCCTAAATTGTCCAAGAACTGATCCAATAGCTGCTGTCTTAAAATACCTCTGGCCGTACCAGGTGATTTATCACTTTGTTTTGTACTTCCCTAAGACGAATGACAGGATGAGAGTCATCAGATGAGATATTCTATTTGACTCATCAAATTGCAATATTTTGTAAAGGCAAACTACAGTTACAGAACAAAATGATTTGGAAGGACTCAAAAGATACTATAAACTAGGTACACACTTTATAGACTAAAATTTCTAAACACAGGTGTGAAGCACAGGCTTCTTGAAGAGCCAAAGGCTCCATTCAGGCCTAGCACAAGCACACTTTTTCAGTTCTCCTCAGTGGGACTGGAGCAGGGTTTTGAGAAAGGTGAATTTGATTCATGTCTCGTGCCTAAAAAGCATCCCTCCCAGCATCAGCATCATCCCATCACAAACCAGAGCTTAATTTTAGATTTCTTTCATCCTACCAAATCCCACTATTTCAGAGACAATTTGCAATTTACAAGTGTATTGGGTTTCTGTGTCAAGGTTTTGGTGGTGGGGGTGTTACAGGGGCGGCTTCTGTGAGAAGCTGCTGGAAGCTTCCCCCATGTCCGACAGAGCCAATACCAGCCGG
>JANZLQ010000022.1:21847605-21885648 GCA_026212715.1 Elanus axillaris | reverse complement strand
AGCCCTTTGTTATATTTTTTCTCTCCCCTGTCCAGCGAAGGATGGGGGAGTGATAGAATGGCTTTGATGGGCACCTGGCGTCCAGCCTGGGTCAACCCACCACAACAATAACACAGAATTAGTTGCATTTCAGATACTAACTAAATATTTACAAGTCAATCTTGCTCCTACTGAAAGAGGTCTGAATTGTACCATTAGTTGAAACAGAAGTGAGATGAAGTTGCAGACTTACAAACCTGCACCTGTTAGACTTTTTTTTTTTTTTTTAGCTTGGAATTTTATGTACAGGAAGGTCACTTCAAAAGCAAACCCAAATGTAATGTACTTGAAATTTAAGAGTCCCTAATGCTGACAGAGCAGAGTAAAGATGTTGCTCTGTAATGGAGGATGTTGATAATGGTGTCATCTAGGCTGCATGAATCTATACAGATTCTCTTTTAAACAGTAGCTGGTGCTAAATTTGAAGTTCTTATTTGTGAGTTAAAGACAGACTCCACCAGCACTCAATGATTTATGCTGCCCGCTCCAGAAGCCACACAGCTTCAGGAATTTTTTTTTCTTAACCTCCTCTTCACACACTAGTTTGAAAGTCTCATCTAACAGATATCTAGGGAATCCCAGCAAGCAGTTTGTCTGTATACAGCAGCCTTTACTGAAGGCAGCATTTGCATTTTCTGTTTTGAGAACAAGACAATTGTGAAGTAGTGGACCTAGACATATTTTATTAACAAAAGTCCATAACCCACTTGTTGCTACTATTAATTTAATTTTCTCTCTCATAGCATTTATTTGCTACAGAAGGATGATACATGCTACATTTTAAATAGCTACACTAAAAATGCATATTAGAAAATCCTATATTGTATTTTACCTGTCAGAGGTCATCAGAAGCTGTATTTCAAGAAAACTGAAGGCATTAGATGTAGTTTGCCCAGTAGATTAATACTGAGCTGTGAACTTTCATCCTCTGCAGCAAGATTTCCATCCAACTGACATAGAACTGACATGCAGTAACACTTACAACCAGGGGGATCCAATTTAGATGGAGTTCAAATGGTTTCAAGCTACTCATAGGTCACAGAGGTAAAGTATGCATAAGAGAGCTGGCTTTAATCAGAAGGTTTTCAGTAATGTCACACCAGAAGTGATAGGCCACATTGAAAATGAACTGGATGTCAGGCTTTAGAATTAAATTACCAAATATATTTAAATATTCTGAATATATTCTTTAAGACATTTTCACAAGCCCAAAACAGTTTGGGGTTTTTTTTGGAACAATAGAAAAAGACATGGAATGTTGCATGAGCATAAAAACCCCTTCCTTCCCATGTGTCATCGTATCTGTGATGTCTATCTTCAGAAACTTTTGGGGAAGAAACATGATCCAAAAAAAACCCAAAACAAAACAGCTGTGTTGTGGGTGACAGTTTGGAAATAATCTGAAAAAAGACTCAACATTTTCTCCATAATGGAGCATTAGAACATAGGAAAATTGAGGGGGACAAGAAGGATTACAGTGAGAGAGAGGATTTAGGAAAGGCCAATTTTAATGCAGTTATCAATTGGTGACCTACTTGTGGAACAGGCAGGTGGAGTCTCCGTTTAACATTTCATACTAAAGAACAATGTGAAAATGAGAGAACTCACTGAAAGACATGTCATTGAAAGCCAATGTGTTATTCTCTTGAGACTTCTAAAGGCTATATTCCACCCAGAAACCCTTGAATCTGTCAGGTTTTCTCATTTCAAGTTTCCCTGGTCAGTTTGGCTGTATTCAAATCAGCCCTGTGCCCCCCTTTTCATGTAGACAGACTGTGAGCTTTGTCTCCATGCCATTAGAGATGCCAGGAAGTAAACTGGGAAACAGCTCAGTAACAAAATGGAAAAGATCCCACCTTTTGTACAGTCATTCCTACTGCTTTGCACTCTGCTTAAGAACTGCTTCTCAGCAGAAATAAAAAAAGCAACTACTGCACAAAGCCCAGCAGACAAGGTATGTTGAGTTTCTAAAGATTTTCACTGAGTTTTGTTATAAGAAGGATTAAAAATCCTTACTGCTGTGCCTGTCTATAACATCCTCCCTGCAAAAATTCAAATCAATGCCACAAAAAGAAGGGGGAACTTGAAGTCTGTCACTAGAAGTACAGTGCTGGATCTCATGTCATATTACAGCAAGTGTGTCTCAGCTCAGATCAGCAAGGCAGAAGCAAGGAACCTGGCAGAGTGGGATCCAAGGTTTTCTCACTGAATACTCACCCAGAAACAGCATCACAACCAACAGACTTACACCTTTGTAACCCATTAATTTCACTGCATCCTGCACTGATGAATTAAAATGTGTAACCAGGAAAGAAAAATGAAGGAATTCAAGCCCAATGTTTTCTTAAGCAGGATGAATTAGGGCTTGTTGAGTTCCGTACTACTAGAAACCGGATTGTTTCCAGTACCTGGTTTGCTCATTTACCTCTATGTCAGGTAGGTCTTTACAGAACTCTAAGATGTGTAATACAGACATAACTTTAAATACTGGACTAGATAAAGTGTCCCCATCTAGGTTAGTAAAATAAATATTTTTTTTTCCCCAAACTAGGAGGCTTTTAAAGACTGATTCATCACTGCTCTCTAAGTCCACATCCATTTTTCTTCCTCATACTGAATGAACAAGTGGTTTATCACAGTCAGAAAATCATTCATCTTATGAAGCTGTGTCTTTCATTTGTTGCTCTCACTCACTGGCCAGACTAGTATCACAAAATTAGATGCACTGTTCCTCAATTCTAATTACACTGCACAGCTCAATTTCCTAAACATTCTTAGCTTCGTAGTAAAAATAGTTGTATGGCATGAATAGTCCACAGAAGCTAAATATTAAGAGATTCTTTCTTTTATTCCAGCCTACCAGGTAACGTAAGTCTTGCATTATGAAAAAGTAATTTTTCTTACTTGTCATTGGTACCTTGTCTTAACAAAATAAGATTTTAAAATAACTAGCAAATGTCCAATCACTCCAAATCTTCCATATAACCCATTCAGCCCTTCCTATATTCACCCTGTGTAACTCTGAAGCCTTTGATTAGCTGTGTTTACATTTCCACATGTAACTGCACAATTCTAAGCTGATGGACTTAAGAGCACAGGGACTGCACCTAAGCAGAAGCACAGCATACTCTGGTAATTAAAACATTTTACAATACAGATGCAGCTTTCCTTCTTCATCTTTGCTGGAAAACTGTACTAGGCTGCTTTTTGCCTTATAACACAACCTAATGACTCATGGCATTTAAAATGGAGTTAAACGTTTTTCTTAAAACAGCTGTATATGTTTTATTTCATACTTTTGCCAAGATTCCTCATGTACTCTTCCAACTATTAAAGCCTTTCTTTCATGTTTTTAATTTTTAGTTTCCATGGTTCCATAAAATACAAGTTGCTGAATGATCTCCAAGCTCATGGCTGGAAGTATCTCTTTATTCCACCCCACAGCTACATAGAACCTTGGACATACTTTAATACCCATCTCTCTGTGCTTCTTTTCAGCAGCTGTCCTTTAGACTCTAGCCCCAGGTCTCCTTGCTTCCCTGAAGCACTCCATCATTAAAGCACTATCCAAGTTCTCTTATCTTCTTCCACTAATCATGATTTTTATTAGTGCTCTCCTTAGAAATGCAAAAATCCCACAGCAACTGAAGAATTTAGCAGATTAGCATGTCTTCCTATCAGAGAACAGCTGATGCATCTGAGCTTTTCATCCTCCTCAAAGGATTGTATTTATTTTTACATAGTGAAAAATAATATATTGCAATATATTGTTAGGATGCATCTCAGATCAGCTGAATGTGAGATGGGAAACATGTTTAGCTGTCTCTTGAAATCCTTGCTAGCAGAATGCCCTTATGTGGCAATGAATGGGGCTTCCTTCAATCTGCTGCTAAGTGACTCCATCCTATCCTGCTTGTTAATGATCTGGCTTCAGTTATTCATCTCTCTTACCAGTGCAACACATCTGGCACAAAGGCTTTCGTGCTAAAGAAAATCCAATTAGTGCAAAATGCTTCAGTACATCCCTTTCGACAATGCAAACTATCATGCTTTCACCATCATATCCTCTACCCTCTACACTGGAAAGCCTGTGAATGCGAAAGCTTTGCAATGAACTACTCACTTCTGCAGCAAAACAGATCCTTAAGTAAGAAGGTAGGTCTCATCTGGAAGGGAGCAAGCACTTCCATGAAGTCTGACCTAAAATTGTGGAATGAACTGCCTTAGAAAAAAAGGGATGATCTCAAATCTTCCCCACCATCTGCTCCAACTTCAAGGCACGTTTTAGGAACTTGCTTTAAATTTAATGTTAAAAAGGATTCCACATGCATATTTAAAAAAAACAAAACAAAAACAAACATAAAGAGAAAATAAAACCAAATCCTACCAAAACAAACAGCCTACACAGCAGATTACTCCATTAGGGACCTTCTAAAATAAAACAACCCCTGGTCAATTGCTACTGTAGAGGTGCTAGTACATGCACATAAGATAAAGAGTTTCTAGCTCTTCCGAAGGGCTGCTTGGAGTGCCATTTAAGGAGTCAAGCACAGTACAGCCCAGAGCAGTAATCTTGCTGTAGAAATACAGATGACAGAAAGGAAACAACTATGCCTTAACATCAACATTTATCCACACCAAGCATTGCTCACAGATTTATCCTCATGCTGCTTTTCATTCATTGTCTTCCCATGCTCTACTCAGAGCCTACACTTCTTTCCAATCAATTGCCCAGCTTATTTTATGTCAGCTGAGAAAACCTCATACTGATTAAGAATAATGTCTTCCTCATTGAATTAAAAAAATACACAATACCCATTCCCACTAAACTGACACTGGTTAGTGATGCTGCTACATAGGACTTGAGATGTTTCATGTTTTTTGAATGATTAGCATCAAAATCTCTATGTAAAAACAAAGTAGTGACAATTATAATAATTAAGCTATCCCCTCTGTGTGGCTGCACAACACCTTTAAAAAAAATCAGCAGAGGATGTTTAATTTAGTCCTAAATATGATTTATCTGTTGATTCTTCAGCATTCATATTTCAATAGCCTCTAAACCGTTAGGCTATCCAATGAGACACATATCCAAAAACATCCTTAACCGTCTCCATTTCCAGAATAAAGGAACATGTGGATCTGAACATTCTGGTTAGCTGGCTCATAGTGACCAAAGGGTCAATCACCTGGGAAATGATAGGAATGGTAAGGGTTAACTCGTGGGCTATGTCAATATACATTTGTGTTCCTTTGCAATAACACACCAAACTTAATGATCATCAAATAATGGTTGCATGATCTGAGATCTGGAAAACCTAGATGCATTCAATTGCTTTCTTTGATTAGGTCCGTACTTATTTGGCATTACCAGAGATATCTCAATCCCTAAATAATTAACCTACAACCAATATGTATGAAATTGCCTCACTAAGCTTACTATCCAGGACTGTTTGCTGTTAAATTAGTAGAATAAATAATTTACACCAAAAAAGTGTGCACAAGATAGTGCCAATAAACCTGGGGGAACTTGTTCATTATTTGCAAGAAAATTGGATGAAACACAATTCCCCAAGTACAAGCCATTCTGTAGAGTAAAAGGTGTATTAGTATTATTGCAGCAGGTAGGGAACAAATGAAGTCTCATGACTGTTCTCTTCAGAATACGCTCTCTTCATTAGCCTTTCCTCCAGAGCTATAAACACATGCAGTATACTGTACGTAGGAGAACACAGGGGACTGAATGTTTGCATATGAAGTCCATTTCTCATAGGGAAAAAAAAATCACGGAAGAATTGTAGATTTATCATCACTCATTAATCAATAAGCAAGGAGCTAAAAGAATAATATTTAACACTGAAATAGGAATGGTGTATCATTTGGAAAAATCCACAGATCATCTTTTCCAGTGGCAAAGGTTACTATTGCTAACTCTAAATGCTCAGGAAAATTGCTTTGTAAATTTGTAATTCATAGGATTTTTATCATTATAAGATCATTTCAAAATGAACTGTTGATAAAACTTACCTGTTGCAAAGCTCTGCACAGTTAACTCATATAGCACTTGCTCCAGCACACAAAGAATCAGTGAGCGTCTTTGCGCTAATGTCACTGGGAGCTGAAACAGGCCCTGCCAGCAAAGAAAAACAATACTGACTCTTGTTAAAACTTCAGAAATAGTTTAAAAATAGTTATTCTAAAGGCACATTCAGAATTCCCAACTAAAAATTGACATTTCAAAATAAAGAAATAAAATTTACCGAGAAAAATTTGGCACAGAAACTAGTGCTGGGGCTAAACCAGAGTTTATGACTTTTGCGTGGGCCCATCTCCCATTAGGTTCCTGAAAACTGCCAGCTCCTGTACTCAAATTGTTTGTAGCGCTCAAAGGGTACGTCTTTCCCTGCACAGCAAGGTACAAGGAAGAGGCTCCCACTGTCCACTGTGGCTTGAGCTTTCGTTACAGAAGCACTGCTTCCCTGCCCTCCCTGGATTACACAACCCCCCTGAAGAGATGCCCAGGCAGGGAACACCCTAACCTAAAAAAACAACTCGAAGCACCACCTGCTCTTCAAGCCATGTTTTTCCTATAGAGATGGTCACCAGTCTCATGTTCTTGCTGCAGGCCAAGGATAGAGCCACAGACACATTTACCGCATCCAGAGAAGGTACAGCAGAGTCCTCCGCTGGATCCAGCCCCTTATTTAAGTTTGAATCAAATGCTAGGTCTCAGCCTGATTTGTGGTGGTTTGTTGGTTTTTATTATTTGATAGCAAGTATCCTGGGACGTTTCCTGACCTTGCTCTGTATTCACACTGAAAACACAACAATCTTTTTTATTAAAAGATAAACATTTCTCCCTATATTATGAATCATGTAGTTGCCTGACATGGCTCCCAGTGCCTCCTGCAATCTATCTTATTTAATACTGAAACGTAGATATGAATGCCAGCTTACCTGTTCTTCTAGAAAATAATACTGGGAATACCAGTTTCACTCATTTCACTCATCTTTATCCCAAAAAGAACACAACAACAACAAAAGGTTAGCCCTGTAGAGTAAAAGGTGTTCCAATGTCATTGTTGCATGCAAGGATCAGATAAGCACCTGGTTTGTTCTGTCTGTGAAGACAGCTTTATCCAAATAAAGCATAGTGCATTTTATCATTCTGTAATGGAAAAGACCTGTCACTCTTTGAATATCATCATATGGTCGGTGGCCGGCAGATAATGGACTGTTAAGTGTCAAGGTGACTGGCTTTGAATGTGCACAAAACTAAAAATTATAGACCTGTCATTCCATAGGCAGGCCACAATTAGCTGTCTATACAACTTGAAATTTCCATTTTGCCAGCTGAATAATCAATTGGCTACAGTTTCTCAATATAGATGCATTTTTAGGCTCTTTGCACTCAGGATTTTATCTTTTTTATAAGGTTTTTCAAATAACTATGCAGTGCACTTAAGCAGATAGGGTTAGGATTGAACTGCACAGTTATCTCCTCCCCAAACACATACACAAATACATTCCTCAATATTTTATAATCAACACTTTTTATGTTATTTTCCTCCTATGCTCTACCCTATAATGCTTCTTCCAGAGATGTGGTGCTAGGGAACACAAGCCACACAAAATTCACAGCTTCAGACTTCACAGCTGTTTGTTTCTATTAACAAATTAATACTTCTTTTCTGCACTTTCCTATCAGTCCACCCTGATATGAGTTAACAATACAACATGACTTAGAACTAAAATGTTTTCAATGGACAACTTAAAAATGGGAAAACATTTTTTTTGAGATTTTTTTCCTGTATAACTTACTAACAAAATTTTAAGGTGTTTGGGGCAGAGACCTTATTTTATGCTGCTAAAACAGCAGAGACAAATACAGTCATATATCAGTAATGACTCTTACGCTCCACTTTGAAACTAAACAAGCAATGCCATCAAAAAAGTTCAGAATCCCATGACCTATATTAATGTATGTACTATAGCCCTTTTTGTCCTGAACAAGTAGCAATCATTTGCTGTCCTACAGGCTGTCTGCATTTGTGAAAGAAATTGTTTAATGTTGGGCCTGAATGTGAGAATAGGTTTACAAAATGGGGAGCTTGGTTAAGTTCTGGGTTTATAATGAACACAGTATCAGGACAAATGCTGCCTGAATGTCTTTTTGATATGAAAAAGTCCTTTAAAGATATGTTACTGCAAATGGTTCTTTTTTTTGGTTTGGTTTGTTTTTTTTAGCTCAGCCCAATTTGTAGCACCTGATGGGCAGAATTCCTCCCATGTGATGTGGAAATGCTACACACAAGTTCTCTTCAGAGCCACCTGGAGTGTTGGAAAGACATCTGGGATTGTCACTGGACTTTGAATCAGGCTGCAAAATGTAGCCTTCCATTTTTATAGTACTTCATATATTGATAAAGCCTTTGCACGCAGTCCTGGGAGGTACACAGTGATACTTTGGTAACCTAAGGAGGGCTGCTGATCATCAAAGTCTATGACTGAGTCTGTAATTATATGGCATATGGGCTTTAGTGATGACCGGCTCAAGTGATAATGGCTTGAGGAGCTCCTGGTCTTCCCTTACAGACTCACACTCATTTCCTTTCCCATAGCGCAATTTACCCTTCCCTCATTTGTCCTATTTAAGTGCTCCCCCCATCCTTTTTTTTTTTGATGATGACTTTTAACAGCAGTTATTTGAACAGCATAATTTACAGCAAGTCATAGAAGTAGCTGTGTGTACAAAGCTGAGGACGTGGCAAATTACAGCTAGGGAGCAGGAATAAGAGGCTGGAGGGAGCAGAGGGGAAAGTTCTTAAAGTCACATTGCAGAACTACACTGTTAGCCTGAATTTCCTCCCTGCTTTTTCTCCTCTCTCCCTCTAGAAATAGAAGGTTAGGCCATTAGAGAATTCAATTGGTTCCAGATGGACCCTTAACCCAGCTCTTCTAATAAAAACATTTTCCTGTTAAACAACCTGTGTCACATGGAATAGATGAAATTCATCTTTAGGATACCGCCACTGAAGCCTGGAAAGACAAACCTGAAGTATGAGTATCTGTATCTCAAATATAAAAGGGTAATGCAACAATGATTTATCTCACAGTTCGACAGTGGTAATTAAAAAAGTAATACTGTAGCAGATATACAATATAAGCTTCTAAGAAAAGTTATAAAAAATTATAGCTGTCTTTTTTAAAGGCAGTGTTCCATTTGCATGTTCTCTATCAAATTCTTCAGAAAAATCAAAATACAACACTTGTCAGTATGACTCTTAAATCATTTCTTTCATGGGCTACTGCCACTGTTAACAAATTTTGTTTTATTTTACTTCTGTTTTTTAATATATAAATCAGAGAGCCAGTTTGGGTTGTAGAGAAATCAGTAACAAAAATCTCCCAAGTTTTCTTATCAGACCATGGTCAATCCTTTCTGCACATTAGAACAAAATCTTTACCATTCTAGAATAACATTTAAGGTACTTGGAAAATAAGAATAGACTGTGATTTTGCATTTGGTAGCAGGTTGTTTAAGTAGCTCCCATCCTACTTCCTCCCAGCCTTCGTTCTGCCCCACGTGCCAACCAGTGTTTTGGCTGGCACAGACATTTGTGTTGCCATGTAGTCAGCATATATTTTATCTTTTACCAGCTGGATCTATTCCTTGATCAAGTTAACTGTACTGCTGCGCAAACAGTTGTGGCAGCAAACGCAAAAGCTGGGAACAACCTGCCAGGAGGGGGGATAGATGCCTGAGCTGCTTCAGCTACAACTGCTAGTGAATAAATGCTCTCAGTACCACAGCCTACGTAGCCTGTCTGTCTATCCTAGGTCCTTAGAGAGCTTCTATTTTGTTCCAATTTCTTTCAAATATATTTATTCACACATTATCTTTGCAAGAAGTGCTGCAATCCCCAGTTTACAGCTATGGAACTGAACTGTAGCAACTTCTTCAAAAATATCTTTCAGAGATACTTAAATTCTCAGCACCTACAATGCTTTCAAAATGAACTTTTAATTGACCTAGATGCTTTTGAAATTACTTGCTTAAAAAAGCAACAATGAAATGGGTTCTAGGCTAGCATCCTAACCAGCAAGTTGTCCTAGCACTCTTGCTTTGTGCATTTCCTTCCATTTTCCCAACAGCGATGGCTGTGATATAATTTATTATAATCATGAAACTGATTATGCATTCTGAAGTCAGCAGATTTACCTTAAAATGACACAGTGCCTCAGTGAAAACCATTACATGTTCACAGTGGAATCTATCTGGGCAAATGAAAAAAAATAAAATGCTACTTGCCTCAGATTCCACCTGCCCTCCCCCAACACACACACTACTCTGTTTTATTCTGTCGCTAGCTGAAATAAGAAAAAATTGAATAGTTTTGTCCATTCTAGAAACTAAAACTTTTACAGAGTCAGGGTTAGTGGATTTTCCCTCCAAGTTTCTGGAGGCACCTGCATTCAAAATGGTTTGTTGTCTATTTGATATTTCAGTACTTTGCTTTGAGAAAAGCTTTTCCACTGCAGTTAAGAGCATTTGTGCAGTGTCTCAGTCTATACAAGCAGTCTGCATACTTTGCTATTATGCTAGCAGAGGTTTGAAATAAAAAGAAAAAAATTGCACCTCCATCTTTTTCTTTCTAACATCTCTTCATCTCAGAAGACAACTGTGTTGCCAGACCATCCACAGAAGGCTGAAATAACTCCCAACTAAATTGGCCTTCAGTAGACCAGAGTCACACATACATGGTTATCTGCTGCCTTGTAGAAACACAACTTATTTTCACCAAACAATGCTTTCCTATGGAAGTTTCTTAGCCTTGAGATAGGAGATCCCTATGTCCTTGTAATTCCTGTTTAGAGGATACAAAAACATCTTGGAGCCTCAGTTATATGGAAACTTAGGAAAAGGGAAAAACACGGTAGCTGGCAAAATGAAGACAGGGCGTTTGCACAAAGGGCTAGATTACCTAATGCAGAACAGAACAAGCTCCCCACCACTGCCCCTTCTGTGCTTTTGCTTTTGAGTAACGCTGCTTCTGCAGCTCGGTTTGTGATCCCTTTTTCCTGTTTGTACTGGTAGGCCTTTCAAACTAGAAGGGGCAATACTGGAATGCAAGGTAACTGCTGCTCTTCTCGGTGGAACCACAAGGAAAAGAATCACATCAGCATCTACTTGCTGCTGTCTGAGGTGCTATGAGATGCATTGCCTCTAGCAGCACTGCATTTTACGTACAGCTGTACAGATAGTTGGAGAAGTTACCATGACATCAAATCACCCCCTCCCTCCATTTTGCTACATGGCATTTACATCTCCCTTCGAGGTGAAAACAGATGAAGCAACAAATACAGCATGACATAAGCCTGGACCTACCCCTGTTCCACCTGGAGCTTGGCCATTGGCTACACTGGAGCAGGGACAAACCCTTTACCTGCACCAGGACCAACATAACTTTGAACAAAAATAAAAGAATATCTGTTGACTCTTGGCTGCTACACACACCTTACAGTTGAGGTCAGGCCAGTTAAACTCTCCAAGCAGTATTGCTGTCAAGACATCCAGCTGTTAAACGAGGTGCAGGCAAAAGATTTTGCTTAATTTCTGGGAATGAGAGAATATCTACTAAAAACTACCACACTCTAAATCCTGCTGCTGTTTCACCTCAAAAGCATTAGGTCTCTAAACGCCAGCTGCTAAAGGAGTGCAGTTTTCTTTCTTAAAGCCTAGGGTACATTTAGACTCTCCATTAAAAGTACCATAAATAATATAGTGACTGCACATGTCAGGTTAATATTAAAAACAGGGGCTGTGTGATGCATACCAAGTAGCCACGCACTCCATCTACATAACAAAATACCAGTGGGTTTCAACCCAGGAAATTCTCCCCACTTGTCTCGGGAGGGGAGCGCTGGAAGACTCTCTCCCAAAAACGACTGTGTCACACCGAGTGCACTCGGCCGGCCAGCTGAACGGCAACCGGCCTGCTGCTGAACGGCAACCGGCCTGCCGAGATGGCCGCTGCTCTGGGCACCCGGGGCCTGTGGCGGCTCTGCAGCCCTTGTGCCTGCCCACGTCGCCGTGTTCCAACCGCAACCCGGGGCCCGGCATGCTGACAGACTCCATTAGCATTAATGCTGCTCTCTTATCTCCCGGTGGCTGGCCGGTGACGGCTGCCTGCCACCACCGACAAGGCCGACACCGCCAATCGGCTCCGGCTCGGCAAGGTCACCGCGCTGGCCGGGCTCGGGATTGGCTCCGGTGCCGCGGCGTGTTATTACTGTCTGATTTGATCGGAGGCAGGGGGTGGTCTCCAATCAAACAGAGAAAAGGTCCTGGAGAAGGTAATTAAATCCTGTCAGAGGCAATTATCGGTTCCAGGGCCATGACTCTGGCACTGAATGCAGATGATCTGAAGCTCTATTCTTGTAGAAATTCAAGAGGGCTTCTGGCACAGATCAGTTAGACATAAAGGAAACAGCAGGCTTTTTGCAAACAATGCGGCGCTCTATTTTGAAGCTTTTTGCACATCTTTTTTCCTCCCTGTTCTCAGAGTTTGGTCACTGCTGATCAAAAATATTTCCTTCTCTCCACATTCTCATTAATTTAATAGATAAGATTTACTTACGTATTAGACACATAATGGCAAGCTACATAAGAGAAATTTTGTTCTGAAACACTGCCCACTTAAAATGCCTTTCATCAAGACAAAACTGCTTTAGACAATAGAAACATATCAAATTGTTGATGTTTTACTGGACAAAACGAAAGCATCAGGATTGGATTATGTATCCAGAAGGGCAATGTCTCATCTCTAAATCCTATGGATGCCAAAAAGCAATAAATAAATGACTTCCTCCTACCGCAGTATAATGATGCCAATACAAGTATATCAGAAGTGCCCTGACATGTTGAAAAAGGCATGCATTTCACTGATGCAAACAACACACTGTTTACATTTAGTTCTACAAAGCCCAAAATATTATTTACTAGATTTTTTTATTTTACTCTGATGTGAGAAACCAACCTGAGGAAAAACTGAAAATTTTACCACAGATTAAAAAAAACCAAACCAAAATAAAAATCTCGGAGTCCTTCTTTAACAAAAGCTTTTCCTGATTTTACATAAGACCTTTCTTCCCTGAAGCATGCATCAATTTATTATTTCAGAGCCAGGTTACAAGCTCAGTTGTGCCACAGCAAATCAGGATTGACATCATTAGAGTATGTGGAATTACTTTAGCTTTTACAGAGAGCGGAAGCGGGGCCTCTGCCTGCCTCAGCCTGGGCTGCAACCACTTCTTGCATCCAGGCATAGGCAGTGGAAGGGAAAAAAGAGCTGGGTTGTGTGAAAGGCCATGTGGGGAAACACACCCACAAACTGCAACTGTCAGTCTTCCTGAACAGGCTTCATTCACTGGCAGCGCATTCTGTTCTGAATTAGTTTTATTGTCTCAAAATATCACCCATTCAATAAAAAATAATGTTTTAAGAAACCCTTCCTTTCACTGAGTTTTGATTTGCTGAGCTGACTTTGTAAACTGCTGTTTAAGTACAAATATTGCTGCTGCTGAAACGTTTCACACAGTATTAGTGTAAGTTCTCTGTTATTTCTGTGAGGGCACTGGGTTTTTTGTCTGCTTGGTTCTCTGCATTTCCCTCACAGCCCCGCGGAGGCCATGGACTTGCATAGCATCATTTCATTTCATATGAATGCACACCTGGAGAGAGGGGATTATAGCTGCAGTTTCACATTTCCTCATGCAGATAAGGCACGGGGCTGGTTGAAAGAAATGAATTTAAGCTTTTCTTCAACATTTCAGTCACCTCATAGTATCAGAAGAAGGTGAGTATGTGGTGGGTCCTATAATTACTAAGGAGGCAGCAGATTATTCCCCTCGTGAGCAAGCACGGTAGAGGGAAAGACCTTTCTCCCTCGGATCATGCCTGGAGGCAGGGCCTTCTGTCAGCCTGACCCTCAGCTCACTTGGGGTCCTGCTCCTGCAACCATGTGGAGTCTCATGAAGCATCTCCTTTTGGCCAGTAAGCCCACATTAAGAACACAGAAGAAAGAAAATTGCACAGAGAAACATAAAGGGAGCGACTACCATAAGCCTAATAGAGCTAAGGCTCAAATTCCATGAGTCTCTATAAATCCATATGGACACTTTCAGTTGTAGAGAGGAGGGCCACTACAACTATAGTAGCAAAGGAACATCTAAGTGTCTATAATTCATTCATCCATGATTTTCAGTGTAAATTTACTGAAAAAGGCATTGCAGTTGGTGACAACCACCACAGTAGTTTCTGAAATTCAAGGCATCTGTCAACTAAGAGTTGAAAGGAGCATGAACTTGGTTTACACACCTATCAAAAAGCTGTCAGGGAATGACTACTTCAGTCGCTACCAACTTCCAGCAGTTTCTAACCAGTGACACATTGCCTATCACCAGCTAGTCAGGCCTTCCCCCTCCCAGCATTGATCAGTTGGTAAATTTTTCCTGTGAATGCTTTTAGAAAAGGAAAATTTTACTTCTGATCGGTGTCTGTGAAGGAAAGTACTGCTATTCCTAGTTTTCAAGAGTAATTTTTAAGCATAAAATGGCAAAACAACCAAGCATCAGATAATACTGTCTTTGGCTTTACAGTACCACCTCTGTCACTGCACTGTGATAACACTGACTCTCATTCGCCTCACTTTAGATCCTTAGCCTTGTCAACGTAAACATATCACATGCATATTCCTGGACCATTTTATAAAGGCCTTAGAGAATTCAAAAGAAACTTAAAAAATGTACTGATGGTTTATACAGAATTGAACAATATTATTGAGAGAACAAGTTGTCTTACAGAAGCTCATTTGCACTATCATTATCGCATACTCTAGTATTCTCTATAAAAGCACATCAAAAGCAGAAGATTGAGGTAGCTCCCTGTGCTATAGCTGTCAAAGCTGACTTCAGGCTTCCATACATTTCTTGTGAAGTTGATACGATCCTGATTATGCAAATGCTTGGCTATTAGAAGATAAGCATAATGCTTCAAATTCATGTTTGTATTTTAAAACCTGCTCATTCATTGTTTGACTCTCCTCACATATAAACCTGTGTGAGAGAGAGAAAATGTATTTCTGTATGTTCCTTTATACCTGCGCATAACATACTTTAGCCTTGTGAAGGTTACTGAGCAGTAATTAGGAGAAATAGCATCAGGCGTTCTTACACCAATATATTTGATTTTTGAGTCACAGGCAGGTCATGTGACTAGTTCTTATTTGTATAAAAGCAAATCTTAATCATCTAAGTAAAGCCACTGTTTTGTTTATGATGCAAAAAGTGTTTTATTTCATGGATGGTCTACAACATTCAGTTCAAATCTATTATTTCACTTACTAGGAAATTTGAGCAAGCATGATAATAAAACTTGACAAAAGCAGAAACAGTGAATATCAAATTGACTACAAATAAATACTTCTTGAGCTTTTTTTGCAGTATTTGTTTATGCGTCATTAATAGTAATACTCTTTAAAACATAAAATCAGAAAGGTCAATAAAATAGTAGATTCTACCAACCATGAAGGGCTAGATTCCTTTAGACAATCCACAATCATCACATTACATACGTAAATTTCATGGAGCCAATATCCCATTTTCTGTGGTTTCTTTCTTCCCACACGTCACACTTCAAATTCGTTTTGACAACTAAACAATGTTTCCTTTATTTCATTATCATTCCCTTATCTAGAGTCAAACATGACAATTTCATGAAGCTTCATGACAAATAAAAAGAAACATGAAAAGACTTTCTGGTAGATAGGTTCTTTATTTTAAAGATTTCTTAAAAAGATACATTGGTAAACAATCCAGCTGCACATGTTTTTTCAGGCAATATCTAACTCTTACCCCACCTCACAAATCCTACTGTAGATCCAATTCTCACGATTAATATTTTCCCTCCTAAAAAACCCCAAACCACTCCCCCCCCATTATTCTTCATGCCTCATTTCTGCGTGTTTTTTTTTTCCTTGAGGCTGAAGCATTTGTATTAATACCCTACCATCAGTATATACATTTTTAATTTACTAAATGCAATAAAAAACATCAGTTGTCATTTGTGTAAGATATAACCATTCATACTTTTTTCAGTTTATGTATAAAAGTAATTTCATTCATTAAAAGCATATATATTTCAGAACAGGGATGCAGCCACTGCTTACTAATGCACAACAACAAAATGAATTAATGCTTAGCCAGGTTCCTTCCATCCAGAGAGTGCAGAAAAACTGAAGGCTTACCAGAATAAAACTGCTAAAAGAAATTGGCAACACAACAGCTTTTTGATTCTGGGACCAGTTTTCATGCCAGACTTCAGCCTGAGCATGTCTCAGAAGGAGCCACAGAACTGCCTGGCTGTGGTTCCCAAACAGGATGTCCTACCTTGCAATGACCGGTGAAGCTCAAGAGCACTTTGATCATGGCCCTCTGACTCCCACATCCAATCCTGCAATGCCAGAGGCTTTCAGGTTGTAGGATGCAACCCCAGAACCTGAACAGAGTCAGGGAATTCAGACCTACTCCTCAGCTGAGGAAGTCTGGCTTCTTCCTTGCCCTTCAGTGCTCTCTAAGGAAGGCTAGAATTGGCCAAATATTCTGACCTATATTGGCACAGCAAAATTGCAGAAGACAGAAGGTAGGTATAAAAATGGCAAACTAGCAAGGTCAGAAGCCGTAAGAAAGAAGTCAAGAAATCAGACATAGGAACTTTAACAATCTCAACTGGTATATCCCCTCATTTTGAGACACAGCTGAAAATTACATCGTTGGTGTTCCCTCAGTGCCATGCCATCACGTTCAACATGCACTCTGAGGCAGGTGGGAAGACCATTTAATGAATCCCAAACACAGGGCAGGAAGGAACATCCTAAATCAAAATTAATTGCCACATCATCATACAATCTGGTTTATAAATTAATCATACTTCATCTTAACAGTACCTTGGCATCTCTCTCCCATTTCTACTGTCAGACAGCACTTGTGGCATCCCTTTTCTCCAATCCTTAGAGATCTCCTCACTTCCAGCCCAAATGTATGTGTCTAAGACCAGGTGATACACAATTTGTTCTTGTGCCAATATTTTCCCTTCTCTTAAGCAGCTGTTTTGTCTGGTGTTCACTTCTTTAACATACTTGTAAAGAGCAAGCAAGCTTTTTTACAGCTTCACTTTGCTAGGCTAAAGAAATCAAACTATTTGAGTCTCCTCTCAGCAGAGAGGTTCTCCATCCCATGGATAATCCTTGCAGCCTTTTTCCTACACCTCTTTCAATTGGAATTGTATAACTGAAACAGGGGTAAGAACAGCATACAATAAGTTAAATGACATGTAGCACTATCACATATATGACCTTAGCAGTTTGCTGCCCCCTTTGCGAATACTTCTCCAAGGGCCTCAAACTATTGCTTTTTTCAACAACCTACATCACAGTGGTAGCTCACCCTCATCCTGTAATCTGCTAATATATTGAAGTTCTTCTTTTTGTTGTAATTTCCAATTGATTAGCTCAGATCTTGCAAAAGAAATCCTTATGACTAGTTTTTTAAAGCATAGCATCATCCTTTGTAGTTTTAAATGCCTTCCCATTTCCATTATCCTCAGTCACCAAATTCTTCCTTTATGAAGTTCATTTCTTAATAACAATGACTTCTTAATTTGGGGGTTTGCAATAATTTAATTATGCTGTACCTGCTTTTTATACCAGTATTATTATATAATGATGATTCAAAGGTGGCCTTTAAAAAAACCCTCCATTCAATTTACTTCAAATCAAAATTTTCTACTTTTAAAACAGATTTTTGTAGAATTATTCAGCTACCTTATGGGTTTTCTCTTATTTCCCTCTACCCCATCCCTCATGGTTTTCCCCACAAAACCCACACAGAATGGTTTATGAAGTCAGATTTAAACAAAAAAAAATCCTTTACACAAAGAATTTAATTTATCAGAGAGAGATGTGGTGTAATTTATCTTCCCTAAATTCACTGGGTGTTATCCCATTTTAAATCAATCTCCAGAACTTTTTGTTTGTTTATTCTTAGCATCTCCTTTTAACTTCTTCTCTAAAGTTCTGAATACTATTAAAGCTAGAACACCAGATAGTTACCTAGGACCATCCTCACTACCATGTATAGTAGTTTTTTGACACCATATTACAATTTTACTGATCTTTTAAAAAGAAAAAGGAACTACAGGAGCCATAGTTTCACATACCATTTTTTTAAGAGTTGTTCAGTTTTGGTTTTTCTCTCTTACTTCATCCCTGCCAAATTTTTATATTATGCTTTTCAAGTTTTCATTTTATTTTGGCTTTACTAAGATCATATTTTCATACCTTCTATTCTCATTAAGAACTGTGTTTCTTCCTTGACAACCCCACCACCACCCAACTCCAACTGGTTTGGCCCAAACTAGATTATTCTCAGTCTACATCTCATTTACACTAAATGCAAGTCCCACTTTCTCTCATCACCTTCTTTTCTTTAAAAATATAGATAAGGAACTATTTACCATTGATTTACATTCAATTTCTTTCCCAAGCCTCAGTCATCTTGGCCTTGGCATTTGTCATGTCATACTTACCAGACAGTTTTCCTACCCATGACAGATCTGTTCCTCTGTTCATTGGCTTCTTTCCTCTTTTCTAGTGGGATTTTTACTCTTAATAAACTTTTAGATGGCTACCCAGCTTAACATCACAAAACTGGACCTCAAAACCTTCCTTACAAGTTTATTCCCTCTTGCTTAAGATGCACATTTCAAACATTTTTTAAACCAAAAGTAGAGAGCAATTCCAGGTCCTGAGTTCTACAGTCCAAGTGACTCCATTGAATAGCTCTTTACTTTGATTTCTGTAAGTCATTTCTTCAAAACCAGCCTGAGATATATTTCTATTTAATTTTAAATTAATCAAAGGATCAACCAAGCCAAGGCTTTTCTCTGTGAACAGCTTCTTGTTATGTACTCACTGCTTACCATAGCGTTGTATCACCTTTTATTTCTTCTGTAACATCTTGATAAAGAAACTCATCACTCTCACACTGAATCAAAATTGGGTCTTACCACAAATTTCTCAATTTTTCACCCATTTTTATGTGGAACGTTAAATCTTTTCACCACAACACAATTCTCAGTGCTCTGTCAAACCATGTAACAAGGTTCTTTGCTCACAAGCAAAACTTAGCCTGGTAGTACACAGCTCACTGCTGATACTTTTCCATTAGGTCACTGTTCAATCAACACTGAAGCATTTTAGTTCCAAACCCCTTGTTTTAGCCATTTTAGTCTTTTGTATTACTTTACAGATTCATTAGCACAGAAAATCACTGATCACTTTAATTTCTATCTTTCCTAAATGAAGCATACGCTTTGACAGTCATGTTTCAGACCCCATCGCTTACCCACCTTGCTTTTAGACTCTCTATTGTGTCTTGTGTCCAGTCTGTGCTAAATATGTCTATTCACCTTACTGTCGAGGTCCTTGGCATTGCTTAGCCCATAAACATTTCAGGTGTTCCTCATGGCATCTGCCAGTTTTCTAATCAGATTAGACAGTTCTCTCAATTCTCTTGCCACATACCTGACTATTATCACCACCATTATGTCTCTCCTGATTAACGTTCATAACAAGTGCCACAAGGCTACAGTGAGCTAAGGGAATTAGAGTTTAATTTTCTTTTAATGATAGATTAGTATACTTTTCATCTCCTTAGCTTCCATTTAAAGGGTAAAATTATTTTACACAATTATCAATAGTTCTTTATATCGATATTAACACACTCAGGTAAGCTGCCATATTTGTCATAGAGATTTTCTTTATATCATTTCCCTTTTTATAAGAGAACTTCTCTAACTGTCACACTCATGCTTGAAAAGCAAGCAGGCAATATGGCTGATAATAATTAGCTCAGAGTCTGAACATTGAGAGAAGCAGCCAATCCCCACTCATGGCAATGGGATCAAGATTTCATTCCTACCAGTAGTACAGTTAAGCATGACGGCTACTGCAAGGATTGATGTTTGAGATCAAATACATTATTATTAGTTTAGTTGGCATCTGGTGGATCCTAATAATTGTACTATAAGTCCACCTTTGCAAATTCTGTTGGTATTATGGTTATTACTTAAACATAAGTCCCAAGCTGCATCTCATAAAATTTATTTGGGAAGAAGAGACTTGACCAAAGAATAGGGAACAGAAAAATAAATTCAGTCATTTTTGTTACGGACCTTATAGTAATCATCTTTTCCAATACAAACTTTAAAAAAGAATAGAATTCATGAGCACTCTTGTACCTGTTCCCTATTCGACGCTAGTTCATTAGTATATGATAGAAATATTTCGTTTTGAAGCACAGTGTTTCTTCTTGGGAAGTAAAAGAAGTATAGATATAGCAAAGGTTTAAGGTCTGGGATTTTTTATGAAGTCACCTTTTTCTGTGATGTTTCATGACCCTTTTACCTTGACGGACCCCATTAAATGACTCAGGTTGTCGAGAGTATGTTAGAAAGTTTGATTCTTCCACAAAAAAATAAAAGTAAAGAAAAAAAGTTAACTGCAAGCTGCATGCCTTTCAGGAAGCCAGATTAAAAAAAAGTCTGCTACTTTGGGACTAGTGTTTCTGGAGATGAGCAAAGGTGTTAAAGTCTCATTAGAAAGACATAATCCTCTTATCATTGCATTTTTCAAACAAAATAATATATTTTAAACCATCCAGGTTTACAAAAGAAAATTCTGCAATATTTACAGTTGTGCCATGTAACAGGTGTTCATCCTCATGTACAAAACCTACACACAAGAAAAGGATGGGAAGAGACATAGCCAGCTTCCTGCTTTGTTCTGTTCTGACACCTCTGTATTTCTGCCTGACCAAACCTATATCAAAAAGGCTATCTGACAAAAAATAAGGTAACATTTGACAAGTAATTAAAATAAGAGAATTAAATTAAAAGTAATTAAAAATTCTGCAGTATTTCAAAGGTTGATTTTAAATACTAACTTCTGTTTTTATAAAAAGCCTTCTGTCTCTGTTGATTACAATATACACTTTCAAAAGCACACAAGTATCATTTCATCCATTGCTCATATTTACTGCAGCTTAGAAGAGGAATCATTTTATAAAAAACTCTTTGAAACTGCAGAGAGAAATGAAAAACAATTTAAGTTGCCCAAAAATGAAATTAAGTAATACAGAAAGAATATAGCTCTGGACTTAAAGCTCAAGTTAGCTTTAAGCCTTACTCATAAGGCAATACCCTGAGTGTAAAATCATTCCCTTTGCACTACAATATAAAATACGCTCAATCCTGACCATCAATAGAGGCTGCCTGTTAGGTCATACAAGAACACAGTACATGTAAATGCAATAAGGGAGCAGAAACCATCTGGCAATAGGGAAAAAAAAATTAAAACACCAAAGGGTCTAAAATGCTAGCCAAAGCCCTGGTAATAACTGACTTAGTGTGATTATACATGGAGACATATTCCATCTGCAAGCAGTTGCAAGTCTTCCTACCTATTTTGCATTTAATGTCATGTCTCTCATTAGCTGTATAGCACCAAGATGCCATAGAGTGAAACCGCTACTGCAAGTCTGTAGTAAATAAAATATGCTGAAGAAATAAGGTTGCTGCTTCCCCAAAATATTCTGTTAAAATGCTTTGCTGCCCTCTCCCTTCCCAAGCAGTGTAAGGGATTATTTTTCCATCAGGAAGAGTCAGGTTCCGGAATGCATTCCTAAAATTCATTGTATTGTGCTAAATGGCTGGAAGATTGTTTACACTACCATGTTTAGCACATATTGCTGGGTTTGTTATTTCTCGGAAAAGTTTTGCTTTCGTCTGATCGTCAGTGCCTACCACTGTCATTTTTAGGGTGCTGACAGGTTTTCTGACAATGTTATTCCAATGTAGCAGCATCATACTGCGGATACCCAAGTTTGACTGGTAAAGCAGAGATGGTTTACTTGCTTATAAGAGAAGGTCACAGATGTGAAGGAATTGGGTGTCTCAGACTTTCCTGTATGTGAATCCCCTTTGAGAATCCCATACCTTTAAGAACAAACTGCATTCCAGAGAAATAACGTCATGTATGTCTTCCACTTCTGTACTCTACAACCCTTTTACTTAAGGATATCAAACTTTTTGCCTCTCAACAGAAAAACTATGAATTTCTGAGAAAACATTTAGTGTACACATAAAATACACTAAAAAAAGCTGCTTGAAATAAAACCTGTATCAAGTTATTTCAATAAAATAATATTAAAATATTTATTTTAAGTACAATATGCTCCCTCTCTAATGGCCATATCTGCAAATATAAAAACTGAGCACAAAGAAATCCAAACTGACTGAGGACAGCCAACTTTTTTATTGAACATCCTTATTTTCTATTATTCTTCATCTGAGAATTGCTTGAAAGTTAAAGATTGACCCCAAGAGAGTTACTGCAATTTACACAAGGATAATATTGGCATAGTTTTTTAGCAACAAATTTTTAAGGAAAATAGGAAGAAATTTTTACTTGTCTGTTGATAGTCATTTTCCGAAAGTTAACATCTTGTCAGAATGAGAGAGAAGCACTGAGAAGGTTTTTGCAACAATCCGCACTTCTACATTTTGTTTAGAAGAATACCTGTATGGGGCAAACAAGTGCGATGCAAACATTCCACCCCTGGGGGCTGGCGGGCACCATCACAAAACCCGTGGGCAAAGAGGAAATTGTCTTCAAAACATGCATGAAAGCTCCCAAAGTGTGTTCTCCAAATGAAATATTGTTTTAACTCTACAAAATTATATCAAGTGTGGTTAGTTATGCTACTTCTGCAAGTAACCAAATTATGAAAGAATTTGAGATGAATAGCTAAATCCAGATCATATTGAGGACTTTGGTTGTCACATATTCATACAATCCAGAATAGCATTGCCATCCACCTGCATGTACTGATCTGAAGAGGTGTAAACTGCTAACACAGCTTTGACCAAAAACTTTAGAGAAGATGAAACAAGTATTTAATGAAAAGAATTCCACATAGTTTGTGTGATTTTAGGTGCTTTCTCTGGCAGTACAGTTTTGTTCTTGGTAAATTGCAGTTAAATATGCACCATAAACAAAAGCATCAATCAGAAAGTTGCATTAGAATCCTAATTAGTACTGTTGCAGACGGTCTTGTTGCAGCAAGTTGTTGAAACATGACGTAAAATAAACCAAAGTTTCTTCTACGTTTTTTTTCATAGTCATGGTATTACAAAGCCATAAATACTTGTAATAGCACTAGTACCCATGCGGACAATAGCTCACACACAGCTTAGGTAATTAGAAGCTGTTTTATTTGGAAAGAATACATTAATATTGGCCAAGACAGCATAAGGGTAAGTCATGGTGTTACTTATGTGAGACTGACCGTGATAAGGAGATTATATGAGCTTTGCAATGTGATAAGCCTCTGTGGGCTGAATAATTTCAGAAGCTTGGGAAGACTGAAAGCATTTATGCTGTACTGAGTAGCAAAGAATGAAAAGATCCCTGAGCCAGGGCTGAGCATGTTACCTGCAGAACTAGGAGCAGAATAGTCACACCTGTGTAATACTGTACCATGGTTAATTACCTATTTTTGCAGTTCACTGTAATCATTCAGAAGGGGGTTGGGGGTGGGGTGGAATAACAAACATAATCAACAAGCAAGGGAAAATAAATAGTAGGAACCAAATGTGCTGAAAAAAACCCACCACAGAACACCCACCCTGATCATTCAGTAATAATTTATCTGAAAATTCCTCCTGCACACATGTAACTTTACCTGATTTATTCAACTTTGTGAACTGAATAAAAGACTGGTAAGGCAGACACACCAGGATATTACTTTAGAAAGCCATGTACAAATGGCAGAATCAGCATCAGTGATTTGTGACTACTCTTGAAGAAATTAGAAATAATTGCAACCTTTCATTACAAAACCTGTCATGTGGTATCTGCAAGCAATTTGGTATAAAACTAATCTTGACGACTGAGTCATTGCCAAACCTAATAATTTGCTGCATAAACTTTCAACCACATAATTGCTCAAGGTGAATGCAAGAATCTATAACATTAACTGTTACTATATCAAGACCCAATCATACAGTTCTCAATTCAAAGAAATTGGGACTGTAGGATCAGGCTTTCAATTAGTTTTTCTCTTTGAACATAATGTGGGTTAATGTGAACCTAAATTTCATGAAATAAAAAGGGAAAGACATAACAACATTTCTATTTAGCAAGTTTATTTGGGATTATTCCCATGAACTGCTGAATTCACAAACTTGCTTGACAGGATTTCAGGATTTTGCAAACATACATAAACTGCTTCAGTAAAAACAACAACAAACATAATTGCACAAAGTGAAAAATTTGTTATTATTTATCACAAATCAGATTAAATCAAACATTTTTTCAACTTGCAGACTGTGGATTAAGCATCCTCACCACACCACAGTTAATAGCTATACCTGGATTCTACATCCTACTTCCATTTCCAAACAGTTGGCTGACCCAACATTTCTCTGCTGTACAAACCCCTACTTCTTATTTGATTATATTCTTCCCCTTGAAGAGTTCCTACTGAGTTTGCAATTTAAAAAAAACCTACTTTTTATCATTTTGTAAACATTATACCATTAAATATCATTGGTCTGCCCCTGTACCACGTGAACTTTCACTAGTTTCTTGTAAACCTGATGTAAAGTCAGCATTTGCTATTAGTATCTGTCATGGAAATTATGTCAGAAAGCTCCATTTCCATTTATCTTGTTTTGCTACCTACCATTGTTATAAAATAATTACCATTACATGTATTTGTAGCATACTTCTATGTACACGCTGTTTTTCTGTTAATTTTGTTTCAAGGATTTGGAGGGAAAGGTGGATTGGCAAGGGATTTCAGATGCTCCCACAACATGTGAAAATAAAGTTCAAGTCACAGTATGGTGCAAAGCATTATTGGAAAAGAAGAAGAAAGAACTCTGTCCTACAATGTGTTGAAAGCTTCCCAAAAGGTGAGAGTTATTTCAGAAAGTTTATTTTAGGTAAAAGAAAGCTTTTTTGAGGAATTGGTAACATAGGATTACACATTACAAAAGGTTGCTTTCCAAAGTAAAGTGGAATTACGTTACTTCTCTTTTCAACATATCCTACTTCTCTAGGAAAAAGATACTAGAAAATCTCACCTGCTTGACAGCATGTATGTATGCATATGTGTAGATTTTATTTTTTAGCAAAACCCAAAGCTAGAAACTTGTTCCTTAAAAAAAAATAATTATTAAATGAAAAAACCTCTCCTTCATGTTGAGTAAAAAATACACTAGGTTTGCATACGAGAAGTATAAAGATTCCTTAGAATACTATTTTTTCTACATTTCAAGGAGCCTTGAAAGATGAAATGTTAAAATTTCATTCTACCAATTCCACCCTAAATCAACCAGCTGCGTCCTGAGGACCAAATACATCCTGTGAACTTAAGCTTTAACCTTGCAAGATATCAGAAGCTACGCAGAGTTCCTCCCTCTCCTCTCCCACACCTCTGCTTGAGCAGAACTCGAAATTCTGAAACCAACATTCACCAGAGGCATGGCTGAAACCTGAGCATAGGCACATATGTCTGTGATGGAGAAAGAAGTTTTAGAAGCAGCCTTCTCTTTGACATTTCCTAGCACATGCCTTTCTAGCATCCCAAAGCTCAGTACAATGTCTGCTATCAGCCCTGAATGAGACACCTAACTCTCTGCCACAGGTTCAACAATGACCCAAGGTCTCCAGGCCATACAGTGCCATCCACTTCCATGGCTGACCCCCAGACTTTTGGCACTGCACTTTATAATGCACACAACTTTTTGCCTTTATGCAGTTCACTTCAAAAGAGACTGCCCTTTGAAAGGGTGCAAAGTAATCCATACAAGTAAGGTGTATAATCAGTTCACTGTTTGCAGGGATGAAACAAACCATTCCATAGAGGAAAGAAGTTAAGAGTCATTATGTCATTAAAGACATATGTGTATCATGAAGATTGTTTCCCTAGCATACCTAACTTGCACACACTGCCACAGTGTTGTCTACATATACTTGAACCTACATCTGCTTGATGGGTAACCATCACTTCTGCTGCACCTTTCACTAGAGAAGGGGAGAACAAGGGAAGAGAAAAAAGAGGAGACAGAAAGTAACCCTGTCTTTAACAGATGCCAGTACAACTTGGAAGCTCAGCAGCAGGTAAAGTCAGCTAACAAGGACAGTGAACTCCCCTGCGCGTAAGCATGAGATCTTTTACAATGAGCCTGCACTATGTTACTCTAGAAAATTTATGCCTATGCAGCAATGAAGCCACCTATTAGTCCAAAGGATAAAATTTACAAAGTGTTTCTGAATGAATGAATTTGACTGATGTTGTGAAGCAAAACTTGCAAGACAAGTAGACTGATTTTTTGCAGTAAGCTTAAAAATAAAATTAAATCTAGAATTTATTTTTTTTATTGTTACTCCTACAAACCTCACAGAGACTATAAGTAACAGAGCTGTAGTAACTACTATTAAGAACTAAGTCCCTGGAGGGAAAAGGAGTAATTTTTTTAAACACTGAAGTTGTCCCTAGATCCAACCAAAGCAGGTAAAAGATTTGATTTCTCTCATGCATTTCCAGTGCAAGTGACCTCTGTATACAGCCAGGCACCTACATCAAGTGTAAAGTTAGCCCTGTTAATGCAAACAAGTTCTTTATTGATCTACAGTAGTGAAGACTTCAGCCTGCACAGTAAAATAACAAGGGGAAAAATCCACGTACAATTAAGAAAAAGGATTTTTTGGTTTGTTTTAGTGTTTGTTAGAGCTCACTACCATCAAAAGCTACTTCAATAAATTTCACATAAAAGTGGAAATCTTCAACCATTTTTCCCTTTTTCATGATAGTCCAAGTATTCCAAGGTACAAATGACTGAAACAACAAAGAAAACAGACCAAAGTTTTATCTCATTAAAGCTATTCAAAGAAATTATTTCCCCCCTTGAACACAGTGGTGTGAATGCAACAAACAGGCACCGTGTGGAAGGTCTGGGTCATGTGGGTAGTAATAAGTCATTGCTTCTTCATGAGACAATAACAAAATACATACAAAGGTAAAAGGGGAATATTTATGAGCAAAATCAGTAAATGTGAGATTGATTTTGCCAATTTGTTCCCTTAATCTTGTCATGCTGTAATCAAGTCTCAAGTTTAGTTAGATTTTTCCCTGCCCCTCATCTAGAATTCAAGCAAGCAGTTGTGTTTAATCAGTGCAAATGGACTCTGGCTTTCTAGACCCCAAGAGGCTGTTCACTAATGTGTATGTAAAAATAGTTTCATTTTGGGCAGAGCTCTTCTCTGTGCTCCTGAAGATTAAATGGTGAATAGATTTTGGATGGTCAATCGCAGTGAGATGAATTTTACTTCAGTCAGAATTGGCAAGTGTACACATTGCAATTCAATGAAAGAAATCCAAGTTTTCTTCCTTTCACTCTAAACAATTTCCCCACTAATTAATTTATTGTATAAAGCATGAAAACCTGTAGGATACCACATCAAATATTTCCTTAACTGTAACTAAGTAAGAAGGACAAAAAGCTTGAGAAGGCTTCTGCATAAGTATGAAGAAAGAGAAATACTTGCAAAGAGGAAGGTGGTCTTCTATACTCAAAGCAGCTACTATGGTTCCTCCTGCAAAGGTTCTCTTTCACCGATGAACAATGCACTTCAGTTGCCAATGCCAGTATACACAGAAATAGGCTTCAAAGTTTGTATAGAACTTCAGGACCTAAAAAAAAAGAAGAGTAAAACCATATTTTTGCAAGATTATATTTGCATAGATTATGTGGATAAAGTATATAAAATGAAGAAGGTCAGTTAGTAAAAGGAGCCTCAAAACATGTTATACAAATATTAAAGTTATTCAACCTAAACTCCTGGAAGTCCACTATAATTGCTTCTTTTATATCTGGCATTGCACTTCAACTGCTAAATTCCTTAGCTTCCAAGAGCAGACTTATGGAGATGCTGTACTGTTTGATTTGGCACTATTCACAAGCCTTGGCAGATGATCAAATAGAGGGCACAGAAGAGCAGGAAAAGCCTTAAGAAACTGTCTGGGCTGCTGTCGTTACTACCTCCATAGAGAGAAAACTTATGAGTAAGCACAAAGTAGCTGTATGTATTATTCTTGTTTAATTTTATACTGCTTTTTTATATACCTTGACAAAATAAACAACAGCATTTCTTCAATAAATACTAATTTCCATCCAGCTTAATTTACACCTCTTCCCTCTCCAACAGGTAGAAATTTAAATTTTTCCTCTTTGCAATATTTTGGAATATATGAGTCACTAATGTACACTAACTGAAAACTGTTACAAAAAGCAGCAGGAAGAAAACAGGACGATTTAAAATGTACTTTAACAAAAATCACAAATTGTAATATGATTAAAACTGGAGGATTGAAAACATTATGTCTATAAATATCCAAGGGACATAAAACTGATTTTTTGCAATTTTTAGATTCAGAGCAGTGCTTTGAACTTCAAGAGGACCCAATAATAAGCTGGGGAGTCCTGAAAAGCTGCCAAGAAAATTCTGCTCGTGTAGAATACCAGGGGGAGTGCGGGGGAAGGATGTCCAAGTCACCCAGAGGTGGTAAAAACTAATCCCAAGATCCCTACACATGACTGGAAATTCACGGAAAAGCCTTCCATGTAAACAGGAATCACCCGATATCACTACAATCACAAAAGCTTTTACATGCAGTGTTTAACTCTTCATATGATCAGGCCCTGTCAGGTGATGGGGCCGAGGGAAGACAGAAGAGCTGCTTGCTAACATCCCAGTCCTCCTGTGCACTACAGCAGGCAGCTGATACTTGAGAAAAACCACACTGTGTAGCAACGTCTTCCCTGCCTGTGCTGACAGCATGAACCTTCCAAAACCTGCATGGGCGTAGGATACTTCCACTCCTACTGAGCATTGCTCCAGTGGGAGCAGGGAGGAGAAAGAGAAGGCTCGTGACTATAAGGGGAATTAATGCTTCGAGCAGTTTAACTCCTATTCAGATTTTGACTTGGAGAGCTGCCAGGTTACCAGAGAAGCAAGTCATACGGAGCAGCTGTTGCCCAGTTATGATCTCCTCTCTCCCCAGACTTCCTCCACATAAAGGCAGCAGATCTTTGTCAGCAAGCTGGGGCTTTTTAAGGCCCCCACATTAGAGAGAAAGAGCCAGAGCTCTTTACTTGGCTATAGCTTTGGCTGTATTTCCTCCCCAGCTCTGCACTTGAAGTGGAGAAAAGCATATTACGCTCTGTGCTGTATGGCACTACTGGGTGATGCCCTTAAGGCAATGGGCAGTGGGGATGAAACCCAAAATAAAATCTCCTGGTTTGTGCACAAAATACACAGCCTCTTCTAGCTCAACAGTTCTGAGAGTCAGATGACTTTCAACCTAATGTCCAGCCACCAGCGGACACAGAGACACCCTTTGTACACACGGCATCACGCTCGGCTACAAAGCTCAACATGACTTTCATGCACATGAAAACAGTCCTCACAGAGGATTACATAAAAGCCATCCCACAATCTTCCTCCTTTTCCAAGATTTTGAGATGACTTCCCCTTTCTTCCTCATCTGCCACCCCTTCAGGCACCATGCTTGGGGACAGATATTGCACGTTAGCTAGCATGAATGCAGAAGCAGTGTCTTCTCCTGAATGACACCTTCATCACCTTATTCCAAGACTTTAAAGTCTTTTATGGTCAACTATGCTCAGATTCGCCACATTGCAGAAACTGAAGAGAAGCTTCCTAAAATCAGATGTTTTATCTCATGTCCCTCTTGAAAGCAAGCCTGAAGGCTCTAATGCTTACTCTACTTGCATATGTACCTGTACAAGTGCATTAAACTGAAGGTCTCAGTTTCTATAAAGTGTGCATTTTTTAAATGTTCAACTGCTTTACTATACTACTTTGACAGGTATTCTTGTGACAGTTCAAAAAAAGAATGCATTCCCTACAGACAAATGCTTTTTACTGATTTCCTTCAAACCTTCTTGCGAAGCACACTGTATGATTACTGGGTTTATTATTCTGAAGCAGAACTATCCAAGTGAGCAGCATCCAAGAGCGATGCATGTCTGTACAGTTGCTCTAGACAAAAAAAATTCATCTAGTGGCCAAATTCTAGTTGCAGTTATGGTCCCTTAATGAAATTACATCTTAATGGAATTGACCTACTTATACATTAAGACTACTGTACCTAAAATATAACATAGATGGAAACATATTCTTTGTCATTTTAGCTGCAATTTATGATATTGATTTTAACCCCGGATCAGACCTTGATCTAACTAAGTGCACTGTAAATCCAAAAATCCTGACCTCCAGACCAAACATTTGTTCTTTATTATAAGTGCAAGCAGACTGCCTCACATTTGGGTGACGGATGTGACCCCAATCTCTCAGTTAACACCCCGGTTCAAAGAGTAACCCTGCCACACGCAACTTTATTGTTATGAAAATTATACAAGAGCGCTAACCGACACAAAGTAATAATGACTCCTAGTTCTCAGTGACACCAAGAATCACCAGGGTATTTTCTTGTGAAACAGGAAAAAAAGGTGCTAGTTTGCAAACAGAGTAAGAAATCTTTGATTCCTTTATACCAGTGAAAGTTAGGGGGGAGAGTGTGACTTCATTTTCTTTTAAAACATATTGAAGCATTCAACCTCCCATCACAAGGCCCTCCTGCCCAGATTGAGATGTTCTTGAAAGATTTATTCACTGCAAGTAGAAGCATGGGAAACCTCCAGAGATTTGTAATACCTATGTGCTGATCCTCCTACAGTAAATGAAACCTAGATCTTCCACAGATATTTAGGTGCCCATTTCCTATTGGTTTAACTGGACTGGGCACCTAAATGCCTATAAACCTATTTATGCTTCACCACTCGTCTTCCTCCCCAGTAAATGAAGGTAATACTGTCTCCCTGCTTCAAAGAAGGCTCACGAGAATGAACGACTAACATCACTGAGTCATTTCAAATTATATTTAGCTGCCTAAATAACTTTGAGGACTTGGGCCTCAGGGACTCTAGAAACATAGGCAATAGAGCAGCTGCACACAGTGTTTTAGGCTTACTACCTGTAGCGAATGAGATTTTGAAAAGTAACTTAATCACAACAACAGGATTTTTAAAAAAGGAAATTGTGATTCTAATTCTCCTACAAGTACAGGAGACAGGTTCTCTAATTCTCCTCTGTGCCTTTCAAAAAATCTCTCTAATGAATTATTAGACTTTTTATGACTGAACTACCCCCTCTTTACAAAGCTGAGTCCACATCTGAACCACGGAGCAAATCAAATGTAGTGGACCCATTTAATCCAAGAGAGCTTCTCTACGTGACTAGAAACACAGACTCTTTAAACTGGTCTATTATGTTTCACAGTCAGTTACAAATGTTCATCTCTCTTTCCTTCTTGCAGACATGACGAAGGCAGCAGTATTGTCTCAGGACTCATACACTGTATATCATTTTACATTAAATCATTAGAAAGAAATAGCACATAGGAAGAACAACAGGAAGCAGAGGCAAGTGTTCTGCAGTACTGTAATTACTGTAATCTTCATTTTAAAAGAAGGAAATCCATAGGAAAAACAAACAAACAAACAAAAAACCTCAAATGTAATCAAACTCACATTTATCAGTGGTTCAACTGATTTACCTGAATAGAAGCACCCTGGTCTGCAAGGAACTGGGATTAAGAATGTATTTGCTGAACTGCCAATACTTCCAAATGGTAAATGACAATACAAAACATCATGACTGCAGGAAACTTAAGAGCCTTATCCAAGTTGTTAACAACTGTAGAGGACACTTTTATGCAGGAGACATGAAATGAATTCCTTGGATGTCCCTAAGACTCCACTGAACAGCAGTAAACTTAACAGAAACTTTCAAAATGCCAGACCTGAAAGACCACAATCATTTCTGACTTAGCATGTCACCTTTGATCAGTCACTTTCCCCTTGGCCCATCATTTTTGGGTTGTGTTTACTTACGAGTTACAGTGTTGCATGGACTTAACAGGGGTTAAGTGAGTTCAGTGCTGGAAGTAGCTCAGCGCTTTTTGGATGAGAATGCTTTGCTTTGGGTGTCTGATCTCAGGAGATGGTGCTAGAAAAGGAAAGCACTTTATCTCAACCACTACAAAAGACAGTAATAGTGCAGAGTCCTAAACACTTCAACTATTTTTAGATGCCTCATTAAGTCTTCAGGATAAGATTCTGGAACAAAGACTTAACGTTTTTATTTAGCAAGTGATTTCAAAATTCTAAAGAAAGACAAAGACAATGCTATGAAAGAGAAAAGGGGAGGAAGCCAGACAAGATTGCCATCTCATGGAAAAAAAAAGTGTGCTCTTCACACAGTAATTCTCCCTAATCTGTAACAGTTTATTTTATGCCAATATAATGCCTTTAATTTTGAACAGGATGACAGGGCAGTTCTTGGGAAGGTACACCTTCATGACTATGATGTATGTTTTTCAATGGTGCAGATAAGATTAGAGAATTCTGAACTTTAATAACACATAACATTCTGACCAGATGACAATCAAGAAGATTGGAAAAGGTCTAAAACATCAACCATATGAGCAATCATCAATAACCCACCAAATACTTCTTCCAAAAAGCAGCCCATAAAAGCAGGATTGCATCCCTACCAGTGCATAGAAACAAAAGAACTTTTTCTTCTGTTTTCATGGAAATATTTACAAATCAGAAAACTCAGATAAGAAAGCATGCATTTCGATAGATGCCTCAGATGCCCAGAAAATCATTACTTTTTGCACACTAGCTATGTCACTGTGTCTGTGCTTCATAAGGTCTCCTGTACATAGCTCCAGAACACAGTCAGTTACCACCTTTCCCCAGTAGCTTCTCTGGAAAGCCCAAATCTACAGGAAAGACAACATTTAAAATACTAAAGGAAGTTCGTGATAGGAAGCAAAAAAAAAATATACATCACAGTGTACTTTAACTATTTCAGAAGCACATATTACATTTGCCCTTCAGATCAGCACAGTGGTAGCCTTACATGCAACATGCAATTCTCGAGTCATATACTGAAGTCCTCCTTTTCTTCAAAACTTCCTTATGGAAGAAAAGAGTTGCTGTATGCAGCAAAGTATGTGTACCTCAATGTAATCTCATATTCTAAGCAAGTATTGCTTTAAATTATTTTCCTAACATGATAGATCATTTCTTCTTACATCTATTTCTCTTCCCTTAGACTGAGGGTCCTGGAAAGCACAGACAGGAGCTTTTTGGAAAGCATCCAACTACCCCCATCAAAATAATGACTTTTGCTTAATGAGAATTAACTCTGTTATAATAAAGCACAGCAAACAACAGAGATGCTCTGGCTTGATTTTACAGAGATGAGTTGCAGTGAAACGCTGAAATAAATGATAATGCCAAAGGAAAAATTCTTCAGTGTTGTCAAACTGTTCACAAAGCGGTAACGTGGTTCATTCATTTTCAGCTGCAATACCATGTTGAAAACATACTTTTGCTGGTCTGCAGTTGATTGATGTACATTACTCATATCAGGCTAATGGCACTTTATTTTCCAACAGTAGCAAGTAATGAGTGACCTTGAGTGCATATTGTTTTGCTGAAAGGTTTTGTTGCTTCGTGTACTCTACGAGCACCCCCAAGGAAATGAGGGCCCTGTATTGGTGTTTTTCAGCAAACCTCATTTCTTTCATGGCTTTCTGTAAAAGAATTTGATACAGGGATAGAAGCTAACCTCAGTGAGTAAATGAAATATTGATCCACACTACTCTGGCCTTGCCTTCACCTTGTCCCAGGGCTGTGAGTTACTGACTTTTCCGTTTTGGCTGTAATAGGAATTATTACAACAGGTCTGTGCGAGTAATTACTTGGCATGGCAAAAAGGAGGGTCCATCATATATTTCTGTAGAGACGCTAGTTTCCATCAGCCCAGCAGTCTGCTTTTTTGGCCCTGTCTTTCCTACTCTTGATTCAATTCTTTTAACCATCATTAATCAAGTTCCTTGTCAGTAGAAGTTTATCAAAAGTATTAAGTGAGCAAGGTTGCATGGCGTCCAAAAAAAAAAAAAAAAGCCAAGAAAAAGAAGCACCAGTGCAGGGCAGTAAATTTCAAAATATGGAAGGCTGGTTCCATGATATATATGAGTGTCTCTTTAGCTGGAATGAGCAGTTTGTTTTAGTGATAGATATTGTAGTTTGAGCCGTGATAGAATCCTTCTCAAGTTTATATGTCATAGACCATCGTTTATGAGAGACCATGTGTTTCTAAACGGTGAAGGTCATGGCTGATGGCAAAAGTAAAAGCAGTAGTGATTCATTAAAAATAGTTAATAAGGCCTGCTATTGACAGGGATAAATACCAACACACTGCTTTCTCAACCCACAAGCAACGAGTTCAGGCCATGTTTCTTCTGTGTTTTCCACCACTCCTGATTGCCAGACAGCTGTGAACATACATAGAGACATAAGCAAGATTGCTTCCACCCTGTTAATAATAGATGCAGGATGGCTTTCCAGTGTGAATGACTTCACTAGATACAGATTTTCCAACCAGCGGCTTTGGCAGACTGACTAAACATTCAACTTGCAGTGATTTGTGAGCTAATAATCAAGTTTACACTGTATACTGAATTCTTAGGGGCCAAATACATTTGCTAGCTATGCTGTTGGCATCCCATCCCTCAGTTTTAACACCAACTAATGTCCCAGTAGAGCCCATGTAGTATCAGTGGAAGCTTTGCTTGCATAAAGGACAATAAGATGGGACCTCACAGCATAATAATGGCTAAAATACTAATGATGTTTATTGTATCCTTAATCAGAAAAATGTAATTTCCTTAAGCTATTTCTGTGCTATTCAGAAAATGAACTCTTAAAATCCAGTTAGAAATAAAAGATTTCAACTGGTTGTTGTGGTACTGTTCCTTTTTTTGGTTTTACTTCATTTTTAAAATGCAAACAACCAACAATCATCATTAAAACGGAGGTTTAGTCCACTTAGAAAAGCTTACAAATATATTTTGCCAAACAGATTTGGGACTGCATTTGAAAAAAAGAGTTTGGCGAATGTTCTCTCATGGACAAAACTCTACAGTACACACAAATGATAGTCCGTGGGATTACCTATAGTTTTGGTTGGTTGGTTTGTTTTTAAATAGAGAAAGCTATGCTACTAATACATAGTCATTACTGATTTAAAAAAAAAAAAAAAAAGCAGAGCAACAACTCACAGTCTCCAGAGATAACATCAACTCCACCTGATTTTATTACACCTGGGTGTTCTGGGTCAGTGGAAGAACTGGACAGAATTCGAGACTCTGTTTAACCAGACACAGGATCCGGATTATCTTTAGTATAAACTAGTACAATTGCACTGAAGCGAATGAATATAAACTGTTTGTTAAAATGAAAGGACAATTTCCTGGCCCTTTTAGCTTCATCAAACACACAAGCTTTAGCTCTCACAGATTCTCATCTTGAACAGAGCAGAGGCAGACTCTTATCAACTTCATTGGTACAATTATATATTGCAATAAGGTTTGTTGTATCCATTTTCAGTTCTGACCCTTCTTTGCTAACTGAACGTTTTGTCGTGTCTGTCCTGGCATTTCCCTACCTTTCTACCTAGCTAACACACTAGCTAAGATGAGCACAGGGGAGGATTCTCATTTATTTTAGGAAAAAAAATGACACTTATTCTGCTCAATTGGCTTCCTTCATAATCTTTATCTCAACTATTTAGAGAGTTTCATTTCTTAGTTGATCTTGAAGGACTATCAAAATGAGTATGATTAACGACTTTGTGCTCTGCTTGAGTGGACACTGGAACAATAACAGCAGCAAATAAAAAAAGAAAAAAATAAAAGGAAATCTACTGGTTAATTAAAAATAGTAACAAAGAGAGAAAATGAAAGTGAATCCATTAGGGCTTGGTTAATTTTGCCATTTCCAGTCCTTTGTTCTTCATATGATACATATGCTTTACAGCTGCCCAGATCAGAGCTGAAATCCCGTAATTACAGTTGCTCCCGCACTTTCCTTCCTCCTGCTTCACTGTGGAAAAAGAAATTTGATTTTTTCCTTACTTGCTGGCCTAATACAAATGTTTTCTTAGGCAAGCTGGGAGATAGGTCCATGTTGTCTAGCTGATAACCCTTCTTAAATGTAGTTTTGTCTCAAATGTTTTTACTTTTTGTAGGCACTGATTAAATGCTACTTCCCTTAGCCAATCATCTGCAGAAACACCACCACCCTCTAAATTAGAGGGGCAGACAGTGAAAAATATTTGATTACTAAGTAGAAAGGTAAATGAGACATATGTTTTGATTATTTTAATGCTTATATTTTGATACTTCTATAAAAGGATCAGTTACCCTAATATAGTCATCTTGAGAAAGACAGTCTGCAGTGGTTACAAATTGACTTTTTATGGAGAAAATAAGACTGTTCCTAACCTATTGCACTGATATTATATTTTGTTAATATTTTATGAAATAAAAGTCCTCCCATTAAGGGTGGCAAATTGCTTTATAATTATAGTACTTCGCACACTAGAATGACTACTTCATTTTATGGAAAAAGCTCAAAATACAATTTCATTATCATCCTTCTAAAGGTTTCAGCACAAAGCACTGTTATATGCCTCTCAAATCTCTCTTTTTCCAAATATTAGTTTGATTTAAAGAAAAGAAAATTATGACTCCTGTTCCATGCTGCTAACTGCTAATGAAATAGTTGTGTACAGTGATCATTTGTACATAGATCTCGCTGAATCAAATGAAGAAAGTGAACAACTATAAAATATGGAGCTTTTAACTTCTACATCTAAAGGCTGATTTATATACAATATAAGCATTGAGTTAACTCAAGTGGTTTAGAAACAGAACTAGTTAAATCTGTGCAACTCCCTAGTGCAGTCTCTTTTAAATCAGTTTAAGAGAACCTTACATCAATTTAGCTTGATGTGGTTTATAGACCTGAACTGGTTTCTAAACCAGTTTAGTTAAAATTATTATCCAAGTTGTAATCAGACAGCCTCCAAGTCAATCACACTGATCTTAGTCCAAATCAGTAAATTTTTTTCATCTTTCCTCTTTGAATATTTTGATAGAACCATTAAATTCCTCTGCTGGAAAGCATCAACAGTCTGGGTTATGTAAAACCATCTCCTCTCCTACCTGAACACACCAGTGACAGTTTTGGTGCCTAGCAATGTAAACTCAAAGGTTATTTGATTTCCAGTGGAATGCTTGCTTTGTCTCCTAGAAGATCATCACTACAACACTATAAATATACTACCCAAATTACAAATGAAAGGTCAGTTGATTCATATTACTGGGAAATATTGTCACTAAAATATTCTGATTCTAAAGGCATTAATTTGAAAATAGCCTAATTTAATCAGACAAAATGCAGAAACAGCTATCAATCATTAAAACAAAAAAAAACCAAGCAAGCCCCCCTCCCTCAGCTGTAAGAACTTTGTGGAATGATCTCTAGAGACAATATTGATTCCACAGTCACAAATAAAGCAACAGTAAAACAGAAAATCACCAAAACCTCAATCCCAAACAGAGGCACATTTAACTGGTGTCCTGAATGGCAAGTATGTCTGAAACGTAGCCTTTGGATGCTGAAGATTTGAGCCAATTTGAATGTCAAAGTTGGAATGAACTGATTTTCCTTACACAAACCCTTAAGGACAGGGAAAGGATCAAGAAATGCTGACTCTTTGGTATTGTGAACTTTTTCCAAACACTACATAATATATAAACCCTTCTTAAAATATAAACCCCTTTATAACTTTAGCTCACCACCACCCCACC
>JANZLQ010000022.1:21814665-21847585 GCA_026212715.1 Elanus axillaris | reverse complement strand
TCCCCATAACCATAGAGAAGAAATCTTTTGGTTTTACTCTTTTTTTTTTTTCCTTTTGATCACTGCCATGGCATCTTGTCCTACAGTTGCTTGTTTTCAGGTTTAATTGCTAACCAGTGCCCAGGGAATGTGCAGGATGCATCTTCTGCACCTGTAGGATAAATGCCATTTCCTCCGTATGTGGAGCATTGCCCCTACACCATGTATATTTAATAAAATCTGGTATTTATTTGCCAAGAAAAAGCAAAAATAAGTTGCCTTTAACTCTTCTACTACAATTACATGTTATGAATTGCAGCCCTTCAGAGCTAGTTCATTGCACAGGAATACTTGATTTGTTTAAAAAGGTAAAATCTCCCTGAGGCACAACTTGTAGGGTCAGAGACTGAAAAAAAACACATCATTATTTCTGTTGTGAAAATTGTTCTACCTAATGGATTTCCATTTAAATACATCTCTGAGTTAAAAAAATATTAGAAACCAACAGAACTCTAGGCACTGCACTAAGGACATTAAAAACTAGGCACACCTTTCTATTCCTTCTGTCCCTTGCTGTAGATAAAATGTAGTTAGGACTTCCTTTTAAAGTAAGCAACCAATATACTACTCAGTCAGGATTTTATGAGGTTATTCTTCTGTGATTATAATTTTATTATTATATATTCACCCAAAGGCACAAGTAAAAAATATTCTGGGGTGAAATTATTCATGTCCTAATTTTTGCCTAACGTAGTTTGGCATGATGCTGTCAGTCTCTGTTTTAAGGTACCTTACAGCAGAACTAGGAGGGGTGTTGAAAGGGCAACCAAGACACTGAGCTGGCAGATGAAGCTGAGTCAGCATACAGACATCTGTATGAAACTTGCCTTTGTGTGTGCTTGAAGTGAGTTATGCAAGTCATTTATTTTAAATGGTTTGTTACTGCCAGGGACAGATTCCAGTGGTTTTTTGATAATTAGGAGTTGAGGATCCCTGCCTACTGAGCATGGAAGGGAAATTACTGAAGGAAGATGTCCTTACCCATTCAGATTATTACTATCCAAGCCAAAGATCAGTTACTATTTTGGTCCAAATACGCTGCTACACAAGATGCTTCTACATCTCATTCTTTGTTGCATTTAAAGTCTGGAACAAGAATGGCTTCAGATTTCAATTACAGTGTGGAAGAGAAGCGTTTGAGCCATCAGGGTAGCAGTTGAAAAAAGAAAGAGCAGGGAGGGATTTTTTTTCTGCCTTGTTCAAGCTTGCAGCCCCCCTTCTCACATAGTAACTTAGCTCTGGGATGACATCACTGCAATGTGAACCCAGACCTTTCCCTCATTCCCAAATTCTATTACATATTACAATTTTTACACATAAGGACCCTTCAATTATTTCTGCACTGGCTCTGTACCAATATAAGCACTGGCAAAAATTCAAAACGTTTTCAAGGAAATGATTAATTGTATAAATGTTCTGAGATATACAAAAAAATACTCACTCATGTGAATTATTCTCTCAGGCTCTTACTGGCTGAGATGACATTGCAAAAGTTTATAGAACATCTCAACTGATTTCAAACAAAAATTTCAGGCGTATACACACTAGTCAACAGTCAGAAGCAGGTTTAAACAGATATTTTTCTCTTTGCCTTCCTTTATATGACTTCGAACATTTATTTTTCTGTAATTAAAAATATTTTTGCAGGCAGTTGTAAGGCCTCATTGACTTTAACGTAATGTAGTGCAACAAGTTTTGCAGCCTGTATGCTTTCTGCTCCGGCCCCAGTCTGGTACCAGCACTGCTGGGCAGCACATGAGGCACTGCCCCAGCTAGACCCAAGGATGCCTGCCTGCTACTGCACTGGCCAGTCTGTTCGTTTCCACTTATGTGGCCTTTTATGAGTAACTTATGCAGACCCAAGCTTTAATCTGACACTAAAAATTTCATGATTCATACATTAGTATATACTTACCACAAAAGGTAAGAATTGAGTCTTTATTTTCAGCATTTTGGGGAAGATGATCATTCTGCCATGTATACCCTGTGTGCTTTTACAGTACTCATGTCTTAAATTAAAGCACACCTCATAAAAATGGTTGATGAACTAGAGGAAAAGCATGGACTTATGCAAACACAAGGTTTGTTTTTTTTAATTTAGTCTTATTACTTATCTAACTTACAGTCCCCAACACTAAATCCGAATTGCTTTTGTACTAGTTAAATAAACCAAAGTAAGGATAACTGAAATTATTGATCGATAGATACTGCTGTAGTTTTATAAGTGGATCCACCTGGGAGACATCAGCTGATGTTGTCTGTTTCTTACTGTTTTTTTTTATTTTCATTCTAATGACATAGCTTCTGCTGCTATAAACAAAAAGGTGATACAAATGCATATTGAAATGCAGCACATTACATTTCCCAGTTCCTCTCAATGGCATAGTATTTCAAGAAACTGTCAGAATGGTTAAAAACAGCCTCTGTTGAGAGTCTCCTGCTTCCAGCAGTACAAAGAACAGCAGCAGCTCATGTCACTTAACTCAAAGTCTTGCTTTACCCATATGTTCTGTGTTACTTATATCCTATTGCAAAGAACTTAGGCACCTCTTTAAAGATTATTTTGTGGAAAGAATATATATATACACACAGACACACATGCCACCACACTCCAAAGTAAATATTTGTAGTTTTTGGCAGCTAACAGTGCATGAGAGCCTACAGGGTTTTTCTCCCCCCTTCTGTTTCCTGTTCTCATTAAAATATTTTTTAATGACAATGTCATTGGCATGTCACAGCACTTCACCTACAGTCAACTCTCAGATGCTCATTATGCTTATTCTTGAGACAAATGTTGGACTAAGAACAAAAAAATTTTTTCCCCTTAGGAGAGGTAGGATAGTATAAAAAAATAAAATATAAACCAACTCATCAGCAAACCCCATTTATTTCAGGACATTGTTTCAAGTGTTCTAGTATTAATTAAATACACTTAAATAGCATCATTCACTTCATTCTAAATGTTATCGTAATTTTCTTCAGTATACATTTGTATTTGGAAATGAACCTTTATTTAATAAACAGAACAAGACCACAGAATTCTAAAAGCAAAAGGTTAGAAATGAGAGAAAATTTGATTAAAGATTAATCAGAGTTAGATGCAGAAAAATGTAGATTCACAGAACAAAAGTACATGTAAGAAATCAAAGGCCTGGAAATCTAATGCTGTTGGCCAATGCTCTCAACCCAACTGGTTAATTAATATTTTTCAAATCATCATTATTCCTAAATGAATCTCCACAGCAATTATTAATCCCTAGATAAAATTATTAGCACACATACGTACATATTCTTTCTAATCAAGAGAGTCACGCAATTGAGAATTGAAAGCATGAAAGGACAAATACCAGAAGCAGGTTGAATTCTTGGAACATTAAGGCTCTGTATCCAAACTTGATCAGCCAGAGAAAACCCAACTAAGCCTTGAAATAAAAATGTAACTTGCTTCTACCAGCTGCAAGTAAGGATGTTTTACTGTAAAACTGATTTACAGCAATGAGTTGTAGGCTTTGTGGGTGATCTGAATAATTTTTTTTCAGACAGTGAAAAGACTGCTAGCACCATCAGTTGACAAATTTATTAGAGCAAGAAACTTGCACAATTTGAGAGAAAAGCTTCTATCTTAGTTTTAATTTATCCACATATAAAGACCTTTATCCCTTATAAAGCCCTTTGTCTTGAAAAAGCACAGTAAATACAGATTTTTCTTTGAATTCATTCTTCAGGATCACAAACCTGGGTCCTGTCCTCACATGCACACTTGAGGAGACAGACTTTTTTTTATTTTTGTCAAGAGCTCATTTCTGACATGTTGGGCATGTTAGGAAATAAGGGGCAAGGGAAGAATATCTTTTCTGCCAGTAATATTCACAGCAAGAAAAGCACTCAAATGCTACCTTAAAATTGGCAGGTTATATAAATTATTGCCTCATGTAAGTTTATCAATGGGAAAACAGAAAGTCAGATATAGCTTTTGAAGTCTGTAAATTGAAACCTTTATTTTCAGAGGGTTTGCATGGCATGGCCCAAACCAAAATAAAGGTGTAGGTAATTATGAAACAGAAACTTCAATTCAGAGTCCATCTTTCTGATCCACAAAATCCATTTTTTCCCTAGTGTTTTCCTTTAAGCCAAGTAATGAGCGCTTTATGAGAGATCCTAATAGTAAAACTGAAGCTCCATCTGTGACTGTTTATACAAATTGCGTATCTCATCATGTATTACTAGTGGTGCAAAAGAGAAAGATGTACTGTATGTATTGCAAATTCCTATATGGTATGATGCTTTTATGAGCTGTATTTTGTTTACAGCAGAAGGCAGTATTGCCAAACTAGTGATTCCAGAAGTAGTTGTAAACCACCACCAAAATTAAAGTAACCTTCCAAGACCATTTTGTTCCAATACATATTTAAATACCAACTTCTCAGGCTCTCCCTTACAACCTTCTTAAGACAGGTAAATAATGTTTTTACACTATGAAAGAGGTAAAGTGCCTACAGAAACAAATACATAAAGAAAGGAAACCTTCCTTTTACCTCCCTAGCAGTTTTCTGAAGCTTCACTTTGAAACATTGGAGAAAGACAAAAAGAAACTATTGGGTGAAATACTGCTGTACTGGTAACAAGTAAAACATTTTTATAAGCCTTGAATTCAATGGCAAACATGCAAGCCAGGACAGAAGCTGAGGAGGAGGATGAAGTTTTCCAAGCCTGAGGCTGTGCTGGCAGGGCTGGCACAAGAAGTCTTCCCCTTCCCCACCCCAAAGAGCAAGGTCTTTGTCTTCTCAGCCGCCTGTGAGGCTGTGTTTAACCAGTGCAAGTGTCCCCTCGAAGAAGAGCACCACAGAAAGTTGTGCGAGCACAAGAGAGTGCAAATGATCAGCCCATCCTGGAAACCACCCGAGCCAGCCCAACTCCCAATAGCAATGGACCGTAAAACTGCGTCCCCAAGATTTTCAGATTTTAGTTACCAAAGGTATAATAAAAAGCTTGAATGGTGCTATCACACTTTTCAGATTATGTAAGTAAGCTAAATTTTAAAAGTTGAGATATACTTATATCCAAACAGACAAGTTTCATACACCTTGATAATACATAAATACAGCTAGAGCTTCTTAAAACAGAGAGTTTAGCTGATCATTTCAAGTTTGGATGTAAAGCCAAAGTGCTGTTAATTCACACTATTCTACCCTTAACTACACTTTAATTAATGCCAGTATGGCAGACATCTTCATAGCCCAAGAACTTGCTCTGTATCCACAGGACTCCGTCTGCTGGCATCTTACCACCAAGTCTTGTAGCTTCAGAAGCAAACCAGTCCCCCTCCCACAAACACGCTGAACACTACTGATGTTTTTCATTAGCTATACTTCCTCCTACACAGGGGAGTATTTTTCCTTGGTACGTAAACAAGCAGCACAGTTTGATTTTAAATCAGGAGTGTGTTTGTCACAGCTAAGTAAAAAATGTGTAGTTTCTAAAATAATATACATCTAGCCATATTCTCTCGAGAGTTTTAAATGAGTAAACAGAAATTCAGTTTTAACATGCAAACAGATGCTGTTAAGTCCTTTCTCACAACTGCAATCTCCATTTTGCTCCCCACAAGGTCTTCACCCTTCCCAGAACATTCCCTGCCCAGAAGCAGGGTAACGACTTTGTCCCATAGCAATATAGAAATTACACCATTTTTGACAGAGATCGTACTTGAAAATCAAATAATTTTTAACAAAAGGCAGCAAGAAAAAGCACAATGTTCCCAAAGCACTGCCTCTTCCCTCCCCAGCCGTGCTAAGCCAGCGAGGGGTGATGGGGACATGGGGGCTGCCTGGCACCCTGCCGGCAGGGTGGGACCAGTGCTGTGGCCCTGGAATAAGGTGAGCTCCCTTGATTTCCACAGAGCTTTAGAAAGTTACAATGCCACCGAGACATGCAAAAATATATGCTGACTGAAAGGCAGTGATGGGGGCAGAGTCAGCCTCCCTGTGCAATGCGACAGGGACATGGAAGATGCAGCCATGTTCTTTGCTAGCCTTCTTCCTCGCCCACCTGTCCTCATCCCTCCACAGGCCCTGGGGACCTGCACCTCTTCCCCACAAGAGTCATCAGAAAGCATAACCTCTGTTTCAATTACAGGTCTTGCTCAGTCGCAGGTGATTTACTGTTATAATTTGGGTTTCGGTCGCTGCAGCATCCGTGGGACGTTTCACCTCTTCTGTGACAGGATCCAATTTCCACCCCCCGGTAACTATGTCTCCCTGGGGAGCAGCTTCAGGCCTGTGCACAACCAGCAGCTAAGGTCGGGCCTGTGACTGCGGGGCATCTGCCTCATTTCTACAGACCTGGCACGGCCCAGTTCATACAACACCCTTCCCTGCCACAGTTTGGGTGTCCCTTTGCACAGGAGAAATCTCGATGGTGTCTGCAAGGCAGGTGCTGCGCGGGACGAACATCTGTGCCCCAGGGAAGCTCCCCAGGTACCGACTGCAGCTTCGGGGCTGTAAGACACCCTCCATGTTGCAATACACTCCAACATTGCCGTCTTTTTGGTGTGTCTAACCTTAAATATTGAATGGATCACATGAATGGTTATTTTTCAGCATTATATTCCAGACCCCTAGATCTCAAAAGGCTGCTCATACATCATGCAGTATAAAAGCTAATACAATTTCAGAAGGTGTAGAACATGGCCAAGGTCAGGAACATTTTCTCTCTACTGCCACTTTCTAAGCACTTAACAAAAGCTTGTCTTAAACAATAGGTTTGTTATGATAAAGACAAAAGAGACTACGTTCCTGACAGGCAATGATATTGTAAGTATTGTTTCAACTATTGCAGACAATGATATTTAAGAATTGAGAAATCCAAGGTAATGCACAATTAAGGGTCTAATTTGCACGGCTATTTATCACTATTTCTCACACACAGCAAGTGCTGCTTAGGAATGGCCTGCTAAATACCCATTTAGAAATACAGATACAGGATTTGTACGTGCCAGTTACTGTGCCTAGTGTGACTGCATAGCTACAATCCCAAAACATTAGGAAATAATGAATGTGTGGAAACCAGAATGCAAGTATTTAAATAATTCAGACCTACAGTATTCAAACCCAAAGTTCTGCTTTATTTATTCTGAAAAAAAATACACCCAAGACAAAGGTCTTCTATTAAAATGAAGCTCTAGAAAGAAAAACCTTGTAATTACAAATCTTCTATTCCCAAATAATACTATTTTTTCTAAGTAAATATTCACAAATAAAGGAAAATGTTACTTTAATATCAGTAATGACTATTAGCAATACATTTACAAATGCTACATGAGAAACAGTGGAATATAATTAAATGCAACATTACTAAATAAAACCAACACATTTTGGGGGCACCTGATTGTTAGCCTTCCTCATGAAATAAATTTTTTAAAAATATAAATAAAACATACAGTACTTTGCCCACATTGTAATTTGTCAACTGTTGAGGAAATTGGCATGTCTTTTCTGCTGATTTATTGGTTAATCCCAACAATTCATTGCGGAAAAGGCCAACAATGAATTACAGTGAGAAAAAAATTAATCAGTGCATTTAAGAAGTGTTTAACTATACAGCCCTTAAAGCAAATTTCAAAGTTCTCTTAGACCTAACTGAAATATTTTGGGTGCTACTGTAGATAATAATTTAATAGTTTCAAATGTTCTCTCTCTTCTAAGTGTTATATGCTGAACAGTAGCTTTGCTAACATTGTTTCTTAGATTTGATTTCAAATATGTTTGAAAAATATATAAACCCTGGGTTCCCAAAATATAAAACATGAAGGGGGTACAGGATGTATTATGCTGATTTCTTAAACACTGGGACTCTAGATATTTCTATGCATCAGCTAAACAAATTACTCTGTTTAAGTCAATGACAAATCCTGCTTATTGTAATGGGACTACTTCTTGCTTACCATTAGTCATGTTTTGAAATTTAAAAAAAATACATGTATGATTTCATACTTCTAGGCTTACATTATTTTCTTATAACATAACCTGCTCTACCTTTAAAATACTGTTCATTTAACGTAAGTTTTCAGATAAGTGTTACAAAAGTCAGAGGTATAGAATTTATTGAATGCTGAAGAGGAAGCAAGTAGGGCACCAGAGAAGACAGGACCTCAAGTCCTCCTTTTTCTGTTCACTCTCACACTCATACACAGCCTTCCCTAGGACTGAACGGTCAAATTGCGTTTCTATGCCTGTTTTCTTCCCCTCTTTTTAAAAATATCACTTGCAGGTGATACACATAAGATGTTGGTAATCAGACTTTTCTTTCTCTTAGGCTTTACCATGCAAGAAATGGAAAATAAGGAGTACCTTCAGCTGAGGTACTAGGCGCTATGCAAATTAAACCCCACCTGCTGCTTTGGGACATAATTCAAAGCCTATTTATAGCCAATGGGAGTCTTGAAAAAGTACAGCAGGTTTGTAACAAACACATTTTGAGGGTAAACCTACACTGCACAATACAATATTGTGCAGAAAAAACACCAGAGGCAGCTCACAGTTCATATATGGCTTGCAGCCCCAGCTTACACCCTCCTTTTAGGTAACACATTTAAACAGTACGTTGGGCTCCACCATAACTCCATTTAGGTCTTCTGTCTCCTGATGCTTCTTTTGGAGAGTTGTGCCAGAATCTCAATAGCTAGTTTTCAACCTGAATTTATTCAAAGCAAATTTATGCACATTTGTTCTCCCACCAGATCTGCACTAGCTTAATTATCGTTTTGGGGTACGAGATGAAAATGACTGTTTATGGGTTGCATCCCTTAATTTTGGCCCTAAATTATCTCTGTAGTAACTGCACCCGCTGCTCTGTAATTAGGTCCTTGGTTGCAAATTTCACAAAGCACCTTGGAATTTCTTTAAATTGAAGTTCCAAAGCACTTTTCAATTCCCTAAATCCTTCAGTTCATTTAATTGATCCTTAATTGATACATTTCTCAAATTCTTCCCTTCTGAAATTACTTAGATGTTTATGTACATTCTTCCATGTAATTTAAACCAAATCACTTGTGATCACTTCTTTCAAAGTTATCACCTCCACATTGCTCATAACTTACTAAAATTAAATCTAAAGTATCGTCATATGGTTGGCTCCATACAGTACATGCAAAACTGAATTTTGCCACCCTAAGAATAAGCATAGAAGTTCTCCAAGACAGAATTCACTGCTTCTGTCTCTTCTCAGGCACAAACTATCACCTTTATCCTCTTACCAAAAGTAAGCAAGCAAATCTTGTCTTTGCCATGGCCACCTCTCTTCAAGGCAGTGAACTCACTGGGAATTTAGTCAAGAGCAGTAGCTTGCTTAGCCATGAAATGTGAGCTCCAGGTGACCTTGCTCAGCAATGCTGTCTTGTCATCCCATTTTGCACTCCCACACTTTGCTCAGCACTAGTAAGAAGAACAAATAGCAATGTGGAGGCATGCATAGGCTGAGTTCATACAGCAGTCCTATGCTACCGCCTAGAGAAAAGCCATCCCTGCATGCTTATCTGGGCACTGCGTACAAAACTGAACAACGCGTGGTAGAGAGTAATGCTACATGAAACAGATTAGGGCACTCGGGAGAACGGCAGTTCCATTGACTGGCTATCACTTTATCTATATTTAACTTTTAGCCACATGATTCTTTTAATTGGGTAATAGTTCTATACTATGTATTCATTTCAGAGAATAGACAGGCTTATTTTAAAAATAATAATAATAAATATAACTCAACAAAACTCAAACTAAATCCGGACAATAAATTATTTGTCTTTATTCTAGTTATTATTTCAGTACATTTCAAAGTATTTGCCTTGCAACCAGCCTCAAAGATATAGAGAACCTGGCAAAGAACAAATTTCAAAAATAACAAGAAATTACTTAAAATAAATATTCTAAAAATAACAAATAGCTGTTCACTTAGTTCTAAGAATTAACACCACTTTTCATCCTTACAAGACAGGCTAATGTGCTAAATCTAGAAATACCTAAGCAATGAGAATACAAGATATAAACCCTTAAACCAAAACAGCTCCTTTAAAAAAATGAGGAAATCTGGGGTTTGGGTTGGGGGTTTTGTTTTGTTTTGGGGGCGGTTTGGGTTTTTTGTCGTTTCTTTTTCTTCCTTCACAAACTCAGGTACCAGTTTTGGGTCCCACCTAGCCCAGAGTACTTGACAAAAAACAGTAGTACCAACGACCTTTCAACAAGGGAAAAACAAACACGGCCATTGTCCCACACAGGCAGACTCTACTTGGTGTACTAGCAAAGCCTGACAGGAAAAGCTGATATAAAGCTTTCAATATTGCTACTCACAAACCGTATATTCCACCAGGATACATAATATTCACTGACCTATCCTCCATCATTGGATCACATCTACCACTTCAATGGCATTAGATTTGTAAAAAGAAGAGGCACTTTGCCACAAAGCACTTCAGTCAAAGGACTTCTACTGTTTTTCTGATGGGAGTGCAGACCTAAAGGCACTGAACTTCCTGCATCAGGGCAGATCTTGAACATCTCAAGTCAACGGAAACCACGAGATCATTAATGAAGTCTCAGAACTTTATCCAAACTGAGCCACTGAGCCTTCTTGTCAGAGTACTGGTTACTGGTGAGAGACCCATGACACGTAGCTACCTGGAGGGGCTGGTTGGTGGTGCCTGTGCTATACAGAAGTGTATGTGTATTGGGGACAGGCTGAACGCAGAAAGCAAATATATGGAGCTGTTCTGTCAAGAATATGCCCACATAGAAGACTGCAACCTGCCTCATTTATGCAAAACTCTTCCTGCCTCCTAGAAGGAGTCTTTCCTGTGCAAAGAAAGGAAGAACGGGCTCAACTGCAGTAATATCTGACTATTGGCAAGTTCTTAAATGGACAAAAACTAATTCTAAGTAGAATTCTACCACTCCAACATTTTTAGTCTTACCTGAGATCAATTGGCATGCGAAGAGCTTTGCTGTATTACAAATTCTAGTTAAAGCAAGCAGATCTCTTTTTTGATTTCCTATAGATACAGTTAGGTTGCAAAAATAAAAAACTCACACAGTTTGGTAAGCCTGTATGCAACAATATGCAACAGTCATACACTAGAGTGGCTTTTCTATGAAGTCTTAGAAGCTTTTTAGGTGCTTTAGCAGTTTAGTCATGAGACTGGTACATTTTGATCAGCCCAGCAAAACACACTATGGAAAAATTAGCAGATTAGGCTTCTTACTATAATGCACAAAGCACATTCACCAGTACCAGTGACTGTTGCAATTCTGAAAGTAAATACCTCCTGTACAATTAAAATTTCTTATCTGTTGAGTCTTTAATATACATACAAACTGCAAAATTTGGCAAAAGATCACTTTAACCACAAATTTTTGTCTGTTGTTGGACTGTCATATAGACAATGCCCTTTAGAAAGAACAACATAACAACAAAACCCAAGCAAGCAAAATTTCAATTATTATCCAAGTTATTTACTGGAAGGTTTAATTTGGGCCACTCAAGACTACATGGGCCGAAACTAATAGGACATATGTGAGAAACCCATCAAAACAGGCTTGGAGAGTGAAAGAATATTTTTGAAGATCGATTTTCTAACTTGTCAGTGGACTTATCAGCAGCATTGTCCAGTAAGAGCAACGCAAGGCCAGACTCAGTGTATTTCTCTGCTTAGGAAAATCTGAACCTTCATTTCTTACTCCACAAGCCAAAATCATAAACAGCCTCTGTCTATGTGCTCTCAGCTTCTGCTGTTCATACTCCTTCAGTTAGTACAAAATATGTAAATATTTACTGAGACCAAACCAAACCAAACCCCCAGCATCTGAAAGAAAGCAACTCTATTGCCTGGCCTTACAGTCAATTTTCTGAGACACGCAAATTCAAGTTCTTGTGGGAAAAGTAGTGAAGAAGCAGTTTTCTTTCTGTGCTCATTTAAGTTTGAATGATATGCTTTGTTCCAGTTTCCCCTCTTTCACTGAGATGAGAAAATAAATATTTAAGATTTGCTCCAAATCAAAGTAAGTTTTCTGCCAGATTTTTTTCCCCTCAGCAGTTGACCCAAGGACTCTATAAAAAATTAATAATCAATTATTTCCAGATACTTAGTTGTGATTGTGATCTGGAACCAAAAGGATTACCAAGAACAAGAGGTACGAGTATGAGGACCATCTGTTGGCTGGTATTGTCTAGAAACTAGATGGGAACTATTATACCCCCACCAACAAATTACATGCCAAGAAATCACAGCAGAGCACAGAGCATCTGACAGGTTATTATTGGGAAACCTATTGACAGTTTATCAGCCAGCAATACTATACTGTCTCAGGGGAACTATGCTGTACTAATTCAGGAAACCCAGAGAGATCACTCTGAAACAAACAGATGACACAGCAGATGAGAAATACTGAGCACAGCAAGAGCTGGTAGCATGATAACCTACCTTACCAGGGTATGAGTCTCACCAAAAGATAAACTGAAGAGATGCACTTGAGAACTGTATGAAGGACAAAGCAGCACTCTCTGAGGTATCTGGCTGCACCAGCACCACCTCACAGCAAAACTATCACTCAGCAATTTAAAAAATAAATTTGTGACAGAATTATGACACCAGAGTGTATGCTGCAAAGCTTTTGTGTATGTGACAATGATCTAATTCGACTTGCCAAGCTGTATTTGCAAAGTCCAGTGCCTCTGCCTTGTACATATGCAGAGTCAGCTTTTAAAAGCTATTTAGTTTTAATAAAGTGGTCATTTATGTTACACTTACATGCTTTATCTAATACTGTCTTTTCACAGAAATCCCATATTTGTGTGACATTATTAATTCAGATAACTACAAATGTATTTATTCAGCAAGAACAAAAGCCATCTTACCACCTTTCCACAGTACTTGAACTCCCTAGCTGCTTTTTATTTCTTACATTCAGAATTTATCATCGTTCCAAACTTGAGATTAATGATCACTGTTCATTGTAATAGGTCATTTCCTTGGTCCTTATTCTGCTGTTCCAAGGGAGTTTATGGGACCTAAAGCTCTGCTACAGCAGCAGCTGGGAGATCCCCAACCATAGGGACAGCGCTTCACGGGCCAGGTCAGCCAACTCTGTGCTACACTTCAAACTTCTGCAAAAATACTGGTACTCAAAAGCATGAGAAAGGCACTGGAGATGCAGAGGGGGAGAATGGTAAGGCCCGTGCAAACCATGACATGCAGCTCCCAGCTGGGAAACAGTCCCCTGGGAATAGTTAGGAACTGGCTGACAGTCCAGCAACATTGTTCAAATATTGAGAGCCTCCCCAGAGAGGCCACAGGATCAAGGATGGCAGAAAAGGTATTTTGTAGCCTCATACAAGGCACAGTTGAAGAATAATCCCAGAGAATGCATGAGGTGCCCAAATTCATTCTGATTTTAATGCTTATTGATTTCATTATATTGCTTTTATATGTTGTCTGGTCGCACTTTATAAATGTTTTATGTAAAATAAATAATTCAAGAAAGACACTGCTTTCTTCAGTAAAGTTTATGACATCATGAGAGCTATTTTTTGTTGCTATGCTGAGTGCAATGATGAAAGAAAAAGGAAAACTGGGATCTAGACATTTCAAACGTGACCATTTTCTAAATCACAGCTGCTTTTTGTGTTGCAGCAACACTATGTTCAGGACTGTATTAGATATACAATATAACATAGTTCTGTCTCTTTCTGGTGCTGTTTTTAACATTTTTCCTCCGCTCTGACCCTTGATTACAAAGCCACATCCTTAAATAAAACAGACTGCAGTATGTTGTATTTTAATGTTGTCTATTTCCCAATTATTTATTCTCCTTTTGTTAAACTGTCTTCAGTGGCACTTGCGTTATATCAAAGGGAGAAACTGAAAACTGAAAAAAACGCTTTCAACTTTACTGAATAAATTGGCACCTACTTTTTTAACACATTTTTGGTCTACTGGCATGACAACAGCCAACCAATCATAATGGTTAAAACCTGGTTGGCAAACCGTTTCTAAGAACATACCCTTCCTTACATATGCTCTCCCTGAAACACCTTCTAGTCAATTCTTGTGGACCACACTATAAAAATCAAGAATTTACCTATATGGTACCTTTAAGAGTGTGTCTCAGTGTCAATGGATTTTATGTCAGCACGTTAACATTTACACTCATCACTGAAAGGGAATTAATAGATTATAAAACATGGTTACATATCTGTATTTCTTCCAGCTGTAAACCTAACTCTTAATCCTTCCATTTAGAATGATTCCTGACTTTACAGAATCATTGCAGCATATTGTAAATTACATGAAAAGAATAAACGCTGCCTGGGGCACACATGCACAGATACTGTCGTGCAAATCTTGCTGTATGTCATCATAAAGTCAGAATACTGCTCACTTCCCAGGAGTCTGTTCTGGAGGGCAGATGGAGCAAAACACGGAAAGGGACCAGGAGTCAGTGGCATTCTACTTTGTTAATTTTGTCCAGAAGGATTTTCTTATGCACATTCCCAGTGGTCTCAAAATCTATTCAAGACAGAGTAGAAATCCAAGCATAACTCCTCATCCTTGAAATGTAATAAGCATATGGTCAAATCTCCCTCTTACCTTCTCTACAAAAGTATCACAGCGCTTTATAACAGAAGCTTGCTGGACTACAGGTAAGCTCAAATCTCACAAACAGCAAGTAAATAAAATGAACACTTCTATTCACTTTTCGGTGAAAATATTGAGCCATTAAATGTCAAATGGCACTTACCATCTTTCACTACTCTACACATTAGATCCTACTACTTCAGCATGTTTCTTAGCTCTGACTCAGACAACACTGTTTTAGAAACATTAAAAGTGCTAAAAATGCCAGGTGAATGAAAAAAGTGAGCTAAAAAAAAATAGAGCATTATTTCAGGTAATAGTGATAATAATGAAAGTCATTAGCATCTTTTTCACCTTTATTGTTTAACAACCCAACAATTTTGGCCTTACACATCCATATATTATATCCTTGAAATATTCTTAAGAAGTAACACAGTCTGAGGGCAGCTAAAAAACAAACCCCGAAAAGACTGAAGCAGGATTAACAGCCAGGTGGAAAGCATGATGGATATTTACTACAGCTGATAGAGTCACACACATCAGTGCTGAAACAGAGATATTTCCAAACCACAGTGCAGTTGGATAAGAATTGTCTCATCTCAAGTACAACCAAAGAGATTACAGCCGACAACAGTAGGAAAGAGACCCTTCTGTTAGAGCACAAGGTATCCTTCTGAAGGAACAGGAACCCTGTGCTAATGTCTGCAGAGAATATGGGACCAGAAGCAATAGTTAAGATAATTGTTTAATCTTCTGAACATACATAAGCCTTTCTCTCTTGTAACTTACTCTGTTGAGAACTTGAACACAATTATCTAAAGTGCAGTAGTAGATGATGGGCAAATGGTACCAACTGATATTGGTGAAGTGGCACAAATACAGTCCCATTCAGCACCAGACCTACAAAATATATCTCTAGTATTATATCAAAGCCGCTATTATTTCTTCTGGTAAAATTCAAATGAAAATTAAAAAAAAACAACATTATTTTTCAGCCTTAATTCATAGCCTCCTGATGCTTTACTGAAGGTTCGCATCTGGGCTTTCTGATCTGCTTCTAGACAAGATGTGTACTTTTTTTTTTTTTCAGACTTCAAATATCATTCCGAGCTGTCATTAACACTTAGAAATCAAGTAATTGAAGGCTAGAAATGTATATAAACACTAAGAAATTGCTGGTGTTAAATGCTTCATCTTTACGGATTCCAAATGTGCACAGCCCATGAGAAAGAGAAATAAAAATACTGGCACACAACTGAACAAGAGCCTTGTAGAGCAGAGCTTCTTCCTGACTCATTTGAGAGGAAGTAAATGCCCACAGGTAGCCCAGTTCATCAGACCATGCTGCCTTCTCAGGGCAATGAGCAGTGGTCCTACAGTGGGCTGTGGCCTTCTGCAGATGGCCATCTACAAAGAGCCAGGTAACTTGCAGAGTACACTGTGTAGCAAGCTAACCCTGTTCTCCTACCTTCGACAGTCAGTCTTGGTCAATGATCAAGATTTTCAACAAATAAAACACCAATACCATCACTATGACACCACGACACATGTGGCTGCTTCTTATTTCCATGGCTCAGCACACTATCTGTAGCAACTGCAAAGCATTTTATGTAGCTTGTAAACAAAAATAAGTGTTTAAATCTAAAATAAATTTGCAAAAGTTTTTTTTATTATTTTTATTTTCCCAAGTCTAAGATGACTAACTAACTTAAAAATGAACCTTGATATTATTTGCTTCCTCAGAATTGGTTGTCCTAAAGTTCTCAAGTACCACCAAGACAGTGCAGGTTCATTCACATTCATTCACATGAATGAACAAAAACAACGTCTTTGCTTTTTTGTTGAAAGAGAACTTCCAGCATTAATGTTTTATGTAGGAATCAATAAAACTTGTCTTTCAGTTACACAGTTTCTTGCTCTAACTCCACTGAAAATATTTAACATTTTAAAATGCAAAAATAATAGATACGCATTTTTACTTATCTCAACAGCAGAGTTAAGTCCTACTGAAAGAAGGTGCTTGCTATTCGCAGTAATACATAACACACTAAAGGCCTTTACTGAGAGAAAGACACTTTGTGCCAGTCTTTGTGCAGTGAGAGAGATGAACCTATGAAGGCTTCCTATCTAAACACATAAGGTACAGAAAAAGTTAAAAAAGTCTGTTCCTTATTAATGCAAAGTTTTGAATATACATGTCACTGTATGAACAAGCAGTATCCGCACTTTTTACAACCATTTAAATATTAAAAAATCCGATAGGTAATATACATTTAGAATCACAATGCTTTAAGACAGTTCTGTATAGGTATAAAAAAACTACCAGGAGGAACAGTGCAGAATCAGGTCCTCTGTATTGTAAACCATGTGACATAATTATACGTTAGGACTGACAGAGTTTCACCTTGCGTGTTCACTTTTTCATTTGTCTTCTGTCTTAAATGCCAACATTTCTATAGAACTTGCATTCAGACACAATTTGGCATGTTCAATGAACTCACAGATCCCATCTTCTTTCTCTGGATACTGAGGCAGTTTTCATGTGCCCTTGTGCTAGCAAAGGGTTAAAAACTTTTCTTATGTTCCTACTGGGTTGTAAAAGAAACTGCTGAAGCTGATCAATGACCACTGTTAAGACCTGGAAACCAATTATAAACCTGAAATTTGTGATGAACAAAGCTCTGAAACACTAGGATGAAAACTACTGAATTAGTCCAGTTCATTAAAATCATTAATAGTCATGAAATGAAAACCACCAGAGTCCAAAAAGGCTTAATGCCCTATCCATATTAATTAGATGGGAGCAAATCTGAAGTGAAAAGCAGCACATGCTTTGTAGAATTAGCAATTGCTCTCTACAGACTACACAGATCTCTATTAAAATTCAGTTTAATTAAAATTGATCACGTTAAGAAACTGATGTGGTTAATTAACTGAATTCCTGGACTTCTTTTCATACATTTCACAAATGCATTGTACACTGCTTTCCTGGGTGACAGCTTATGTTGCAGTGAAAATCTTGATTTCACAGGTTAATGCTGCACGTTCCATGAGGCCTAAAGTTCCTGTGTCTCCCCCAGGAAACCCTGGCAGTGCAAGGAAAACAACAGGCCTTAGAAACTACCAAAATCTACCACCAGAAAGCCTGGCTGGAGTCTTAACAGTTTCTCTTGTAGATCAGTGTGAAACTCTGGGCACATACAGCAAAACATCATAAAAGCTGTGGTCTCATAAGGTCTATCGTTAGAACTAAACAAAATACACAGGAAAGATATGAATTGGTGCATATGCTGTTATCAGCACAGACTGACATAAACAGCCAAAGGATCTGGTCCCTGCAATTAAAGAATATGAACATGGCGACTGCAACCACTTCAGTTTTTGAAACACATTGTCCCCATGTTTCTCACCAGGATGCATGAAATAACAGGGCTTGGCTAAGGGCTTAATCTCAGAGCTGCCCAGGAACACAGAGTTGGCACAAGCTTCAGCGAGCAACGAGGTAACCATTTCCAGAATTTCAAAGTGGACTTAGCAGTGTTAGGTTAACAGCTGGACTCAATGATCTTAAGGGTCTTTTCCAACCTAAGTGATTCTATAATAAACCACTAGTGCCCTACCAGCTTCAGGAGAAAGGCTGAACTGCATCTAATGAAGGTTCATTTTTATCGTATCGTTGTTTGAAATAAGGCATTGTGAATTGTGCCATTCTATTTTTGGTAGGAAGCTTTCAGGATTTTCTTTTCCATTCATTGCTGTGGTTTAGTCTATGGAAGCAACTTGGTTATGAAGTACTGCTGCAAACAATTCTCGTCTTTTAGAACATCACTTCTTACAAAATGTCAACAACTGGTCCTGTGCTCGCCCCTTACATCATGCTGTACAAGAGGACAACAATGCAGCTACTGTTTGAAAGAAAGTGGATGGACGAACATCAGTACTGATACAGCACAGAGGATCATGCTACAACATGTAGATTATCATCTGAATTGCCATCCGAGTGACTTCCCAACCTTTCAGGGAGCAGAGTAACATGTAGAATCTCAAAGACTCAGAAGCAATGATACTTCTGGATACAGCTCAGTGGAGACTTGAAAGAAAACCCCCAAATTTTTAGAGGAAGGCAGACTGTGGCCAGACTATTCCTGAAGGAGAGTGGATCTAAGGTCTGAAAATGGCACGAAGCCTGAGTGGAGGCTAAAATAATTACCAAGGAGTTATAATACAATAAATATATAACAAAGAACACAGTTTTACATATGAATTATATATAGCTTTGATTTATATTCAAGTCTATATGAATAATGGCACTGAACTTGCTATAACCACAGCTTGTTCTTCATTCCTTCTTACCACTATGTAAATGCTAAAATGGTATTTTCTTCTCCAAGTACATTGTGCAGTTGAGGAACACTATTAGCATTCAGTGATAATGCTGTAGTTTACATACAGATGTTGCATACAGGCCACCTGTGCATGTGGATGGACACACATATGCTTTTATCTATATATGTTTATATAAAACCAACTGCATTCCACTCCAGCACTATTTTTTTTTTTTTAAGAAAAGAAAAGCAACATCTGACTAGGATGTAAGATACACAACTGACTCTTAATTCCCTCATGGCCAAACCCTTGTTAATGTCTTGCCCTGTTTCAGTAAAATGCTCATGGTTCAAGTAATGTAAAACACACGCATTCAATCATCTTCCTTTTCCCTAAAGGCAAACACTTTCTTATCGTGGTGAAACAGTTGTGTGCTGATGCACTGGAGAGCCAAAGTTCTTTTAAGCCTCATCAGAAAATTGAATACTTACTGCAACCTATCATTTGGAACCACAGAGTAGAACGAACGCATAATGCAAACAAACACAGGAGGTTCAGTCAGCATTATCTACTATTGTATAAGCCTAAACAGCTGGCTTACAAAATGAGAATACACAAGCAAAGACCCAAAATCAAATAGAAGAACTTAACTCCAGGGGGAAAAAAAGCAACTTACATCTATTCATATTTAAATCGGGATTACTTAGTCAATAGTTAAAATACAATCAATTGAAAGGAGATGCTCTTGATATGCTTGCCTTGGAAGAGGGGTTATTTTAGGACAGCATTCTCCCAAGTAACCACAAAGAGGGCAATGCCTTAACACAGCAGGTGTGCACTCTTCACTTGAGCAGCATCTTTTTATAATAAAAAGGGAATATTAATATTTTGAAAAACTGAATGACAGTACCAGTACAACTGGATAAAATTAACAGAGTAAAGGAAACCACATGGTAATTAAAGCAGGTTCTGCACTGGTAAAAAAACCTCTTAGAAAATGATATCCTAAGTCGCCTTACTCATGTTTCTTAAGGACTCCTATATTAGATCTTCTGTTTCTCAGAGGTGCTTCAAAATTTCTGGGGCTACCAGGTTAAACCGCACCTCTTCCCCGCAAAACAGAAGAATGAACAGGAGTTATTCCCTTTCTGTCACCTGTCATGACTCCTCTCAGCTCCCCTGACTTTTACTGGAAAGGGACAAGAAACGTATGAGGATCAAATCCATCCTTTGTAAAACAACCCAGATGCCAAACTCTGAGTGACTTCCGAAGCAGTCACTGCCTGAGGTTCAGTGTTTTCTGGAGCCCGTCTGGCCCCAATCTCTCTCATACCCTGCCCCCTGGAGCTGCAACTCCAACAGCTCCCAGCACGCCATGGCTCCCCAGGCACACACAAGTAACGTATGCTGATTTCCAAAAGGACAATAGGAAGCCCTTCCCCATCCATCTATGCATCCATCCTTTCCCTATGTCTTTCCTAAGAACGGTAAATTCCAAAAAAGAAGATCCAGTTATATAAAGGGTCATCTCTCCACTGCTGTCCTATCCTAGCAACGCTCTTTTCTTGCTGCTAACATGGTTTAAATACAAGTGTTAGATCCATTTTAGCAGTGGATGACACAACCTCCTATCAGTGGTTTAGAACGAAAGATTACATTAAACAATGACCAGGAACAATCTTCCCTAATAATAAAAAAGGTTCAAATTCAGATTACATTTTCCAGTACCTTCAGCCCCATAAATGAAGAATTACAGTTTATTCAGTCCTTTTTAGCACAACCCTAGCCTACAAGTACTTTTCTGGTAGAGCAATCATTTGCACAGTACATGTTTTATATAAGTTTCAGGGGAAAGAGGAACAGGGCTTATGAAACAATTCCATGCCACGAACAGGCACAGCACTTCGAGCAAGTCAGACTTCAAAATAAATACTTATGAAGGAAATTACACCCAACAAAACTAAATGATACTTAACACAGAAACCAAATCTTCACCTATTTCATAACCACACAAAACTACTATAACTCTCTTAAGATAGTGGCTTACTCCTAACTTACACATGAAATCAACAAAAGGAAACAGAAAATCTCTGATCTACCATTGTAAAGACAGTATATGTAGCAGTCCAGTTTAAACAGATTAAGAGGACAATAGACAAAAAACCACACTGATTTCCTTGACAGTTAAAAGCCAGAAACATCAGAACCAAAGACATGCTTATCAAAAGGCTAGTTTGAAATCAAGAATTGAAAAGTATTATTCTCCCTTACATTGCCAACATCAGTCAGACTATTTTATATGACTTTCATATGCCTTATACACAAAGTATGTAAATTCAATAACCCCTCATCCAGGCTTCTAAATACATCTTGGGCCCATTACTTGCAGAAGCAGGTACAGAATGCAGACTTTGGCTGGGGACAGGGTAGAAGATGATGTAAATCATTTAAATGAACACATGGAAAATGGAGGCACTGCCAGAAAAAGTTACTGCTGGACTTCATTTCCAAAGTCTGCCCAAGTGCATTAAAAGGCAACTGTGCACTACAGAAATTCTCACAGCTGACTTTGGAAAAAAAACAGGCAATATTAATTCTCCATAAAGCAGTACCATAAAGCTACACAAGGGTACAGTTTAGCCCAATATCTTGTCAGCATCAAATCAATGAATATATAAAAATTGTGTGTCTCATGCCTTTTTATGCACAGATTTAAAGATTGCATGGAATATTGAGGATTGTTTCATTGTTTCTTGACGAATTCCTAAGTAGGTAAGGTGAAATAACAGCTGCAGTCAAGATGCAGAGCTGATACACACTTCTCCCTAGTTTCTATTTCACAACTTTTTTTGTTTCCATAACAATTATATAATTTCCATAACAATTACTTGTATTTTTGGGTACCTAAAAGAAATGCTGTGTTCATACACTGAACATTAACTACTTTGTGAAAGTTCAGGCTCATCAGAGTATTTCAGGGCAATGTTTGTCTTGGCTGTTGTCTTCTAACTTCAGGAAATTCTCAGCAGTGTCTGACAGACTTGTTAGAGTCCTGTGTTTCATCATTTTCCTGTGTGACCCTTCATCCTACAAAAACTGGCAAAATTTAAAATGCTTGAAGTTGAAATGGCCAAACTAAAATTTCAGGAAAAGGAATTAGTAATTGAATTTTATGTGTGAAAGTCTCCTACATAATATAATTACATTTGAATGAAAAAAACCTATTCTTCTTACAGTTTGGGAAGGTAATGCTTACTTTGGATTACCAAAGTACATAGATGGTTCATGTGAATTATGTACCTTGTCATGCTATTCTGAAAGCAAAATTATTATATTTAGCTAAACACACAAAAGATTGTTATTGGTAAAATATAAGAATTATTCCTACAGTCAGATTAAAAAGTACATCTTGCTGCTGAATGGAAAAAAGCTCTTTTGAAAATTACAATTTAAATCACCTAGAATGACATGGAGAATGCTGAACAGGAAGGAAGATGATACATACAAGTGCCCATCCTCAGTAAGTTCAGTTACAGTTCATCATATCATACCAGAGCCCCTGTTTCAATAATCTATTCTTGTGGTATGCATGGAACAAGGAGCTTTGAAGCAACCTCTTGTGTTAATTTTGCATGAAAACACCATCTGGTCCTAAACAACTATCTAGGCTATGGATCTGTTATAGTCTAGATATGGTCAACATGATATTGAAAGGTCAAAGAAAGGTCTAATTATATGCCTTAGTACTTAGAGGCCATGATCACTGGAGCATGAACATAATCACTCAGGCCAAACAAGACTCATTTATAATTTTAATTATCAGTGAATCAGACATCTCTCAAAGAGTTGTTCCATGTAAAAGAATTATATGACTGTTGCTCAAAATAACTGTCTTGTCTTGTTTGCCTCTAAAATAACCCCTTGAAATACCCTCAGTTAATTCCTTGTTGATATATTTAGAATCCATCAATCTTCTCAACAACTGCATATTAACATATTTTGAGTATTGTATAATTGCACACAAACCCCCCTTGTGTTACAACAGTACGATCTGTTACAACAGAGTTTTCAAAACTCCAGAATTCCAAACCTGAGAAATACCAAACTAGGGCTGACCATACAATTCCATTCAATCCCTTCTGTGTAATGACACAATGTGTACAAAACAGACTAATGATATTTTAACAAGTCTCTTGCCTCATTCATTGCACATGGTAGAGGTTTTTTGGGGAGGGAACTGAGCTGTAACTAAAAGAATATCCACTTTGATTGCTGGAGCAGGGAGTTACGTTTTGAAAGAGACCAGGATGATACAAAATGAAAGATATGCCAATTAATAAGCTGACCTGGAAAGTGTATAGAACTTCTTCACCTGCCATGGATGCTATATGCTGCTACATAAATCACTCTAATCACTTTTTTGCCCTCAGATGGCCACTAATTCCTCAATTTCCTTTTTGTCAGTCCCGACTTCAAGCATGGGGTTTGATTTACATAAGTGTGAATAGAGTTCTGCAAATAGATCACATTCAAAAGCGATCTCAATGCAAGCTGAGCTTTCAATACATGAAGTGCCTGTTGCCACTAAGTTTTCTGAAGTGCATGTCCTAGGCATCTTACATTCAGTATCCAAAAAATCAGTGCAGTGATTCCCAGCTCTTCTGGAACAACCCTTGTAAGTGCTGTCTTCCCATCCTACTCATTGCCAACTTTCATGGGTTTTACTTTCCCACTGGACATTCTCTGTGCTCCCTACCTCACCTCTACCATCAACACTTGACCAGCTGGAGAGACCACAGCTCACTGGGGCTTGGGAGCATAAATGGCACTATTACTGGAGCAAAGAGGACCACAGGAGCCATAGTCACTGATAGAGGCATGGCTGTGTTGGATAATGTAGCTGTAATCAGCAATTAAAAGCTTATGGGAAAGTTGTTAATTCAGGGTCAGATATAAGCAGTAGGCACTAAGATAAACGGTTCACACTAGAAGATAGAGTACTATGTACAAATACATTTATACAAGCTATAAAAGACATAAGTTTTTACTGTTAAAAGTGGTGTGCCGAGATTCCTAAACAGCAACAAAAATCCACTACTACTACTCCAGAAAAAAATACCCTCAGTTTCTTTCTCTTTTGAATACAGTCATCACTCAGATCACTGATAGAAGACTTGAGTCTGTCTTGGTATTCAGCTAACCTGCCCTCTGCCAGGTTTCTGATGCAGCCTAGTTGCACTTCAGACACTTTCTGCTGCTTGATGGCTTGGTCACTGACTGCTTAGAGGGTTTCCTTTTCCCAAAGGGTCTCAAGGGCCCCCTTACAGCCTTAACCAGGAAAAGAAAATAGTCTACAGCTCAGCAAGTTACATACGCTCACATTTAACTGGCATGAATTTCAAGGGGACCATTCACGCACTTAAAAATTAAAGTACCTAGTATTTTACTGAACCTGGGCACTAACAAGAACACCCTCTACTACATAGCTAAAATGCCTTCATTTTCCACTACCTTCTACCCATTAAACATTCTACCACCACTGAACCCAGCAGTCACACCACCACCGCCAAAGTGGAGTAACCTACACTGTGTATACATTGTGGATTAGAGTATGCTCAGACATGCAGAAGACTTCCCAGTTCTGGTCACCCCATCACCAGATTTGTTGACCTACTCTACTTCAGCTCCCTTGCTCAAACACTCCATCTCCTTGCAGAGGAAACCAACGGCAATGGGAGATGATGGGTGCTCAGATCAGGTCTCACTGTCAGCAGAAGTCTCAGTACCCACAGTCTGCATGCACAGCCAACACCAGTGTCACAAGGTGCCACTGAATATACACGCCCCACAGCGTAGACATAATCAGAGTGACTGATATTCTAAGCACTATGCGTACATAGCCTGTTTGCAAAATAGGCTTTCAATAGTAATATATGCTTAGCATTACAATTTAAGTCTCGTGGAAAAAAATCTCTCACACACACAGTTTCAGTACTGTATTGAATTTGCAAATCAAAAAAGGACCACTTAACATTTGATCAAGTTTAATACTGCATCATATACTGCCTTTGTTACCACTCATTTTACACATGCATAGGTCAATGTAGATTTCTCCCATGCTTATAAATGGCTAGATAGAAAAAGAACAGAGTTGTACAGTCAAAGCAGCTGCAGTAAAATGCAGAACTAGAATCAAAGACAAAGATAATTATTAAACAGAAAAAGGTAATAAATTGGATCATTTGCTTCCATATTTATGCTTTCAATCATTAATCAAATCCATTTCCATTTCTAATTTTACAATTTTTCTTTTCTTTTGACCTTTAATAAAATGTTTCAATTGATCAGGGTAATAAAAATGTGAATTATATGAGCTGGCACAGACAAAGAAAGACCATTGAGTAATCTGTGTTCCAGATATAACAAGGTAAATGCCTGTGATTAAGTATGGGCTAAAAGATATCTTAAAAAAATCCAAGTATCATACTTTTCACTTAAGAATTCAACAAAGAACAAACTTTTAAAAACCCCAACAAAACATGAACAACCAAAATAAAGGATTTGTGGGACAGCAGCTGTCAATTCAGTTGACATAAAGACTCTATTTGCTCACTAATACAAAAATTATTTTAACTCAAATAAGAACATATTCTCATCTGTTCTTGAGGTTTATTTCAACTATATCCCAAACAATAAATTGCTTAAATTTTTTCATAGCATAAGCACTTAAAATTGTTTTGGGGGTTTTCTAAACACCAGTGCAGTACTATGTCAGTAAGAACGTAATCAAAGCAAACAGCCTGCTGAGCCGGCCAACCAGTGATATTATTCGTTTCAAAAGCTTTCCCTTGAATAGCAAATATTGATTTTCTACATCAGAAGTCTTATACAAAGAACATTAAAAGAGAAATTATACTTCCTATTTTTTCTCCATCTTATTAAGGACCATTGCTGAAGACTAACAATATGGTCACCAGGGACTTAAAAGTTTGAGCTGAACAGATCGACATTTAGGAATTCTAGGAAATTTTTTGTCTTTTTTAAGTGTTCTTACTACGGGGCAATGCCACTTCTGCCAGAAAGGATGGGATTTTTTCCTTGGATAGAGGAAATTAGCTAAAATGCATTATTCCATTACTATCTGGCCTCAGTTACCTGTGTTCCTCGAAGTATTCCTCACATAAAGTTCAGGTAAGCGAAGGCAACATGAAGGAAGGAAAAACAAAAGCACAGAGCGAAGGGTAGCAAGGGACTGATGGAAAGAAGAGGCTGAACTCTGGGAAAAGAGATCAAGGTCAGCGGTGTGTTTCAGAGGCAAAGGAAGGAGCATAGTATGTTTAGGAACACTGGGGAAGCAACAGAAAGGCTGCAGTAGAGGTGACAGAGGGAACTATGGCTACTAGGAAACAAAGTTTAAATAGATTCAGCACTTCAGAAGACTTCACAGTTCAGAAAAATATCTACGTGCAAGGAGAAATTAAAAATGACGAGTGGTTCAACAGGTTTTCTTACTTCTTCAGCAACATCCACAGCCTGCCATACTTGCCTCTATGAGGGCCTCAGTTAGCAATGCTCTTTAGCACCACTCATTCAAGTAATAGCAGCAATTTTTTTACTTCCAAACTTTGTAATCTTTTCTTAAAAAATGCCAAGGAGCTAGACAGCTAGTACTAAGTAACATTTAGTGGGATTAGTCACATACATTGGAGAACAAAGTCTGGGCTTAGTTTAAAATTTTCACTTAGAAAGTACCAACATTTATTAACGTGCTCATTATCATCACCTGAAGATCAGTTTTCAGTAGTTGCATTTCCATCACACTACAATAATTTTGGTGCACAGTTACTTTTACATTATTGTGGTGGGCTGACTCTGGCTGGACACCAGGTGCCCACCAAAGCTGCTCTATCAGTCCCCTCCTCACCTGGACAAGGGAGAGAAAATACAAGGAAAGGCTCGTGGGTTGAGATAAGAACAAGGAGAGATCACTCACCAATTACCATCATGGGCAAAACAAACTCAACTTGGGGAAACCATCTTAATTTATTACCAGTCAAATCAGAGCATGATAATGAGAAATAAAAACAAAATCTTAAAACACCTTCCCCCCACCCCTCCCTTCTTCCCAGCCTCAACTTCATTCCAGACTTCTGTGCCTCCTCCCCTTGAGCAGCACAGGGTTGTGGTCAGTTTGTTATGTGTTGTCTCTGCTGCTCCTTCCTCCTCACACTCTTCCTCTGCTCCAGCGTGGGGTCCCTCCCATGGGAGACAGTCCTCCACAAACTTCTCCAATGTGGGTCCCTTCCACAGGCTGCAGTCCTTCAGGAACAGACTGCTCCAGCGTGGGTCCCCCACGGGGTCACAAGTCCTGCCAGCAAACCTGATCCAGCCTGGGCTCCTCTCTCCACAGATTTGCAGGTCCTGCCAGGAGCCTGCTCCAGCACAGGCTTCCCACGGGGTCACAGCCTCCTTTGGGCATCCCCCTGCTCTGGCATGGGGTCCTCCATGGACTGCAGGTGGAGATCTGCTCCCCCGTGGACCTCCCTTGGCTTCAAAGGGACAGCCTGCCTCACCAGGGTATTCCCCACCAGGGGCTGCAGGGGAATCTGCTCCGGCACCTTTCCTCCCCCTCCTTCTGCACTGACCTGGGGATCTGCAGCATTGGTTCTCTCACATGTTCCCACTCTGTCTGGCTGTAGTTTCTGTGCTGCAGCAGCTTTCTTCCCTTCTTAAATACATTCTCCCAGAGGCACTACCATCATCGCTGATGGGCTCGGCCTCGGCCAGCAGTGGGTCCATCTTAGAGCCGGCTGGCATTGGCTCTGTCGGACATGGGGGAAGTTTCTGGCAGATTCTCATAGAAGCCACCCCCGTAGCTGCCCCCGCTACCAAAACCTTGCTATGCAGACCCAATATAATCAGCATATTTTTGTTAGAGTTAACAGAGCTACAAAACAAAGATTTGGCCCTACTACAGTTATTGTTGCCAACACGTAGTTGAACAAGGGTGACCCTGGAGCACCCCTAGTGACTATTCCTGCAACAGGATCACTAGAGACATGAGGTAACATATTGGCTTTGTACTCTGCCTACACACTTGGGATTAGATATGTCCAATAAAAGACAGAGTGCTCCATAAAAAACGCACAATGGCATTTAACTTCTAGGCTTCTGATCCCAAGGAAGGAATTCAGATTTCGGAGTCTGTTGTCGGCAATGCATGGAGGAACTTGGCATTTCAGATTGGGACTCAAAACAACCAGTGCACTGAAGTCCAGAGAAAAATCTGAGCGCACAGAGCATCTTAAATGCCAGAGTGAACATATTTATTCAGAGATGGAGACAACAGGCATTTGCATCTAATCTTTATGGGATCTGATCAGGGTTTCCTGTTTTATTTTGAGGGTTTTCTAAATAAGACTGATAACAAGGCAATGATTGCACAGTTCACCTTCATATGCTATCACAACGCTCATACCTTTGCTTAGGGTCTAAGAGGTCAGGCTCATTGCCTTCCTTACCTAACGAGGGTCAAGTCTATCTTTTCCAGCTCCAAGGAAAGTGCCTTTACCTTAGCGTGCATATCAAGCTACAAACTGATTCTTGTGATTCCTCCTGCTAACCCTGTGCTATTATGCAGAAAGAAATACCAACCCAAGGGGAAAAAAAATAATCAAAAAAACGCAGGAGAAAGAATGAGCATAGCTGGTTTTATAGATAGGGTACTTTGCCTCTAGGTTCCCAGATTATGATCTCAGTTCCTGAGCCTATTTTTGGGATAGCCTCTGCCTTATTAGCAGTTTTCTGTAAATGCATAAGTTATCCTGAGGAGAGCAAATTGAGGCTTTTTTCCAACACTGTCCAGCACATGCACTACTCCACAACCTCAATCATTCAGCTGTTCCACCAGCTGCACTGTAACATCATTCACACCCGGCACATTCCTGGCTTTCCTTTATAATTACTCTCATGTATTTTTCTATATTATAATCCAGTCTTTTAAGCACTCACATAGTTTAAGTTATCATTAGCTCAGTAGGGCACTGTCTCCCCACAGAAAAACTCCCACCTTTGTGCTTGAGGAGCAAACAAGTGACTAGAAACACCACCCAACAATATGATATTGGGACTAGAAGTCTCAGAAAAAAGCGAAATGAGGTTGGGGAATCCAATTAAAGGAGAACAACTAAGATGAAAACTTCACCCCCAGCTAAAGCAAAATCTAAGATGAAGTTTTAATTCCTACAGTGTGTTGGAATATCAGCACCAGTTCTGGACTAATAAAAAAATATTCAAACAAAAAGCATATTAACTCAAAGTGCACATTTTTTTTAATTAAAGGTAAAACAGAAAGAACAGTAATAGGTCAATAATAATGACTTATTACTTCCTTTATGTGGCACATTTACAATAAATGGTAATTTACCATTAGAGAGACATATTACATTTTTTTCTGCTAAAGAAATTAACATTAGTCATGTGGAGAAAGAGAAGGCTCTCCATTTCCAGCTTGAGGATTTGCATTCAACAAGGCAGTCTGAGGATATTACAGACCCCATTCCCCCTTTAGCAATGTAGCAAGAATTAAAGCATAACCATGTATGACATCATTCCAGCTGTACGCTGATGGGCTACAGATCGTTTCATCCATGCTATTTGAAAAACATTCCACTTTCCAGTCATTATACTTGCTAAATGGATTCACCTGCCATATCCTTGGAATCATTAAAAAAAGAAAAAAAAATCTTTGGCACACAAAAGCCTTGCTTTAGTTTTATTCTTATAGCTGATATACTATTACTTCTTAAAAATAACTAAAAAATATTTCTCTCACTCCACTGGAAAAAAATATAAATCTACATCTGTGCTACCTGCTTTTATTCTTACTTTAGGCTTATTTCAAAGTTTCTGATTAAGTATCTTCACAAAACATGTACAACAGACTTCCTAGACAAAACTTGTCATTACCAGGGCTGTACTGCGCCTTGGTATTTTTAAGTAACTGCCTGTTAGCCTGTTCCAAAGAAAAGACCATCAGTTTACTCATCTGAAGTCTACTTCTGGTAACTTACTTAATTATTCAATGTGAAGATAGAAAGCTGCTATTTAACACTCCCTCCAATCACAGGAAAATATCACACCATTTGTACACTCATTATGGCTGCACTCTTAACTTCAGACTCATTTAAAAGCTTCAGCTCTACAGGTGGGATTTTCAAAGCTGCCTCTAGGTCATTAATTTCTAATTGGACACCCCAACCCTCTAGGCAAGCTTTGAAAATCTCATCCTAAATAATCAATATTCTACTTCCTAATAACCTGGTCTGCAAAAGAGCCAACAGGACAAAACTTTTAGCAACTGGAGGGAGACTTGTGAAAGTGGCAGGAAAAAAAATAGATTGTATATCCTTGTCTTAATAGTAAGATCGTTCCCTACTCTCAACAAGGAGTGAAAGGGACCAGACTGACAAAGTAAGGAGGAAGAGAGGGAATCTTCTCAAAAGAAACAAACAAACAGGAATCAAAGCTTCATACATCTCATGAAAACAGAACAGATTCAGCAGCACCGTGCATGGCTTGGGTGTATGCTCAGAGTAAGTTTAAAATAATATGGTTCAGATGGCAAAAACCATCCTACAGTTTAAGAGGACATTAAAATACTGTATAATGCCACAAAGCAACATATTTGATAAAAATCAAAACAAATAATTAAGGTATCATTACAAATTTAAGACTACATTTTTGAAATGCAGAAGATAGAGATTTAAAACTCCAAGATAAATATCAGATCCTATTGGGGTAAGTATGTTAGAACTACTAGATAAATATAAAATAAGAAGATTTCATTCAGGATATACATCAGCCTAAGTGACCTAATGAAAAGGAGAGAACTAATTACATTAAATCTAAGGCAACAACAAGAAAAAAAACAAAACAGTGAAACATTTGGGAATATCTCACCAGTTCAAGACTGTAAATAATTTGAAACATACCTCTCCAAATACACCAGAAAAGGGGAGGAAAGAAGGTAATCTAATATAGACCATCCCTACTCTAATTAGCAGGCATTCAAACAATTTAATTTTCTAAGAGGGAAAAGAAAAATAACCTAGCCCCAAAACCACACTCATTTAAGATTTTAATTATTAGGTTCTCCAAGTTTCCTGCATTCTGTAACAGTTATAAAACTGGGTAATAATTAGTCTGTGGAGTCCTTCCAAAGTAAAATATCCTTAACCACTTTGAAGCAGAAAAAGGATTGCATCTGTTTTAACATACTGTATTAAAAAAAAAACCACAAATCTTTAAGTTTTGAAATCCAGGTAATTCAGTGTAATCAGAAGGATACAGCTCTTTCCCTTATGGTTCAGCCTATTTGTTCTACCTGCCACTCTGAGACCTGACACTGCTTAGGGCACTGCAGTTCTTATCACAAAAGACTTGATCCTTAAAACAGTAATTACATATTGGCATTTACAGGCTAGAGAGCACACTACATTTGATGTTACACTGGGCAACAGAGCATGATGAACAGCAATGCAAACAAAGTAAAATCTGGCAACGAGCATGGCTACAAAACTCATTTGAGAATGGAAACCGAACAGCTGCATATGGCAAATATTTGTGTGCATATATATATGTGTACAATTACTTAAGGTTTACGGCTGAAGGATACTCAGTGTAGTAGTCACAATTCTTAAGAATTTTTTCATACATATTACCTGCAGATTATTTTAAGTGACAAAACAAAGTGCTTCCCCACAGTATCTCATAATAAGCATCATTGCAGGTTATACAAAAGTTTAACCAAGAGTTGTACTTGGTTCCCAGGTTCAAATTTTCTAATATCCCCTGTACCTCTGCCTTGATTTTTGCGTATTACCTGATGATATGGATTATGCATGCAAAACCACAATAATAACTATACATCTTCAACTAATTTTTTTTTAATTGGCATTTTTTGATAATAGGTATGTTAAACACGATCAAGATTTTAGTACAGTATCTGTCAAGCACATTCAAGCTTCCCTGCTTTCATAACTTCACAGCTGACTCTTGTTATATTCTTGTAAATTACATATTTCACATTTAGTCTTACTGGAATTGGGAAGCTGAAATATTTAAAAATATTCTGCTACTAATACTGTGTAGTAGCTGATCTGTAAGTCTGCAGATGATGTCTGGAAAGAGGTAGTGTTATAAAGTTTAAATATTTCAAAATACTTTAAATAGATTTTTGTATTTTGAGCATAACTAGGAGATGAATTCCTCACTGTTTTATTTTACAAACTCACTCTGTATGCATTAAAGAAATTTTGCATAACAAAGGAGCTCATGTTATACAGTGAAGAGGCAGTATGGACTGAACAGGCGGAGTTCCTGAGTAAGGTCAGCATCAGGATTTAATGTACACAACTCTTTTTGTGACTTTGTCCAAAGACTTAGTTCAGACTCAATTAATTCTACATTCTCCCCATTTCAAGCTGTGGCAATGCAATAACATTGAGATTGATCATATTGGGACATTCTTTGAAGTTCTCCCACTCATAAATCCATTAATGAAGTTTTTCTTTCTAGTATATCAATAGCTGGTGACTTTCTTGCCTTTCTTTAAAGAGGTATTGCTGCCCTAATGCATATAAAACTCTACAGCGGCATCTAAGACCAAGTAATTGTTTTTTTTAATAATCCCTGGTGTTGATTTCACCGGAAATCAATTTTGCAGTCTAGTTACACACATTGTTGGGTTCCTGTCGTGATTTAACCCCAGCCAGCAACTAAACACCACGCAGCTGCACACCCACTTCCCCCCCCCAAGTGGGATGGGGGAGAAAATCGGGAAAAAGAAGTAAAACTCGTGGGTTGAGATAAGAATGGTTTAATAGAACAGCAAAGAAGAAACTAATAATGATAATAACAGTAATAAAATGACAA
>JANZLQ010000022.1:21753449-21814565 GCA_026212715.1 Elanus axillaris | reverse complement strand
TATCAACATTCTTCTCATACTGAACTCAAAACACAGCACTGTACCAGCTACTAGGAAGACACTTAACTCTACCCCAGGTGAAACCAGGACAGTTCCCAAATTTCAAAGGGATGGAGTGAGCATTTGTGCTAGACGAACAGGGGGGCTTTCAAAAGGTGAGCAACACTGGATACCATCTAACCAGTTATTTATCTTTCCTGTTTTGATACTCAGTTTTGAGCTGTGAACGAACAGGACATGGTCTCTGCAGTGATCCTGACTGGAACAGCACTGTATGTCAAGGAGTTAGTGATCCACCTAACCGTTAATCTGAGCAGTTCCGGGCTTGTGCTGTGCTGCCTGTACAGCCCGGCCTTCAGGCCTCTGATGTGCTACGTGTATCCCTTGGCCGCAGGATAAACTTGGTGCTAATTGTAATGGAGGAGCCTATGGGTAGCTCCCACTTGATACCAGTGATTATGCCACCTGCCTGGCCTTGCCTTTAACAAGCTCTCCTGTGAATATCCTTTCTGTCTGACAGTAGGAATGATGAATAGAGTTGTTGTCTTCTTAGAAAGTGCTATAATAGCTTGAATGACCAAAATGGGGTAACGCTTTCCATGGACAGGTCTGCATGGTGTGCCGTAAGTGGATCGGAGGTCCATTTTGATGCTGCACAGCTCAGGGTTCCCAGCATCTAGAGGGATGTAAGATTTTACTATTCTCTTTCTCCTTTTAGTGTTAGCTTTAATCAGTACCATTTTAAATGATGCTTTTCAGAGTCCGAGTGCCTTTCCTACTGGGATCATAATGGATCAGCATCTCCTGGTACAAAACAGTTTCAAAATACATATTTCTTCTAGCAAATACAGGCCTCTTCCACACTCCTCATGGCCACTGAATTGTACTTGACCTTTGTATGACCAAATAAATATTCTTTACAGGTATGGTGTACAGGTATCAAGAGAATACTTTAAATGCATCCAAATCATCAGGAAATTCTCAATATCTGCCATTCTCCACTTTTGACTAACACAGTTTTGCATACAGCTGTACAGATTCAAGTTTCTCATCACTATTTCTAACACTTAGACGTAGCATCCAGTTTTTAATATTAGGTTAGCCTTTCAAACTTCTAGTGAAAATTTGGAGAAATAGAGTGACAATTAAGCAACCAGTTAAAACCCGAGAACTAGAGTTAGAAATTACTTTATTATTACTTGCCTGGAATGACCAAATACGCTCACATAATATGGAATTAATTTATTATTTTTTTAATTAAAAGTAGATACACTACTGCAGCCAGACAGACCTCAGAACACTTTAAAGAAAGTGAGGCAGGCACTTTACAGGAGAACAGAACAGGATTTTAAGTTAATTCACCACAGCATGAAATATTATACTATCCGGGAAGCAGCCATACTTAACTTATCTATAAACTGAGCAGCCAAATGGTCTAGATTACAACTATAAGATGAAGTGGACCATGGTCTATTGCATACATATTATATATATATATTATCAAATTATGCATACATACATTATTTGTACCAGTACCGATCCACATGCAAGATGCTCCGCATCCCAGGCATTCCCAAGTTGCACAGGAAATTGCTTTACCCAGTCATTCATAAAACACACTATGTTAGAGCTAACTTTCACCCAACACTTGATTCTTTCTATGAAAGCAGGTGTAGCCACTGGAAAAATGATGGCACTTTCCCTGCCTGGGACAGTAGAAATGCTTCACAACTGCATATATAGTGTTTTGGATGAAGAAATCCTTCATGTCTTACATATCATCTGTAGTGGCTAGGTGGGGAGACGAAGGAATGAGGAGACACCACGTTGTGCATCAGTGACAATACAGGCAAAGCCTTGACACCTCTTCTGCTGCCACTGATGTACGCGCACTAAGCTACAGGGGGCTACTAAAGAGCACATATCTGCTTCTTTGTCCCAACTCATTTCCTCCCCATTGTTCTGAACCACCCCAAGCAGTTCCTCTGTGAATATATACAATTTTCCAGAAATAAATAGGCAATTGAAATCTAAAAGCCCATGACCATACACTTTTTATACACAAAATGCAGTAATCTTGTAATCAATATGCTATTTAACACAAAGCCAGTGCAGCCCCTGGGGGAAGGGGGCTGTGCTGTGAATATGTAGTTCAGGTGATAAGGTTTGCTGCTGTCTTTCTGCTTTGTGGAAATAAACAGGACCTTAACATTACTGTTCAACAATGCTATCTGATGGTCACAGCATCTTGGTTTAATCAAAAACTACAAAAAAACAGCAGGTAAGGCAGCCCTTGAAAACATAGCATAAGCATACCTGTTGGTTCAGGCATCCACATCATAGGGCTCGGAAGGAATTCACTGCCACACTTACCACAGCATTGACAAGGATTTTTGAAAACTCATAGCCAGCTGGGAGAGACTGAGAAACTAGAAAAAAAATAAAACAGCATTGTTTGGCAGAACTAGAAAGACTGGCATGCTCCTAATAATTTCTGTTATGAAAGTGTCGTTATGTAGGAACAACACTTACGGACTTTCAAGCTTTAAAAGAACTCAGAGAAGATGCAGGATAGCATCTACTGAATAACATTGGTTCACGCACACTATTTCAAATCTAATTAAATTACTAATCCATTCTTTTCCTCTGATAAAAAAAGTTACATTCACCTAACAGAACATTAAGTGAAGCATCAAATATTAGCATCTCTTTTACATTTAATTAGTCAATAAGGAATTAAAAGCCATCTAGATAAAACTAGAAACAGTAAAAATAACTTGAAATCATTATGCGATTTATAGATGGGTATTTAAGGAAGCTGCTGCCTTGTCCTTTCTACTGATGACCACTGGTGGAGACAGAACAGTGAATCACACAGATAATAGCACTGTGTAACAACTGACTTGAAGCAGGGTATTAAATATAGAAGTTGTCTCATGTGGAATAGGAAGGTTGTTACTTTGGTTTTAGGTATTAGCATTTTCATTTTTAATTAGGAAAACAGTGTGAAAAAATGTACTGTGATATTTACAGCTGGTAGCAATTTGAGATAAATGGCAAAAATGCATGAGATCACAAAATTTGAAGAAACTAGGTAAATTAGAAACACGTGCAAACTTAATGCATGGCAAATATAATCCGAAGCACAGAAGGAAGAAGTGAACAAGCAACATGGAATGCAAACTATCAAAGAAGACCATTTCCTTGTGAGCTCTTCCAAGTCCTATTAAGCAAAGTTCAAGTACTCTCTTGGCGTTGGCCACCTTAGCTTCTGCTGAAAGATGAAGAGGTGAAACCAGGTGATGTGTCCATTCTTCAGTTTCCAGTTGAGAGCCAGGCACATTATAATGTAAACCACTATTGATTTCAGTTCACTTTAATACCCTGGACTGTGAACTGTGGTGGTGGAGGGCTCCAATTCATAATCCCTGTCAGATTTAGCTGCCACAGCTAAATCCACAGAGGTTGTGAATAAGAGACCTTAGAAATCATTTCAAAGTGAAATACGATCCAAATAGGCAAGTACAATTTGAGGATATATACACTGAACCACAAGGTAAATTATCAACTAGCTCTTCTTCTAAGATGGACAGAGACAGTTTAATTGAATGGATACCATGACGAACCAGGAGCTCAGACACACTGTGTGGCAGGGATGAAATGAAGCTGTGGTAGTCAGTAGCAATACGAGCACCTTCTGTGTTTTGGACACTTGTCCTCACCTCTGCATTGCAACACAGCAGCCCTTCGGGGAACTAATTCTCCCCATGTCTCTTCCCTCACCCCCAGAAATAACTCCCTCAGAAGTGAGCCCAACCACTTCACTAAGCCAATCCATAGTATAGTCCCTGACAGATGTGCCGCACACCCTGGGTGGGCAAGATTACCAACAGTAGTACTGCTAAAAAGTGTGTGACATGCAAACATTGCACAAACTAGTTGTGGATCCTTTGACATTCTGCCTTTTTGTGCTTTTGCTTCCCAAGCCTACATATCTTCAGACTATAATCTAGGTACACCTTCCCTCCAAACTATGATGGTTCAGTTCCTTGGCTAAGGCCAAGGATTTGTATGTCTACACTGTACAAGCCTTGTTATGGATTAAATGAATACTGGCACAGACAGAAGTCCACAGTCAAGACATCTAGTGCAGTAGTGACTATTTATCTAACTATTGATACCTTCAATACAAGATTAACTTTACTGCAAGTCACTGGAAGAATACTAGGAGTGAAGGAAAAAAGAATAAGAACATCAACTAACTCTAAAAAAAGTTCCTTCTATACGTGAAATAAAGGTGCTACACGTTCAATATTTTTTTTTAATGTATTAGGCAGAAGCCTCTAACAGATGGCCCATAAGTCACATTCTGCTAGGCAGGAAAAGCTGATGATTTAGCAGATCTTTTCCATCAACAAGTCTTACCATCATTACTACCTCAAACAGTAACAGCAATCAGTCTCTGCTGCCTCTTGGCATCCAGAAGTACTTCTCCAACATTACACGACTAACCAGAAACAGATTAAAATTCACTGCCATGCCTAGACTACTTCTGTGATTTAAGATACTGAATCAAGACTAAACCAACATGATTCAATCAAAAGGAGTTAACAGGTAGTCACAGCCCCATTTTGTTTGCATTTACTTTTGCAACTTTTAACAGTCTAAACTATGGCAGGCAAGCACTGCTGTCACATACACAGAAATACTTGTAAGAAATAAGTATGTCCAAACACTTTCTGCATGCCATTATAATGTGTATAAGTTTTGAAAATGCAAGCCGCAGCTCACATATACATAGAGGAACCCCAGGGACCCGCCCAATTCATAGCCCTGGGGAACTTCAGTTCACAGGAGCAATATCAGAAGACGAGATATTTACAGTGACAAACTGGCACCACTGAGGCAAATACTAATGAAGCAATGTCAGAACAGTGCCCACAGGGCTCAGGATCTTCTACAGGATTTTAAGAGAAACCTATGATCTCTGGTGTCAAAAGCCACAGGAAGATCAGTAAGAATTAAAATTGACAATGTGCCAGAATCCACCTACTATAAAACAGAAGGTCACTACAAATCCTCATTAAAGCTGTCTGACTGCTTTGGCCTGATTGAAATTTTTCAAACAGTTTATTATTACCATGAAGGTACAGGCTGCAGTTGCCCTGCCACAACCTTTTTTCCAGGACCTTTGCTGGAAAGGTAGATTTGAAACAAGATGGAAATCTGAGAAATTGCCTGTGGACGGCAAAAGGCTGCTTAATCAACTGCTCCAATCTCCAGCAAAGAAGAAACTCTTACAGATGCCAAAGAGGTGTTAATGATAGATATTACAAAAGGGAACTGCTACAGTATATCTTCCAAGGACTGCTACAAAAGCCTTGCTGGCAAAAGATCAAGAAAACAGCTTGCAAGTGCAGGACCATATCTATAATAAAAGTACAATGTGACAGGTTTAAAATCCATAAACTATGCTGAAGTACATAGTTCAGAGTCCCAATGACCCAGCTGGAACTGAAGTTGTTGAAAGCCTTGGTATTTAACCACCACGGGAAAAGAAAAGACCCCAAAGCCTTCTCTCATATGCTTTCCACTAGACCTTATGCCAAGAACTGCAGCAGCCCAGATTGCTTCTCTGTTATCAGCTGGTTTCTACCACCACACTTGGAAAACTTCAGCAGATGTTAATCATGAGGAATATTCAACCATAACAGAATGGTAATATCAAACAACACAAAACCACCAAGCCCACCACAGATGCTTGAAACAGTGGGACATGCTAAGCAGCTAGGTGTGTGAAGATGGCGATGACCATTTCACATGAGCCTCCATAGACTTTAAGGCAATGTTTTAGGCAGGCAATGTGCCTGTCCATTCACAGAAGTATAGCGAGTTCCTCCCTACTTGGTTCCTCTCGTCTCTTCATTTACTGTGCTTCGGCTCCCTTTGCTCATGACATTTGTTGTGGTTCTCCCTGTCCCATGCACAGCTAGAAAGACTTTCCATTTAACCTGGTTATAGTTCTGATTTAAGGGAAAAACTTCATAGAAGTTAAACTCTTAATAGCATAGAGTTCACATCTCCAACGTAATACTCTCTATCAACCAGATATTTATGCAAAGACATTTAAAGGTAAGCAGTTAGAAAAAGGAGAATACATTGTCTCCAGAACTTTGTTTTCCTTGATTTTTAAACTTAAAATCTGCCCTAATTTAGCTAGGGCTGAAGCAGAACACAATTTAAAACAGATCAGTAGAGATAAAATAAAGAAAACCCAGAATTAAGCCTCATCCTTAAGCCTGAAGAAAATTAGTATCTCAATAAAGTAGCCATCCCTCTAGGTCAGAAACCAGAAAGAAAATCTGGAAACACTATCAGATGGTTGCTTCTTCAGTTCCAGTGGAGTGCTACTGTACCCCCAAACTCCAGCCAACCAAAACAAAATTTAAAAAATTTTACAATAATTCAAACCTCCCCCCTCCACCAACCAACTCCCAAGGGTGACAAAGGATCAGCATTTCAGTACTACCCTTTGGGTTTAGTGTGAGAAGGATTAGCATTTGTTCACGTCTTTGGCAATCTTGCTTCTTTGGAATGTTATTGTTATGAGTATTTTGTGCTCCACAAGTTAATACAGTGAGTTATTTATTATTTTCTCTCTTGTTTAACCTAGAAGAAACTTTAACTATATTTGGCTCAGATGAAAACTTTGTCAGGCTCATGTGAGCTTTTTGAGAAACTGGATGACAGTCAAACCTTTCTGTACTGTGTACTGTACAATTCTTTTTTCTAAAGTGTTGTGTTTTAGGGTGGATGACAGTTATCCCACTTCAGTTTTGCTTTTCCCATTATCTCATTTTGTTTTTTTCTAACAAGTTTTGCTGATTTCTTTTTGCTGGAGCGAGCAATCTGCTTCCCAGTGGCATTTCAGTTGAGCCAAGGTTAGACCAAATTTGATCCTACTAAACATTTCCTTTCAGAAATGGTGAACGTACCATTACCAAATATTTGTAGTAACAGAAAGTGGCAGTATGTAAATACAGTCCTGTAGAGAAGCTATTGGGAAAGGAGCATGTGCTCACACTCAAGTCCTGAGGAATGGCCTGGTGAGAGTATTCTGAACTCTTGAAAGGAGAAATAGCAGTGGCTGGAAGAGGTGGTATAACAATGAATGTCAGAAGAACAAGCAGATGCCAGAAGAGATGGAGTGAAGGGAAGGAGATGCACTAGTACTTCATATATAGACAAAGTTCAGCAGTCATGGAATTCACTAAGAAATATGGTCGAGCTCCTCATAAAGCCTCTTGTGAGGTTACTAATGAATGGACAACAAGGGAATCAACACTGGAACAAGTCATGAATGACACTTGAAGTGGAAATGTGGAAAAGCAAATAACAGTAGAAAACAATAGCTCACATTTCTTTCTTGGCTATCTCCAAGATTAACCAAAAAGAATTAGATAAACTCCAGGTCAAATCTCTGACCTAACATAACACCCTCTCTACAACAGCAATTGTCGCCAAAGCTCCAGACAGCATAAAAAAAAAAAATCCCATAATAGAAAGCTGTGATTTCTAGAGACACCTTCTTTTTGTCTTCAGCATATGCCCTTCTGTAGCTTTGTATGCACATACACCACCATTGTCATAATGCTAGATAATGATATTACTTATACAAAACATCCACTTCTTTCTCTCCTTCCTGAAACCTCCACCAAGCTCTTTGATTTATCTTTATAGCAATAAGGGGAAGCAGCTGTTTGAATGCTACATTAAGAAGTATTTTTCTGTCTAGGGAAGGTGGAAAATTTAAAATATAGCCATTTCACATACAGAAAGAGAGGATAAAAAGTATACGATTATGTCACTGTAAATAAGTAGTGAAGTCAGATCTGTTTATTTTACACCAATTCTGTCTTTGCTTTATAAGGATGTAAAGAAATAACGGCTTTGTTGTTTCATCCAGAACAAAACAAAGGTGAGTGGCTTTTCTTACCATGTCATAGGATCACAGAATGATTTGAGTTGGAAGGGACCCTAAAGATCATCTAGTTACATCATCTGTTTCTCTCCAATAGCTTCTTATTTATTTCATATTTACTATAAAAAATGATCAAGGTTCTCTACTTGAGCTCCTTCATACCTCGTTGTGAAACCAGTCCCGTACTATTTGGACATCACAAAACTGATTTCGTGTTTGGGTTTCCTGCAGGGCTAGTATGAACCATTAGGTGATATTCCAATACTACACTATAATAAATGCATTAACAAAAACTTCAAACACTTTCTTATAACCTGGCTTCCCTCAGACTTGAGCCAAGCAAAATACAGAAGTGCATTGCATGTGTGCTAAACACAAGTGACGATAGGTGTGATTGGTATACAAATCACACAGTAGGCAGGCTGCGAGCTCATTTTTCTGAGATGGAGGTGTAGGTCCCTGGTCTGGCATCTAGAGATGTGAAACTGCAACAGAGTTATAAAATCCATCACAGCTCTCACACAGAGCCAGGTCTGTATTTCAGTTCTACTGGTCTGGACATGAGGAATATACGAATATGACAAATCTAGCTAAGGAAAAAAAAACCAAACACCAAAACCCAAACCCAAACAGATGGGTATCTTCAAATTCTTGCTGTGAGAAGAATATAAAGTATGTAAAATGCAGTTTCTCTGCCTGTGTTTTCAGTTCACCTATTCTATACTTGACTACAGGTTATCATGATAAATGATACTTGTTTTGAATTCATTCATTCATTAGGAGTTTTTGGCAAAAGGAGTAGTCTAAAGTCTTTTTATGATGTTGCTCAAAGATCCTTAAAGTTTTGTCTACTCGCAGAAGCTCAGCACTTATATCATGAGAAACACAGAAGGACAAAGAATTACCTAATTCCACAGCTCTGTCCCAAGGAATAAATCTGCTGGAACCCTGCAGTTTTCCAATACATGGTCCTCTTACAGCATGATCTATTGCTTAGATGTCCACATACAAATCAGCTGATATTGCCTGATATTGTTTCACCTAAGAATTATGTTTGAAAGTTTTCTAGGAATATGGTTCACATAGTTACCCTTTTGCATGCATGCAGGAATTCTCACAAAAATCAGCCAATTAGCAATACCTGTGGGAAAAAAACATATTTCACATCCTGACATTTTCAAACAGTGAGAAAAGCTCAGGGTTTCCACCTGTTTTCACAGCAGCAGGAACCTAGGCCCTGGTCATCTGAAACATCACGTGGGGCTCCAGATGCAAACCATCATCTGCTTGCTTGACGGACAGGCATTCGACTACCCCCAGTTTAACTTCCCTGCCATAGCACACAGATAACTGGGTATGATGTCAGTATTTCTGTTAATGAATGCAGCAGGAACATGACTGCCAATAGGAGTAGGTGGGATACGGGGGTGGGATACATGGGTGGAGATCAACCCTCCAGTGCCTGGCTGTACCTCTGTGGTGAGGTTTAAACTGACTAGCAATTTGGGGACAGAATTTTCTCCAGGTCAGCTTGCAAAGACAGACTAAAATAAAAGCCCAGCATCACAGAATTTCAGCTTCCCGTAATCATCTGTGAATTTCATTTGTCACAAACCCAGGTATTCCAGAGGCCAAGACTCCAATACTAGTCAAGAAACCAAAGATGCTATGTTATGTAGTAAAATGGTAAGTGTTGCACATACACCTTGAGCCTGTTACAGAGCACTAGAAACAGTTGTGTAGCCGGGCTGCAGATGTTCTGCAGACCTTTCAGGATTCAACATTTGTCATGTTAGTTTCCTGACGCTCAGAGAGACTGTACTTGGGCCAATAGCACCATGCTCCCAACTTTGTACCACGAGCTTCTCTTTGTTGCACAGATCAAACCAGAAATTGAAACAACTACAAAAGAGCAGGAGCTAAGAATCACCACAAACCTCCTCACTTCAGACCCAAATAGAAAGCAAACTATAACCATGTTGTCCTTGCCAACAACACGTATTTACAAGCTGGTCCACAGAAGAAAACATTTCACCTTCCCTTTCCTAAAACATATACTCCTTGTTTGGGAGATAAGGAGCAGACAAGACATTAACATATCATTGATTACGCAAACAGAAGGCATTCCAATGCCAGGATTAGGAGACAATACAAGAAAGCATTTTCATAAAACAAGATCAGTAACAATGAAGAAAAATCCATTCTGGTAGAAATTCGGTCATTCTTGCATGAATATATGTATGCTTTGATAAGCATGATAAAGAATATCTAGTTACGTTGTTCATAGGCTGAATATATTTTCATTTGTCCATAAACTGCAAGCCAAACTAGAGCAAAGACTTTGCTTGCCTGGAAGCTTACCAAATACACTCTTCCTGAAGCAGCAAAGTACATCAATAATATTCCTCCCAGTCTTTTATTTCTCACTTGGTAGTAATTACTTTACTTACTCTGTATCACCATTTCACCTTTGTGAAGACACATGCAGACCCAAAATAAGCTCCTACTTTAGCATAGCATTTAAGCACATTTTGAAATCAAGTACCAGTAAGTTCAGCTGGGCTGTTCATATGCTCACATCACCCTTCTGATTTCTGAATTCAGACATAAACAACAGTATCGCAGGGAACAAGATACCACTGAGCACACACCTCACCTGTTCATCACAACTGAGAGCAATGGTTCAGTCACACCCTGTCACCTCCTGACTGCATTTGCAAGTAGCTAAGCACCCTCATTTGTGCAGAAGCTCATTGAGGAGGGAAAGACACTCCTCCTCCAACAGAAACTACTACAGCACTGATGCTATACAACACACAGCAGGAACATTTTGCTATAACATTAAAAAATGCTATTAGAAGTGCCGAGGGCTGTGTGAAATAAATGCTGAAGCATAAATGCCTAAAATGAATAAAGGAGCAAAGGAACTGCCATAATGGACAAACCAATTCCATACTTTCCTTCTAACAACATACAGTATTAGATACCACAAATGAATATGTAAAACACCCTGGCCTGGGCAATTAAGTGGCAGCCTAACTACACTGAATATCTCACTGTAACCTCAACATTTAAAGGCTGGCTTCTATTTAAAGCACAAGAGTTTCTCCCTCTTTTGCTTTTAAAACTCTGAAATGTGCCCAGCTGGCTCCACAAGTGATGAGGGAGGCCCATATTAGTTCAAAAAGGCTGAGAGAAAACTAGTACATATATTAGAATAAAAAAGCTGATAAAGAATATTCTGCCTCAAAGTTCATGCCAAGCAGCAGCAAGAACCACATGACGTTCATCACAGGTATTTTCAACCTCAGGTCAAGGATACTTGCTATATGCTCTGTCAATACACTGTTAACCATGATTGATTTGGTCCAGTGACAGATAATCTATTATGCACTCATACTTCAACCCCACTAAATCAAAGATAGTTTGTCTAGCAGAACAAAATGACACAAAATAGGAGAAAGCCCACAGACAAAGTAGTAGCTTTCTTTTCATCCAGCTTACCCTTCTATGAGAGAAGGAAACCAACATGTAACAAAAGGTTTAGCAAAATGCAAATTCATATCTTTCTGAAGGATGTAGGGGAAGAAAAGGAGAATACTGTAAATAAAAAATATATACTGATGAAAGAGGAGTAATAGAAGTCCTAGCAAAATGTCAAAGAAGTTGCAAATAGGGTAAGTATTAAGAACAGAGGTGGGGGAAGTAAACTTGCCCTCAGAATCAAGCTGTGTGGATATATTTATATAAACCCTTGGGGTGGGGGAATAAAGCCAGGCTCACCATTTGTCATCACCTAGAGTACAAGGGGGGAAAAATACATTAGATTCTCTTGAGTATCAATTAGCATAGCTTACATGCTTTTCTATTATTGCCTGGGATAGACTTGCAGCTTCCACCTTATTCTCCCTCCTACTCTTTCCTCATTTGATGTGGATATCTGCCTGTAGACGTCTGGAGACAACATCTTCTTGTTATGTGTATTCCAACATTGATATCCTAAAGCTAAAGACTGCCGAGTGCCTAATGCCAGCACAATCCCCTAGTCTATATGAAAATGGAGTACATTCATCCTCTTTCACTAATCACTCTTAATATCTTGATGTTCACAGTATCAGTAGCCTGTATTAGTAACAGGCAACACATTTCTGTGAAGCAAACGATCTCCATTACTCTGTCATCCACACACCCTTTGTTAGTCATGTGACTGAAGAGAAATGGACCAATCAAATATAAAGAAACAGCAGAGGACATAAGTAAACTAAGAAGTAGAAGAAGACAGGTACACTGTGTACGGATAGAGCGTGAAGTTGAACACGAAACACTCTGCCGAATGGCATCCCTACTCTAGAACCATCCATTTTTATATGGATTATGAAACAGCACTCAGCTGCCCTGAGATGGATAGAAGTGCAACAGGCAAAAACCCAAAGGACTGTAAAGGCACCTGCAGTGCATGATTATAGCACGGCTCCAGACCAGAAGTGTTGTATAGACTCTCCATCCAGTTCTACCAGTCCAGGACTCGAGGCATGTGCCACTTAGCCTACCTCTGAGCTGGATTGCCTTTTGCACGCCAACCAATACCTTTCACAGCTGCACAAATCCTTTCTGGCTGTACTGAAGCACTGGATTGCTATGCAGGGGTGTAAAGGGTTATTAAATAAAATTTCCCCCTCAGGTCTTTTCTTTTAAAGGTTTACATGGCATGGGCCAAAACTAATTTTCTCATCCAAGCACATCCAGTGAGAATAGCTCAGTCACATACAGAAGCTGTGGAAGATTTGACAAGGACAAAAATCCTTGGAGAATAGTGAAATATTCACCTGGAGATAGTGTTCACCCCTCTTGCCATTTAATATGGGACAGAAATAAGTGGGTCACCCAGCATCACAGAGTAAATAAAAGCTATTTTACATTCTATTGTGCAAGTACAGCATATATGAATTCAACGCAAAGTCATTTTACCAAAGCCAAGTAGCCTGCAGATACTTTGGTGTTTCCTCAGCTTTATTATTCCCTTCCTTTAGAGTATACATACATAGATATTTATTTTTTTTAATAAAGTAAGCACACTGGAGCTGTGTATGGTTTTTCTCCTCAAGCTTTGCAAAGTGTCATCCAAGGAAGAAAAAAGCCCGCCAGAGTAGTAGTGATGGTGACCTATTTCACTTACGTGCAACCAGCAGAATCAAATCTACTCCAGCTTTAAATGCATTGCCAATTTGAAAAATTTAACACAAGCTTTTTTCCTTCTATTAACAGAGACCATTATTAAGTAACATTTACAGATTCCCTCCAGCCTTCACAGCATCTCTAATATGCAAAACCCAATATTCTTGTATAGGCTGAACTACAGAAGACCTCTCAAGAAATACATATGGATCAGACCTTCAGCTTGTATGAACCTACCTACCTTCAGGGGTTTAAGGAAACCATTTCAACTTAACCTGGCTGAGGAAATGGCCCACAGCTTTAAAAGGTACTTATTTTCATACTCTGACTGACAGTCTGCATACCAGCTTTAATCTAAGTATTTATCCCATTTTATGCATCACTGAATTAAACTTAGTAATACCCATGTGAAAGGGGAAAGAATTGTTCTCAATTTATAGACAAAGTGTAAGGGAATTATGTGCTTGCTTCAGGATACACAAGAAGTTAGCACCAGGGTGGAAATAAAAGCTTGCATTTCCTGACAATGAAGCCTACAACTGACCAAGAGACCATCTTGTCCTCTACTTAAAAATAAATCATATGTAGGTTTTGACCATACAGGGATACATGTTCAGCTGGTACAAATAAGCACTGCTATTTTGATGTCAGCACAGTTATGCTCCATTTCGGTAACTGATCTGTTCCAGAGTTTATTTCCATGAAAAATGACTAAAGACATGAGAAACAGAAAGCTTAAACAAATGCAAAGTATATGGTCAATCTAAGATTTATTTCATTACCAGTGAAGCTCCGCCCCAAAAGAAAAAAAGCTTAAATTCAAACAATTTAATGCCACAGGCTAGTTAAAACAGTTGTTTTAAAATCTGCCCCTGCCTCCCCTCAAGCAGTTAAATTAGGCTTATGAGAAGAACATTAGGGGATGTACTTGTCTTTTATTACTGTAAGAACAGTGACCTCCTTGGCTGGATAATTTTTAAAGAAACCACGTGGTGGTGATACCATTTACCTACGGTTAATAACTTTGGTGTGCCTGAGAGGCAAAGAGAGAAAAGAAAGGTCTCATCACACAGAGTAAAGAGCGATTTGAGAATGATACCTACTGTCAACTTTAGCAATGCAAAACAATTTAGCCATATATAATCACATATGTTCACTTCACTAGAAATTGTAAATAGAAGATCAGATCATGCTTGACTCAATGGAGAGCACTCATAGGACACAAATTGCAGGCTGTTTCCTCTAACAGGCAGAGAAAAGAGGAAACACATTAAGAAAATGGAGTGCCTGAGTATCATATAAATAGAGAATGTCCACCTGAGCTCCCTGCCTCCTAATCAGTCCTTCAGCCCCAAAATATATAGACTTGTTCTGTGTTTGCTGACTGTAGTGGAGCCATATCCTACCCCAAATGCATCACTTTTCCTAAAGTCTTACAGCACAAGCAGATGCTTCTTTTTTTTTTTTCCAAGGAAAAAAAACCAAAGCATCACAACAAAAGGCACAGACACTTGGAGGTAGGCTACTTCTTCCGAAAAGTAATATTTCAGTAATATTTGACATATGAATATGCCAACCCATAACCAATGCCCCAGCCCATCCATGCCCTCCAGCCTTATTACTCCAAAAGCAACACCTGAGAAATAAATATAATTGCTGTATCTTTCACTGCATGCAAAGGGGCTAAAGAACTCACATTTGAAATAAACCTAAGTCATTGAAGTTTTAGTGTGACCATATATTAAGATACAAGTATATTATCCTCTGGCCAAGAAGACTTCAACACAAGAGACATTAAACCATAAAACCTTTATTAACCGGCCAGCGGAGCTGCTGCGTACCTGCCCACGTACCCAGCGCACTCTGCCCTCTGCGCTTTCACAGCCCACTGAAGTGCTTGTCAATCTCCCAAGGGAATTACGTAGCTCACTGGACTAGGCTCATGCCAAAGCATATGCATATTTTAAGTATGTGCCCACCTAGGAGAGTAGCTATATTTATGCATTTGGGAACCATTAGGATACATCTGGTGGAGATGCAAAACAACAACTAGCAAGTCAGAAAAAGCCCACTGAAATACATGAACTGAAGACTTGCGCACTTTAAGGCCTAAATCTTCGGAGCAAGTAGGGAGGGGTGCTAGTAAGCACCTGAAAGCAGAGTCTTTCCTCAAACACAATCTCTAATCCATCATTCAACTTTCCTCTACCACACTCACCATAAACCACGCAAGACTTGTAGGAGTTCGCAGAAAAAAAGTGAGTAGCCCTGGTCATAAACAGGATCCTCATGAACTCCGCCAGAAAAAAACCCAGAGAGTTTTTTATTTTTTTCCCCTCCTAACACAGCAACCACACGTTTGTGTTTAGCCGGCGATTCGGCAGCTGCTTGACAAGACACAAAAACGGTCTGTCAAAACCTACCAGCTTCCCTCTCGGCAACCGCCTGAGTCTCACCTCACGCTTCCCGACCTGCGCAGCCCCCAGAGCAGGGCACTGGCCTCGATCAAATCGTCACGCCCCTCACACCGGAGGCCGGCCCAGGCCCCTGCCCAGGCCCCGGCCCCGGCCCCGGCTCACCTGAGCCCCGCGGGGCCGCTTGGCCCCGCTGCTCTCGCCGGGGGCGGGGAGGCCCGAGCGAGGGCGGCGGCTGCTGGCGCTGTGGTGCCACCTGGCGGCGGCGGGCCTCGCGTAACAGACTCGTCCCTCGTTAAGGGGAATCTTCCCTGTAATTAAAAAATAAAGAAATAAATCTTTAGGGCATATTGAGATCCAGACAAATGAAACGCGTTTCCTTACCTCTTTAAAGGGAAGGGAAAAGGCCAGCAGGGGCCTCCCCTCGCCTCAGCAGCACTGGGCAGCGGCGTGCAAATGGCAGCAGGTTCCTGCCAGCTGTCGAGGCCCGGTGTTGCTACAGCTCAGAAAAGCAGTATTTTTGACACTTTGAAATTATTGGGTCTTTCCATCAGTCAAACGGTCCAACAAAAGGTTGGGTGAGAACAGAAGATTTTGGGGAACGAGAGAGTGTCATTTTGCTAAGTTACCCTGCTCCCTGGCCCACATCTACCCAATTGCTCCAACTGTTAATAAGTCAACAACAAAAGCAAGAGGTATTACAATAAAAAAATGTTATTTAAAGAGAAGAATATCCTGAGCTGCGCAGCAGCCCCGGTGTGGAAGGTGCGGGGATCTGCGTGTACACACAGGGTGCGGAGAGGATCCAGCTGTGAAATGAGAGGGAGGCCTGAGGCATAAGAAATAGAGAGATTATAGCAACATGGCAGAGAGCTGCAATAATTTGATCAACTATATTAGTAGAGTTAGAGCATGTCCCTAATTTCTGGACTCCAAAGAGATGCTCTCCAGAGTTGGACGTTTTATGTACTCTAGCACTCTACACCCGTAGGGCCTTGATATCAGCTGGGACATGTTCCTATTACAATAATAAAAAATGACTAATTAGATGTGAAGGGTTATTTAAATGTTGCATCAGTCTTGTGCAAGAAGGAAGCATAGCATGGCACAGCCTCCCTATTCACCACAAGGCAATTAAAAAAAAATAATATCTGTGTTGGCTCCTAATAGTACTTTCTTTTTGGCTTTAAAAGTCTCCTTTCTCTGTACTAACATCATAGGCCACTCTGGTGTATTCTCCATGTGAGTTTTAGATGTCAGCATAAGGCAAAAATCTATAGTGATCATTATTCTCTATCTTAAGGACTGTGAATGAAAAGTCTGGTGTCACATTATTGAGCTTAGGGGCTCTAAGCATTCTTGGCATTTTGTGTGTGCTGTTACAGAAATGAAATATTAGAGTAGCAAATACTATTTCCTGACACCTATATTTTAAAATATTTACATGTAATGTGCTTCTGTTCTGTTGCATTCCTTCTTGATATGATAGATGTGTTTCAGAAATGCACTAGTGCATTTCCTGTCTTAAAACAGTCTTAATAACAGTTGTAGCTTTTAATACACTATTGAGACTCTTACAAGTACTATGATCAATATAGAAGCAGCTTGATTCCCAACAGTCCTTTTTTTAAAGAAAAAATTTTTTTTTTAACCTTTCCTATCTTGGGGTCTTCCTCCTGAGTCCACTCTTGCAAGTTGCTGAATGGCAGAACCTCTGAAGACTGAAATGGAAAAGAGCTAAAGGAACTAATCTCTGTCTGTTCTGGCATCATTACCATAAAAGAAGTAAGAAAAATATCAGAAGGAATTGGTACAATTTATCAACTTATCGTAGGTACCTAGGACTAAGAGCATGCTCTTCTTCCTACAGAAAAAGCTGATTATTGGAAACAAGTTTTAATAGCACCTTTAAAGCTATAGCTTTAATTTAATAAAAGCTACTGTATGAATCAAATAAAATTGAGGGTCTATGTTACATATAGGTGTATTAAACATGCCAAAATGTTAAGTTTTCATATTTCTTTAAAAGGTATGGAATCAGACACTAAATCAGAGTAGCTGGAACTCTGAAAAAAGGTTCAGTTTCTGCTTGAACCTGACAAACAATCTTTATGATTTAAGTAAAAGAAAAAAGAAGCATGAGAAGCTGTGGCCTCTTACAGCATGGGTCTTCTCTTTGCATTTAAGATTTTTCATGAATGTAGTGTATCTAAAGTAGTCAAGTACTGTAAATAAAAATCCACCAGAGGTTCTGCCAAACACCTTGCTTCTTGGCTACACTACCTCCTCTATTTTAACATTGGTCTTGCATTAATCACTATATGCAAGTGATTTTGAGAGGTGCACCGATATATTTTGGAAAGTTCCATAACTACCCCCAATTTTTTAAACTCATAATTTGGGCTTCAAGCTCAGACCCTGACTGTGTAAGGACACATACAAGTGCTTTACACAGTATGAGCTGATTTCAGTGGAACTGTTTCTGGAACTAGATCTAAACCCAATGAACCAATAAACCCTCCTCTGATTTATTCCACTGGGCTTTAAATTACATCTATTCTGTACAGTATTAACCAGATCTGTAAGTCTTTTCTGACATAGGCCCTGATCTTGCATTTGAACCTGCATTTGATTTTAAGACACTTAGAAGTTGACATCTAGGTAGGTACATGCTTAACAGCAAACATGTGATCTTACTGCTCACAGTGGTTCATTGTGTATAAACAAGTCCAGTATTTTTTCATGTAAAAATACTTTGCTGTGCAAGGGCATTAAGGTAACAGCTGGTACAAAAGACTGCCTGGGCATGACTCAGGCTGGTGTTATCAGTGTGACTTGGCTGTTAGGTCCATGACACCATTGCTTTCCATCACTCTATTATGTTTTTCTAGTTTTACTTTGCCAATATTATATGTTTTGCATCTGCAGCTGAAGTCAGCTTGATAAAGCATTTCTAATGCTTTATAAGCTAAGCTTTGCAAAGCTCCATCTCAAAGGAAAAAGAAGTTTAAATAGTAAAGAATATATATAGCAACAATAGCATAGAAATATGTTACATCCATGCTAAATTTAGTTTTCATGGGAATTAATCATCATGTAATCAAGACATAACAAACAGAGAATTCAATTTTGTGGCAAAGAAACAAAACACATTTAGTCTGTCTTGTATAATGTTTTTAAAAAGCTAGGCATTGATTATCTATAGATTCTGCAATAAGTCTAGGTGGTATATGGCAAACATATGTAAATGACACATATTAAGATGTTAAAATTATTCCCCAATATAAAAAGTATGCATTTATTGATATTTTTCAATTTATCCTTGAAAGACTTGCTCATAGGAGAAAGTACACTACTGCTTCTCTTGATTTAAATACAATTACTTCTATAAATAAAAGTTAATTATGTGAAAAAAAATTAAAAGCATAGATTTCATTGCACTTCATTCATTAGACAGCACATATTATGTACGGTTATTTGAAAAAATCACTAAACAATTATATTATTCAATTAATATACCACAGGAAAATTAAAGTTATAAGATTATGACTCAGTAAAGCTTTTAAGCAGCTTCCTAATTTAACTCCATTGACAACAAGTCATATACTCGCATTCTCTTTCTGGTGGGAGTCATTCTCTTAACCACTTTTAGTTAACTGATGTAAATAAAAGACCTGGAGAATTCCCTTGAATGTGTGTACAAGCGTGCCAAGCTCTTCACTGCCCACACCTCAGGGTAGACAGTAACTGACTCTAGAAATGTACCCATACTTTTACTTGGAGGTTATTTGATATGTATCAGTGGTTCCTAATTTCTGTAAACAAATCTGTAGCATGCCATTATATCAGCCTGGTATAACTGTTTATGTCCAATAAAACTATGCTGTAATAAGTACAAATCTCTATATCATCACTACCTTGAAATCAAGTGCTTTACGAAGACTGCAAGACTACAATTTTTCCAAGATGAGGAGCCACACTTCCTCCTGTCATGTCCATATAATGTTTCCAGTTTTACGCCTGGGAAATTTCAGGAAACGTCTGTCAGGGGGCCCAGCCTTCTGGAATAATCAAAATTATGTTTCATTACAGAAACACCTCTTATTAAAACTACTCTCATTCATGATTTTTAAATAGACAATTCAAAAGACTGGGCCTCACTCTCCTCTCAGTTACATTAGAATAACCCCATCAACTTCATTTATCTTATCATAGTACAAAGATCAGAGGCTTATCATTGTCCACTTGGTGCTATCTACATAATAGAACACTGTGGGCATCAAGTTTAGCTTTTTTCTGTAGAAAATGATTCCTCTTTAATACTTCTAATAATGAGGTCTAACATAGTAAGAATCAAAGTGACTTTTAAGAACTGCTTATTTGTTCCCTTTTGATTAATATTTTTTCCTAATATACCCTCTAAACTTTAAGCAAAATCTAAAATAATGAGATCAAAAGTATTAAAATTAAACTATTAAATTAAAACGCAATATGTCTAGACTACTGAGTTATGTCTGCTTAAATCATACTAGGTATATACAAGCTGAAGAACCATAGCTTCCAGTCTTTTGCATATTTGGAAAAACTTTATCAAGCCTATGTTGAAAATTGCATTAAACCACATGAAAATTTTATTCCTAATGCATAAAACCAATTACGCCATTCCCTTACCACATTTCAGTTATGTTTTGAAAATCTATGTTATCCACAGTAGTGAAATTTGCCATATTAGTAAGTCCTAGTTCTTCAGTCTTTAGTGTAAGCAATATCATGTTACATGTTGAAAACTTTTTCCTTGTGATAATAGATGATTTTGAGAAAACTCATAATCAAAGAAGGAAATATAAGAGTAGCCAATTCTGCTAAAAAAAAATTAATAAATTAAGACTACTGAACTGCAGCTGGAATATAGGCTGTGAGCTGAAATCAATTATAGGCAGGTGTATCCAAACATCCACAACTCAAATTCTGGTGTTTAGTCTTACCTTTGTTTATGATCTCTTCCAGTACATATTTTCAGACAGTATGGAAAAGGGTTAAAGATCCTCCCTGATCCCTTATCAGTCCTTTAAAAAAATTCTTCTTCCATTTTTTAATTTCTTTTTGATCTGAATAATCCCTATCCAGAATCTTGTGCTGTTTCTCTCTATTGCTTGAAGAAGCTTGCAATGGAGGAGGCTGGCATAGCCATGACTCTGAATTTTAACTTTCTGGTTCGGCAGTCCTGTTCATGGAACGATTTATTTCACCTATGGATTCTGGAAATAAATATCTGTATATTACCCTCTGGATAACCAGTTTTGTACAGCCTTACTTAACAGAATTCTAAGGACTGCAGAAAACTTTTAATTTCTTAAGAGAAAACAAGAACGATAATTTTGTAAATTCACAGTTATTTCCAAGATTGTGTCTGTTGCTAGGACTCTATGGTAACATAAATACATAGATAGATTCAGTGCAGAAATTATGGTGTCTATGATAATAATTAAAAAATTATCTGGAATAATTTTAAAAAAGCAACCCATGAGCAGTCAGAACAATGGGAATTTGGCTATAATCTGTTCCCAAAAACAACAGTGGATTTCCAGTATTTTCAACAGGAAAAAACCTCACTTAATCCATTTAGTATAACCTTAGTATTTTACTGCTTTTGGAAGTAAGACTTTGTCATGGAAATGTAACAAGTGGGAAATCTAGGGGAAAAAACCCCTAAAGTGTGAACAGCAAAAAGCTGAAAGAAGAAAAAATTACCTGATGAGTCGTAGTTTGAGCTGAGTTTGAAAGAAAGCCTTTAAATTCACAGGTGACCTGAAGAGAAGGGGAATTTCAGAATAATGTGGAAAATGGATCCTAGAATCTGTATAATACAGAAACCTTATTCCAGAAAAACAGCCTGAAAAAGAACCAGACTTGGTTTCAACTACAAGTTTTAAAGTCATAGGGTAGTTGACTTAACTGGAACATTTCTAATTTACCTCTGGTGAGGATCTTGCCTGGTATCCTGGATTTACAAATACTTTTGTATATGATGCTGCTAATTTTATGACATTTCTTAACATTCCAGGGAAGACTATGATTACATTTTTTTGTTGCTGAATCTTTGGCTATTTAGCTTTCTCTAGCTAGCTTGAAGAAGACATTAATCTATTCAACAGGCGTAAAAATGGTACCATTCCTCATAAGGCTATCTCTGTAAATGTTAGCCCAATATGTAGTCCTAAAGGAGGTTCAAAAGATTTTAAACCAAGTTTAATGAGTAAAGTTTTTTATTTAGTAAGTAAATTGTATCATTTATCCTAATATATTTGCACATTTTAAATCTAGAGCTAGAATACATCTTCTGTTTTTCAGAAGACGTGCCTTTCAGAATATACAGTTTAAATGCTTATACTAAACTTCAAAACACGTGAGACAGGATTTGCAAGAAGACTTTGACAATTCATGGTATCATAACACCCAGATTTAGGCACCCACTTGAAAAAATCTAACTGTGCGGCTTGTGTCCTTCAGCTCTATGTATAGCAATAGAGACAAGATACCCTAAGGGCTTGTTTGGAGCTGGGCTCCAAACTCTGAATATTCCTCTGGAGGAACTTCTGTTAACTGTACCTCAGGCAGATGCATATCCTTCAGTACTGGGAATGCCTCCTTCCTAATATTCCAGTCACTTACTACTATTTAATTTTGACGTTTCTATAATTAATTTAGTGCATGGAATTTAGAACACATACAATTCACAACTATTGAGACAGAATGTACAAATACTTGTTTGTAGTTACTCTGTATACATTTACAAGAACAGCAACTAGCTTCCTCAAACATGGTCATTGCATAGGGGAGTTCAGGTAACATCAGCTATACAGTGATTTAGCATAATTTTTAAGTCCTTCAAAAGAATATGCCTGTAAATTCCAACTGACTTATAACATCAACTAATTATAATTATTGGATTTTTAAAAAATAAAAGAACTTTTTTAAGGATTGCCAAAGACAGTCTCACCTGCCCAAGGAAAGAAAAAATATAGTTAAAATTTTCAGAGAAATGAGAAGAAACACACATTTTATCAGAAGAGATGCATTAAGTTTAATAATGATTTTAAAGCTTATAAATGCAGGTCCCTCAAGATCTCATGTGAGTTATGAAATCTAATTTTATTCTCGTAACTCTGTAATAAAGTTTTATAAATGTTATAAAAAAGATTTTTACTAAGAGTGAACAGAAATCTGAACTACCTGGCCAAGTAATAAAAATGCATTCCTTTGTTGCTAAGTGTCAGACAGGAAGGTTTACCTGAAAATTGATCGATAAGTCTTCCTTTTCCACTTGAGTGCATTCCTTTTTTTCTTCATAGGATAATAGGGGTTTTTAATGTTTTTTCCATTAACATCTAACTTAACTGCTAGCAAAAAGAAGGCAAACATAAAAAAAGAAGAGAGATAAATCATCAAGAAAAAGCTTAGTAATCTTTGATGATGTGTTACAACTTTGCAATGGGTTTTGTTGCTCCCATTTCTTACTCGTTACAATGGACAACGTAACTCCTGACTTCTTCCAGCGTTGCAAAAAGGGTTGTAAAAGCAGTTTGACCATCCTTCTGACTGATGTCACCTGAGATACAAACTTGGAAAGGATACTATGATTCTAAGAAAATGAACTCTTGTGCAGTATTCTAGGCACGTGCACCCCAAACGACTTCTGGGTACTTCCCCTGAACACCTCTGTCCTGAAAAGATTACAACACATTGCTGGAAGGTGGAACATTAGTCATACTTTCAACTGCTGATTATTTTGGGTAGAAAAATCTGATTTTCAAAATGTTTTTAATAAAGAACGTGCACACTTCAGAGAATAGTTTTTGCTGCATTTGTTAGCTTTTGTTGCTGAATGTCTCAAAAAAAATCCTTTTTTCAATCTGAATATTGCTTTTGCAACTGAAGATCAATAATTACTTTCTCAGCATCACTGAAAAATAATCACATGTCCATGCATTTGATCAGCTGCAAATTAGGCCTTTAGCTAAATGGCAGCCCTTGGACAAGGGAGCCAGGACATAATAGGCAGATTATTTTGCTGTCAGACATGCCTGCACAGAGATGCAGACAGAAAGCAAAACATACTGTTTTGGTAATCTCCTCTTTTCTTTATGAAAATAATAAACATAACTGAGGAGACTGGTGCACTCAAATAGTTGTGCTTACCTGTTTTGCTGGATAGGGATAGACTGATTTCTTAACACTAAGAGCTTAACTACACCATATACAGTTGTGGCCGGTTTCAAACTGTACCAATCACACCTTGTGAATTTAAAAAATAACCTGTAATAGTTAAACGGTACCCTTATACTACCTATTTAATTAAGAAATTTGTTGCATTACTACTTATAATTTCACTCATATGACAAGATTTAAAGATAGCATTGCTTCAATTTTCACTTCTCCCCTCCCCAAGATTATCTTAAACTTCTATTTATACATGGCTGATGCATTTATTATATTGGAATGACTTCATACCTTTAAATATTGTCATGCTATTTTTGGAGAGGAATTATTTTAAAAATATGCTTTAGCTAATGAATGTCTTGAAAAAATAGTCTTTCCTTGTTCCTTCTTTTGTTGCATAGGAAGCTGGAAAAACTCCAGTGATCTTTTGTATTACCGTCTTATAAATTAGTGCAATATATTTCTCTAGATTTCACACAGTGCTGAATGGTTTTGGCAATACAAAATGGATAATGTGAATTAAGTTAAGTCTTTAAACTACTTTTCCATATGTATGGAAGCTCTGAAGAACCTCAATTTTCAACCAGAGAACTCTTCTCATGTTTTATTCCTTACATATTAATTATTCTGAAACAGGTAACATAATGACAAAAATGAGAAATAGAGGAGGAGAGAAATAGGAAATGGGAAAATGCAGGATATTCTGAAGAAAAGAATCACATTTTGTAGCACTTTGGTGAATAAAATACACATTTCAACTAAATAAATTCGATCCAACTCCATGTAATTATCCTGAACACAAACCCAACTTGAATTTAACTTGCTACAGGAACTATGCAGTTTGCCTGTTTAAAAAGACAGATTTTATCACCAGCTAAAGGCAGTTCAATTAAAATTGGAGGCTTAACCACCCAGAAGCCTGCTGGCACTGTCTTGATGAGCTGTAATTCTAATTGGAAACTCTTTGCAGGCAGCACACAACAAAGAACTGCAGCTGTTTTTTCAGTGATGCCCACGTCCTTTGCGGAGGTTACCTACATAGCATGTCCAGAAGGAGTTACATGAGCTGCTCTGTAGATGGAGGTGGGAGGAAGGAGGAGAAGTCTGGATCCACCTGAACTACAAAGCTGGTTCATTCTTCTTGCATGAGAGGTCTTGATTTTCAGTTTTCTGCATCCTCCAAAATATTTTTCCTTCACATGTTTTTACTTATTTATTTTGCTGACAGAGTTAAAATCTATCTATATGTCCAAGCAAAGGCCAGAGGGGATTGATTATATGCTAGAAAGCTTTTACAAGGAGGTGACTAGCTTGAAGCACATTAAAATGAAAGCTGTAGTAATGATAACTCAAGCAATTATATTTGAATCATTTGTATATTTTAGAGCTTACGATAACTGATTCAATGCAGTTGTAGCTGACCGAGTCTTTATAAGAAATATCATCAACACCATTATTAGTATTTGATTATTGTTAAACAACCTTTTTGTAAATCTTTGGTTTCCTCACAAAATGTTCATAGGTTCAATGGTAATTTAGACCAGAGTACTTTATTGCCTCTCTATGCTCTATTTCCTAGCATATTCCAGACACCTAATTCAGCATAAAAAGCCCTTATGCCCTTGTACTGTAAACTTCAAAAGGAAGGATTTTTTTTTAAAGAAAAAAAACCCTGAAAATAGTTAGTAACTAACACCAGAGAGTTCCAGTTTTAGCTGAAACATTATCACAAGGCACTACTCTCAGTTCATTAACTGTGATACTTTAATAATTAGAATGGAAACAGATGACAGTTTTATTTCACTCTATATTATTATTGGAGGGTTTGAGCAGATTTTTATGATACTATTTGTAATTGTGATAGCCTAAATAGGTTTGCTACTGTTATGCAAATGTAAGGTCTAACATTTAATAGAGCCACTTACTTTTTTTTTCAAATGTCAAATTCTTAATCAAAAATCACTTCCAAAAGTCTTCAAAGAATTTCTAAAAATTGCATTTTTGCCCAGTTTCAATATATAATACACATGTCAGTAGCCACAACTGGTATAAAACCGGCCCATTTTTATGTGTGGTGTTGACAGTGCTTTGCTTTCATGTCTTTCATCCTTTTTTCATAATTTCCAAGATTCTAGTAGTAGGGTCACCCTCTGCTGACACAGCATTTCTGCAAGCAGAATTTTCCTGTTCACTGTTGGGAATTGGAGCTGAGAAAGGATTGAGTCAGGTCAGAATGAAACAAGTGATCTAGTAGTGCCATCAGGAATTTCAGCGCTGAAAGATGGGGAAGGTGGGAGAAATAACTTCGTTTAAGAGAAAGAATGAAATGTCATAGAAAGAAAGAGGAGGAGTATGGAAATGGAAGGAGCAAGCTTTTCAAACAGAAGAGTTATTTCAACTCTTAGCTGCAGATGAGATGTTAGTGCTTTGAACTCATTTCACAGAATCACCTTGAACATTTTTAGTAGGTTTTGGGACATTGGGCAGAAGTCAAAATGTCAAGTCTTCCACTATATTTTTTAAGTCATTTCACTGTTTTTAAGCCTACATTCATCTCTCAAAAGATTTTTTTACATCAAAGGAAGAAAGACAAGTAAAAATTCTAACTGGTGACTTTTTAGTGTTATAAAATTTTTCCTTGTAGGTATGATCATGGTAATTTTTTCAATCTCATCTTTGAAGAAACTACTGATGTATTTTACATCCTTTAAAGTCACCTAATGTAGTATCTTTACTTTTTTCAGGATCTAATAATAACGAATAAAAGCAAGATTAATTCTTAAAGGGGATAATGTCAAATTTTCTTTCTTTCTGTGTTTTGAAAATAGAATGTAACTTGGAATCAATGTTTCCTTTACAAAAGAATAATTTGGGAGGGTTTGGAGTTTTAATTAAACAAGATGCTCAAACTAATTGTGGTCTAATACTACTACTACTACTGTTTGGATGAGAATACATGGCATTTTTGTTGATTTTCTACAGCAGTGTCCCTCAGAAGGGGAGGTTACTTACAAATAACAAGAGTTCTTAAAGATAGGTTTTTTACATATTAATTCCCACAGTTGGTCCACATATTTTGGCTTTTTCTCCCATTCACAGTATGTCACTTGGACATACTCAAACCACATGCTTCTTAGAATACACCCTATGTCATCTCAGGTGTGTTACACAAGGTTTTGGAGGCCTCAGGAAGGAGGGGGAGGATGGAGAGAACATGACCTGAAGAACTGTCATTGCAGAACTGCTCTATGAAGTGCAACATCTGTCCTAGGTTCTTCTGCAATTGTGTGGCAGCTGGTGAAAATGTGGATTGAGCTCTGTCTGCCTTAACTTGTGCTCTAGATCTATCTAGTCTATCTAGTCAGGCCACAGTGCCTGAAAGGCTCTGCCTTAGCAATCTTCTAGCACAGCTACTATCCACTTTAAGAACCCATGCGCAGAGGTAACCATTTCCTTAGACTGCTGAGTCAGGAACAGCTGCATGGAATGACTACAGACATGCTCCTGACATCAGGTGAAAATCAAACGTTACTTTGGAAAGATTCCTACAGTGTAGTTCCTCTCCCAAAATCACAGTATATGGTGAGTCATTCATACTGATTTGTATCTCTTGTATTCTCATAGAAAAGGTAGTAGCTACTGGGAAGCTGCTTTCACAAAATGATGCAATAACGAGCAGGATGCTGCTCCCTCAAAATGTAGCTTTCCAACAGTCCTGAAATACCAGGCTAACATTGCAGTGGGGACTGAGTTCTTAATATAATAGTCTACCAATGACAGGCAGAATCTCACTGTGATAAGGTGGGTTTCTAACTGAATTATCAAGCCTCATGTAGTCAGTAATCTGTCTTGGGGCAAGACTGCTAACAACATTAACAACTATGAAGTTCTTAACCATTATGGTACTGAAAAATCACATAAGCAGCTAAGATTAGTTTTTCATTCTCCAAGACTTAAAAATTTCCTTAATTTTAAGCAGAAAAGAGTCCCAGTGAAGACAATTGACATTTCAAGCTGGCTAAAGATACAGCTGTTCTTAAGGGTTCTGTTGCATCACGCTTTGACCCTAAGCATGACAATTTTTTTTAGCTAGAAAAGACAGAATATTTCCTTGGAAATTGCAAGAGGCTCTGCATTTGTATGGTATTCACATTGCACATCAGTCTTTCTTTCTTTGTAACAATCTTTTCATCCTGTGGTAGTGTACAGGCACCTTCTCATCAACACTGAAAAAAAACGGTTAAAGACTCACATGTCCCTCAATGCAAAATATTCTCTGAGGAAATCCTGTAGAATCATGTGCAGCTCTGAGATACATTCTTCTGAGGGCAGCAAAGTAATTCTCCTAAGATCTGTTCTGTAAACTATAGATGAACCTCTGTTTTTCTACAGCTACTTGACAGTACCAAGTTTTGTATTTTCCTTTTTTCCTGGGTTTTAAAACGTACATTGTACTTGCCATTCTTTCTGCCATGCTTTATTGCTTGCTCAGGTGCTGGTAATAAGCTTAGGCTTCAATTTAGCAAAGTATGTGAGCTTAATTTCTTTGTGGTGTACAATGAATACATAACTTTGCCAGGTAAGGCCCTCAGCACTGAGCAAATCCTTCTCAAGTTTGAACGTGCTTGATAATTACAGAAAAGTCCTCCTCTTTAACAATTTTATGGAAACCAAGCCCTTGAGAATATAGTAGTTTTCATGTTGCTATCATTTACATGCTGTGGACTGTGTCATAGCTGTTAAGTATGTGATAATCCTGCCACCAACTCTATTCCTGCTTCTGTCCAAACTTTTCTCACAAATATTGTTTCCAACCTGATACTAAGCTTGGTAAAACTACCAAAGACTTTATGCACAGACTCAGAAAGCTATTGGTTGCTTGGCTAATCACATATTGAGCAATCTGTCACAAAGCAGTGGCCACATCTGCTACTTACCAAGTTCTTCAAGCAGAGATGGGCACTGCTAGTAAGAGCCTGAAGTAAACCGGTCATTTTGGCATTAATAGAAAATTACAATAATTGTAATTGTGTCATAACATTAATAAATATTTTTCATATTCTTAAATTAGACATTGCTTAAAATAAAATTAAAAATCAGTAGTTTGGAACAATACTGTTTTCTTAACTTCTTGCAGCATACATGTAGATGCTAACATTTTATTATTAGAAAACCATCCCAAAACACTCACAATTTATTAAGGAAACTGAACAGCTTCTGCCCCTGTGTAAGTAATCACATACTCTTTATAAAACAATCCAAAGAAAGGCAGCCATGGCATAAGTCTACCCATAATGTCCCTTTAAAATTATGAATAATTTTAAATCTTATTTGTATGTATAAATATGGAGTTATTCTATCAGTAGCAATATAAGCATATAAAGTCTATAGAGATAAGAGAAACAACAAAATCCTGAGCTGTATTTGCATATTTAGCAATATTGCAATGCATATCTTGGCTTCTTCTATAATTGATTTCAATGTGTTTTGTTTTGAAGCTGCTACAGCAACATTAAAGTGTCAGAGACTTCAATTTATATACCACTCTGCCTAAACCTGTAGTCCAGTCACAGAAAGGGACGCATTCACAGCATGAGCTATTTTTTATTTTGCTTGAAAACACCTTGCAAATAAACGCTTTATGGTTATCAAATCCTCATGTTAATTATGGATAAGCAAACTCTTTAGACAAGAAAAGCATGAGATATGCAGACAAACACAGTTCTCTTGAGGATGCTGAGTGTGCAATATGGTCACTGATCTGTCACTGCTGATTTACCTTTGGATCACCTTAATGTTTCTGTAGCAGCAGGAAATATATCTTCCATGGGATGCTGTCAAGCTCAGAAATGTTGGAACCTTTCAAGTTTAATAACAACATGGATTCTCATTCATCTAAAAATACTGGAATCTGGTTTGTGGCTTTCAAATAGCTGATGCAAATTTTTAAAAGCCTTCAGAAAATACTGGGTTTGTTGAAAAGTTATGGTATTTGACTATCATGCCCACAAGTCAATGTTTAACTAAAGAGTCCATATCAGGTTTAACCACAGGGAATATTTCCACACCCAGAAATTGAAGCATTTATGAGGGAAAAATATGTAACCTACTCAACAAGTATTCACTTAAGAATGAATAGAAACCTGCCTTCAAATTTCTTTATTTTATTATAGAAATCTCATTATTCAGACTTACTTTAAAACACCTCTTTGGTTAAATGTTGAACACTTGTTTTTCTGTGTAGCTGACAATATACTAGAATTTTAGGCAGTTACATTTCCCTTAACCGTGGGGTTACTGTAGAACTGGACACAACCAACATTTCTACTCTTTTGTTTGTTTCAGAGTATTAGCAGGAAATTTAATGAAACTGGAGAAATTCAATGAGGAGAACCAACAGATGTTTACCTTGCAAGCTGGGATTTCTTCCTTACTAATCTGGGAGAAAGGGAAGAATTATTTCATACAGCTAGGATGATTTTTATGACTTTAGAAATGAGAGATACTTACCTGCCATTCTGCAGGAATTACCACTGCTCGTGTCATGGGGAGGGAGAGAGAATTTGGGGATTTCATTTACACTCAAAATATTAGTCTGGTTCAGCCACACTGGAAAATAGCACTATGGAAAATTTTGTCTAGAGAAATAAAGTAGATGAGATTTGTAAGTGAGCGTTCTGGCTTAATGATACCCATTCAGGAGGCCTGCAATTTACTTGCAGATGAGATGGAAAAATGAGGGAAGAAAAGAGTAATGAACTAATTACAGTCAGGTTTTGATTATTAATCCTAACTCACTATGACTCCTTATTTGTTTGTTTGTTTGTTTGTTTGTTTGTTTTAAATGAACTAGTGCATTAAAAGCAAGTTTCTCATGCATTTTACATTTCACATACACTTCTGAAAAACTAGATACCAGACTCCTTTACTCACTTGGAGAGCTTCTTTAGTTCTTGTGTTGTATTTGTTTTGACAGTTTTATTGCTTAATTTCAACTGAAGAGAAAGCAGCTTATACTGCATTAAAATAAAAATATTACAAGTGACATCAGTCCATTGAAGTCACAGATTAGATGACAAAGGTTCCTAGGACATGGACACAACTAATTTAATTCTAAATGAATTTAATTCCAAAACAGTGTCACTGAAATTTCTTTTAGATTCACCTGAGTCTGTTGAAAAAATGAATAGATGTTATCGTGCATATAACAGTTTTAAAGCATCCGTTGCTTTTATAGAATGGAAAACATATATCTAAGATTCTTTTAGAGATCAATCCTGTATTAATTTGAAGTAAGAGGTTATAGCAATGAACTGTATAAAGCTACTACTGACATGCCACAGTGATGAAATAAATAATTTCTAATTAAAAAAAAGAAAATAGTAGCCACATATCTTTTCTAGATTTTGCATAGAATTCCTATATCAAAACACCTGGCTGTTACCTTTCTCTGGAGGAGGAACAGCAGTATCTATGGCAGCTGGATCTTGCTGCTTTTGGATGCTGGAATAACAATTAAAATTTGTACATTTGTAAATAAAAATGTATAAAGAGCTGCATTTATTATATGCAGTTAGTTTCTATTCTGTCCAATAACATGCAGAATTATATAAAGAAAAATCTAACAAGGTGAAAGAAAATATCAAGAATACATATTAACATAAACTACCTGGCTTCAGCCTGCAGATTGCAGACCAAAAACTGCTATAGAATTTAAAGGAAATTAATCAGAATTTCAGACTGGTAGTGTGTCTATTGATCATTTTAATATTAAACAATTTTGGTTTTTTTGACAGCTGCATGCACACAGAAAGAAGCTGATACATAAGGAAAAATAAATCACAGTAGAAAAGAAGATTACAAAACCAGATCAACTTGGATTTTGGAATTTCTAGATTGTTGTATTCTCACATGCAAAGTGCTTGAAAAGGAAACAAAAGGAGATACGGGTCTTGGTCCCAAATATTATTGAAAAGCAGTCCCAGTTTAGGAGGGAAGGCATTCACTGTTGTTTGGGCCCACCCTAATAACTCAGTGGGGCATCTCTTTCCTAAGCAATCGCTCATGCCATTCCCAAAGACTAATCATCTCTGCAGAACAGCTACAACAGCAGGACCATAGCAGATCCATGTAGCAAATAACATGACTTGCTGTTCGAACAGTTTAGACTACATGAAATTGCTTTCACATGTTTTGTTCTAATTTTGCCCATTTTTTCCAAAATCTTGGGGACCTCTGACTACAGAGCTCTGGTGGAATCCTAAAATCTAGGATTATTGCTATTGCTCCTTCATCACCTCTCAAAAGAAGATCATAATTTCATCCCTTGCGGAAGTGGAAGGGATAATCAGGTTTTAGAATTCAAGCATTATTAGGATATTAGGTAGATTCAAGTTAGCATAAGGGGGATTGTAACACTCTAAGCTATAGAGGTTGAAGAACCAAGGAGATATATAACTCTAAGCCTCCATTTGAAATATGAAACAGTAAACCCAGAAAAATGCTGACATCTGTAATGCATCAGGAATGTAAATTAATTCATTGTAACGTAAATGATAATTGAGAACTATTGCTGATAATTTAAGATGAGTGAAAATTTTAAAATTGGGTCTGAGTACAATGTGGAGCTCTGTGAGTTTCTTGCCACAGTAAAGGCCAGTCTACTTTCTTAATTGTTTAAGTATTGCTGCTGCATTTCTTGCATTTCCTAGTATGAGTTCTTTCAATTACATGTGCAATCAGAGGCTACCTTGTAAGGCACCTAATAAAAATTACCTTTCCATCTATGTGTGTCTTTTTATATTAATGACTATGTTCCAAGTTTTCCTGTATCACACCAATTCAAAAGAACAAACATGCTATAATATTAAATTCAGGTTTAAAGCAATCTAGTTATTTGGTTCCCATTTTACTTATAGTATCCAAAATACTGCAAAGGACAAGTGAAAAGGCATTCACAAAATACATGCTACAACGAAAATGTTTGATTACCAGCGGACTATTATCTTTTGGTCATCTTATTAAATCAATAATATTTAGTAGTTGAACACCAAGCAGTTTATTTTCCCCTAAACAAAAACCTCATGGTAGAACTTGGATTACAAATGGCCTAAAGAAAGGACTTAATCTGATTAGGAGATGACAGCTTCATCCCATATCAATTTACAGAAGTCAGAAGTGGTTAGCTACAATCAGTTTTCCTTGGTTATTATGTTCAATCTTGAATAAATGAGGGGGAAAGTCTGTGCTCCTCACATGCAGTCATTTAATTCACTATTCTTTTCTGGTAAATCTCATTCACAGTGCTACTTTGAAATATGTTTGGTGGTGCCAATTACCACAGGCATACTGGTTGACTGCAATATATTTCATTTTATCAGACAATAAGACATCAATGAAATCTGTTGTAATTTCTGTATCCCTTACTATTTAATTCCTGTACTGTTTTATTTTTTATTTCAGTGGATGAGCATGCATCCTTTGCTCCCACTCAGTTTCTCATTATTTCTCCATTAAGTCAAATTATAACATAATTCAAGAATATCCAAATTAATGATGATACCATCATTGCTTTTCAAAAGCTAAAGAATCATAGAGTGAACAACTTCCTTCATCTGTAATCTTTGTTTTATCAGATGTTCAATCCAGTTGAAGACAACATAAATTTAGTTGAGAAACCAGAAGCTAACTGATAAATTGCTTGCAATAAGGATCTGCTATCATGCAAATGTCAATAATCTCAGAAATAAGCACTGAAGGAAAAAAGAAAGATCAAATTAAAACTAGGGAGTTCATTGGTTTAAACCAAATTATCATTTAAAACTGAGTTTGTTAAAAAAAAAAAGAGTTTTATACAAAAGTGGACTGGTCTTACTGATATTTTAAATTTAGACGAAGTCCTGCCTTCAAAAGGGTTTGGATTTTATCCACAGTGTACAGTTAAGTCCATTCTTTCTCAATAACAGGCATTGGCCATCTGGCAAGACTTGGCAACTTGTTCAATTTTTGTAGAAGGATACATCTGATTAATTACCTTCTCTGCTCATAAAAGGTTTTCCTGAAGAAACAAACAGAGCCATGCCGCTCTCTATTTCATCCCATGTCTTGTGCAGATCACCGTCTGCACAAGCTCTAAAGGAACAGCTTTAGTAGACTGTTGCACATTTAGCTGCAAGGTGCAGTTATTTATCAGACAAAATAAAGAAAATATGAAGTTAATCATTATCTGTTCTGGTGTAGCAACTTAAAATAGAGTCTTTACTTAAAGAACTTAAGTACAATGAATTTCAAAATAATACTGGTGTATAATGATAGAACAGAGCACACTCCAGTAAAAGAAATGCTACAATACCTCTTGCTGCAGACTCTCAGTCGAGGCCCACACTTAGTCTTACACAAGACTCTTACAGTTGTTAATGAGAGTCTGGGTAAAAAAACCCAACAACCAACCAACAAAAAAAACCCCAAAAAACATTTTGGATATAATCCCTGCAACATAGGATTAGCAGAAATCATAAAGGATATTCTAGCAGAGTCACCACTGTAGACAGAGACAGATATCGAAGATGTTTTTAAGGGTAAATCTTTTTTCAAATAACATATTAACATGAATTCTTTTATACTAGTTTAGACTTTCTGGCCTAATTCGTTCAGGCTTGAAAGGTGATCTAGGTCATTTGACAATTTTAGGAATTTTAGTTCATCACAATGTCCAACATCACATAATGCCCCCCAAAGTTAGTGAAACTGATACTCAAGAAAGGGATAAGCAGAGAACTCTTGAACCACGTTAAGCGTGTGAACACAGATGCATGTATGTAGTTACATAAAGAATCAAAATTTGCCCTATAATGTTGCTTTCAGTAATTCCTAACAGACATTAGATGTGAACTGTTAAATAGAGCCAAGTAACGGATGGTGCCAAACTTGCAGAAATATGATTTTGGACCTGACGAGAGCCCGCTTCCCCGTGGGGTCCTGCTGCCTGTCCCCGGGCATGGCGCTGGGGCCAGCTGAGGGAGGTTTGGGCATGAGAGGTCCTCCTAAGTCCCTGGGCATCAGAAGGGAAGGACAAAGGCTTTGATGACAGGTTGGACGTTACTTGTTGTGGACCAGCAGGCACTGGGCGAAGCCTGGCTGGCAGGCAAGTTGTAGAGCAGGCCAGGGGAGGAGGTGAAGGCAGCTGGAGGTCAGGGCGAGACCGTGAGTTATGTGGGAGGGAAAGATAGCAGTGATTTCATGGGGAGGTATATGTGACTCTTGACAACGTGGGTGACCCTGACGACCCAGGTCTCGGATCTATGCATTAAATACAGTAATAACTCAGCGAACATCAGAGATGATATTTCATTCTGATGCATACACAAACAGTTGACCTTTGCTGCTGCAGGTTTTTTTGTATTTTAAAACCCTCCTACCACAAAGAAAGAAGCTAGGATTTTCCCTCAAAAATCCTCAAAAGACAAATATATAAGAAATTCACAGATAACAGCAATGTAAAAGACAGAGGTGGTCAAAATATCAGAAAATATCACAACCTTGTGAATTCCCTTGATTTAAATGGGAGCCCCAGAGCTACAAATATTTTTCTTGTTCCACTTCATCAGACGCAGCACAATCTGCCGGTCAGGGCAGTTTTGTATTGTATACTTGGCCAGCAAATACATACTTGCTTTCTAACACAACTTATGGGAACTCACCAACACTTGAGAGATGTAACTAGATGTGATCTACCAGGCAGAAAAAGAATTGTGACTGGTTTGTTTTATTTTATTTTCTTCTAACAGGCAACTTCAATTTATCATAGCCTTATTCTCTGGATCATGTGGGTGAATCCTGCCCACAACAAAATTTTAAAATTTTATAACTATTTTAGTTAAGATGTTGGTTCTTAAGGGCCTCCTTTAACCTTTCATGTAATATATTTAACCAAATATATAAAATAGGATGTTTTATAACAATGAGGATGAATACGAATACACTATTATAATTTGATTTAAAACTCCCTGAAGCAGGATGAAAAGGTACAAGCCCTGGTATACATTTAAGATAAATATAAAAAGCCATTATGCTCCTTCGTAGAGTAAGATGTCATAAGCAATAGAAGACTCTCACAATAAGCGTATCTTTGCAAATAGGAACAACTTCAGCTATAAGGAGAAATTTTACTAAACATATCTTAGTAAAAGGATGAGGAGGAAGAGAAGGCTGCAAGTCCACCATAAAACTGACAAAGAAAGCAACAAGAAAGTATTAGACAGTAATACAGATAGAATGATCCCTAAAAAAATATACTGGCAAGAGATTTTTTGAATGAAATCCAAACATACTATACCTTATAGTCTGTAGAGTTCACTTTACCCTGGATTCAATGCAGGACTGCATGATTTTTTTCTTGACAAACAAAAATATTTGTATTAATTTTATTACAAAATAAGCCTACATATTTCTCATTTAATAAATAGATTATAGTGTGCTATTCTTCATTCCTTTGCTGTACTGCATGGTTAATATCTTCAGCAAAGGTTTTTTAAAGTCATTTCTTTGCAGACTACTTGAACTTCTTGCAGTTGCCAAGACATGCCTGGGGCCAGCTACAAGCAAGAACAGAGTGCTGAGAACTCAGTAGTCCGTGCAAACTGAAGAGCTATAGGCACTGTTACTGTATTTGTTTGAAGAGCACTACAAACATTTTAGCGCAAATTCTTCCCACGATCCTACTGAAAATATTAATTTTTTTTCATTGTTGTTTTGGTAATTACATAATTTTTCATTTTGGGTCACTGATAGGTTGTACACATGGAACACGTACCAGATGAAGCCAAGAAAAATAGACTACAGTGAGAAAAACAGTCTTGACCATTTCTGCATTAATTATATGATAAACACAGATCCAATATAATAGATATCATACATATCATATATACACAATATATAGAATAGCTCTTTATAAATAACAAAGTTAGAAACACAGATTCTCTAATCAAATCCTCATCAGCCTGGCTGTGCTATAGGAATCTGTGGAAATAATCTAGTAAAGGGATCAGTCTTTGGATCTCCATGTTTTTCCAGTGGGCTTTGAGTCTTGCAGCTGCTCTGTCATACAAGGCGCATCTTTTGACAGTCAGATCTCTTTTTTAGTACCTTTACCTCTGCAATTATTTTTCCTAAGGCATAAGTTCCTTGGTCAAATTTATAAGCATTCAGATAAGCACAATTCTTTTCGCAGCTGGTTGATCATACAGAAATCTCTGTTCGGCTGATGGCAGTTTAAGTAATAATGAAAAATTTCTTCCTAATTGCAACTCTGAGTAATATGTCTATGTGGCAAAAAATTCAGGGAATGACTATATCACAAATTTCTCCCAGGATTTTAGGTTCTGTAAATAACTAAAACAATCCATTTTAAATACTTCTGTAGTATCTTAAAAAATCCAAGGTACATCTGCCTAGCCGACTGCATCTTCCTGAGTGATATTTAATTCAGTTGATACAGGAGTTGATTATGGCCAACAGATGGTCCAAATATTGCTTACTTATAATTAGGATATTTTATTTTTCATTTATATTTCATGGCTAGATTTTACACATCTTATACTAGAGAAAACAGCCATTCTTGCCATAATGCTCAATTAAAAAAATGCTGGTTTTCCTGAGTCTTCCATATTCAGAATAGATGTATTGTGCACAGTTTATGTTGTACAACATATGCTTAGAAAATCTCTCCAGTCTGATCTTGAAGCATTACTTGTTAGCTTCGGTTGGGACTTATTTCATTGTGTCAACACCACCAACAAACTACATAACACATCAACAAGCTACATAGTATTAAGGTTATTAGCACCAGTTGGTGCATTTTTTTTTAATAATCCATGTAATTTCAGTACAGTTTTGATGAAAATGTTTCCAAAGGCAAAAACACCCAACCCAAAAGTCCTCTCCAGTTCTACTACATATATCATATGTTAAGCTCTGATCACATATCCTCTGCATCACCAGCTGCTAAAAAATTGACTGCTTATCCATATGGATGAAAATTACTTTTTAAATTCCAAATGCCTCTAAAGTAAACAGTACCTCACTCTTTGCTCTTTTCATGTTTTGACAGTTACCCTAAGGAGTTACTAGCACTGAAACCATCAGGCCTGTTTTACTGTCCTATATGTAATTATTCATGCACATGTCCATATGACTATTTTTTAATCTCTTTAAAGGTCATAGTTCTTGACTTCTAATCAGTCAAAATATATTTATAATTAAATTGCATGTATATTCTAGTATAGCATCTGTTGAATTTATCTGATCAGTATCTCATTGGTGTCTTTAAAAATCAAAGTCTTTGGTAAAGTTCTTGAATAAAATGAAAAATATTTTATATTGTAGAAGATTCACACAAAGTGTATTGAAATACCTTTGTATACTGTATGTTTGCAAAGAGTTTCATTTGTTTCTGAGTTTTTAGTCCCTCCTCCACAGGCTTTCACTACCAGAGGCTGGATAGGACTCCTTGTGTGAGCCAGTGTAGCTGGTTTAAAGGCTGTTATTCATTTCCTTAAGATGGAAATAATATTTTTCACGTTATTGAGACTGAAATACTAGCAAGTGATTTGTAAGGCAAAGCTAAAAAGAAGTATTCAGGAATATAATGCTCTGGTAAACGGAGAGATATCATTCTCTTCAGACCAAGTAAAAGGAACAAATAATCTATTCATCCAATTTGTATCTGAATTAGTCCAAGGGCTCATACGTACAAAAAATTTGTTTAGATGTTAAAGCAAAACCAGCCTATGTCATTTTCTTTCCATATTGTGTTTAACTTCTGTCTTGTTCTCCAACAACAAACCTTTTCCCACTATTCAAAGAAATATTTTTGGATAAGGGATTGCTTGAAAATAACCCCAATTTACTTTCTTTATGTTGCCTGTTCTTTCTATCTAATATTATCCTAGGAGAGTACCTATTACATGACAACCACTCTGGCACACAGTATTTTAAATGCAGCTATATTTAACTACATTTTATAAAATGCTGGGGTTTTCCACACTGCGGTTTATCTACTACACTTTAATATTAAGTGCCTGCCAGTTGCCTTCAGTTACCTAATGTATTTACAAAAACTACAGTGAATTCTATTCTTCTGGTTTACCAAGCCCAAACATTATAACTCATTTGTGAAAACGTGTAACCTCACTTGCTTTCTAGTAGTTCATTTCCTCAACATGGACAATGCTATTCTTCCAACAACTCTTAAGGGAATCTTTTTGTCAAAAATCTGTATGGGTAGAGCTTCATATGGCACAAAGGCTTCTCTAGGTCAAAAAAATGTATGTGCCCAAATGCTGAACTGTATGAAGAAATCTGGAATTGCAAAAATACTTATACCTCATAATACCTTACAACAAGAATTCCTAAATACACGAATAACAGTGCATTACAGAATGCTTAATGATATCAACTTTGTAGCTTTCTCCTTCTGACTTTTGTGGCATCTAGATCTGTCAAAACCATATTCTTTTCTGGATAAATACCTTTGCCTTTTTTTTCCCAAATGTGTCATAAAATACATACAGTATTTCTATAGCTCATATATCTTATAATGATTGCATTAACAGATTCATATGGATTTATACTAGCCATATAGTATAATTAGAACTATTATGGAAAATATCTTTTAAAAAGATAAGAGTGAAAAATAATTGAAAATAAGTGTCCTAAAGAAGTTCTAGAAATAATGCAGATTTACAAAACTACTTGAAAGTGAAGAAAAAAAAATCCCTGCACTTATTTTAAATACTTTTATTACATTTGCTTTTCTAGTATCACACATTTCTGTAAGGTAGTGAAGATGGTATTATGCCATCTTATTAACATGTACCCACTGCTCTTTACTCTTTACAAATGAAAACTGTCAGAAAATCAGCCTCATTACCTACAGAAATAAGGCTTATAAATGCAATAGCAATAGGTCTCTTTTTCTGTCTGTGGGTCGTTCCCATAACATCTTTCAGATCTGATGGCTAATTTCAGTTCTACCTGACAGACAAATAAAAGACTTGGGTATATTACCTTCCTAAAAATTACATAAAAATGGACATTGGGTAGATGAGACAGACCCAGATTTTCCCCTGAGGAAAGGCGATCATTATTCGTTGTTTTTCCATTCCCAGAGGCAGCTGCATACACACAGGCCAGACATTTAACTCGAAGGCAGTTTCAACCCCATCTTTTCTTTCTATACTGTACAGAGGAGGAAGGAGGCACAGCAAGTACATACCATTCAGCCAAAAAAGTTCTCCACAGGAAATTCAAACAAAGAATCAGCTATGATGTTTAAACTGCCCAGAGTCATTAAGGATAATGGTGATTTTATTTCCACTCTTCTTATCCTTGCTTTTCTTCTACTTTTAGAGAAGCAAAGACAAAGTTTGTAACACGCTAGAATAAAAGAATTTATTCTGATCTTACTACTTTACTTAAAACTACCTACACTCTATTTCATCCAATTGTTCATATACTGCATGTTAATAAATCACAATTTAAATAAAAGGTTGAGTTATAATAGTTACATCACAGAAGAAGATAATGATAATAACAAACAATAATACCACAGGGGTAGGTGGTAACATTGCAGAATGGTCCATGATGAAAAAACAACAAGATGTGCAAAACACCCCTGTCTTTCTCTGGATGTATAAAAAAAGTCTTTGTACTAAAACTGAGCTGTATATGGAAACGCCAATATCATCAGATCTGAACCATTACTGCTGGAAGATAAAGGAGGTGCACCATTGAAATCTTAAAAGATTAGAGGGGAAAATTTGGGTAAAACAACCTTTGTGAGATTTTTACTGAAACCCATTTAAATTAAACTAAAGTTACAGAAAAGCAAATTTTTATATCCAGTATAGCAAAAGTCTTGTTTTCTCTTTAGCATTTTATATATGTTTGGTTAATTACAGGAAGGAAAAAATTTGCTATAATTCTTTGTAGAAAAAAAGGTGGGGTTTTTTTTCATAAAGATCAAGACTAGAATATAAGACTGCCTTTTGATATATGTTTTCAGTAATGTTTTCTGAAACGACTGAGGGGCCTTGAGAATGGATTTTGTTTAGGTCATGAATCTTAGTTTTTTAGATGAAGATGGTCTTTGACGAATCAGAAATTACTTTGTGAAAGACTAGGAAATTCCAGAAATTATTAAACCTGTCTAGGAAACAGCTGAAGAATGGACAACAGTGAGGATCTTTAACAAAGGAAACCCAGTTACCTTTTCTTTCACACTCTCCATAAAACTGTTCAGCCATTTTGTTCTTCATCTGTCTGGAGGGCTTAAGGATGCTGGGCTTCTCTGATTATACATGAACCTGAACCGTTGTTAAGTATCTTATAAAAAGAATCTATGTACTCACCTTTCCAAAATCACTTTATTGTCCATCCATTTTGGTTATTCTGGTTAAGCTATACTAAGTACAAAGGGAAGAGCAAGAAAATGAAAACTGAAAAACGTCAGCATTACAGATGTTTCCCTACTACCAAGTCACAGCTCGCTGATGACCCATGTCCACAGTCATGCACGTACCATACTTCTTTGTTTACCTCACGTAAAGGATAATGTTTTAGCAATGCCTTTCCAAACTCCAGCATATATAATCTCAGTAAGGGAGCAATGATGTAATTTGGTGTGTTCTGGCACAGTATCATGGATTTCCCTAGGGGAAGACGGTGTGGAATAACAGCATGCCTATGAATTATACGGCGTATTTCCTGCAGCGTTTGTGTTCCAAATAGTCTATTTGTGTCTGTTATACAGTATAAGAAAACTGTTATTGGTAGCCAAATCCTTTAATTTCTGTGTTCTTTAAGCTTTGAAGATCCCATGCATTTCAAGGGGATCGAATTTCACTTCTGATGTACATAGCAACCTTAATTCAAACACAATACGGGGATTTTGTGCATTAACAGTTAAGACTACCATCTTACCATTCTGTTAAATAGACAAAAGTCTGAAACATAATGTGCAGTAATTCCCAACTGATTTTTTTTTTAAATAGAAAATTTGATATTATAATGTCTGGTAAACACTGCTTTAAAACCTTGGTTTTAACAACAGGGAGGTTAAAAGACACAGATTTATTCATCTATTACTATTCAGCAACAGCAGTGGTTATTTATAGTATGAAGGTGGCAGCTTTTAAATCTATAAATTTTTGGGGGCATTATAATTCAGAAATATGTTATGGCTAAAACTGTACGACACAGAATGGTATGTCCAAACGCAAAAGCATCAAATATCCTAATATTTCATACCTTCCTATATTAATGATACTTAAAAAGATTAACATCACAGAAGCAGATTAAAAGGTGTAATTTCTCTGTAGTTTGGCCGGAACTAACTTTCTGATACTTAGTTCTGAGTTACAGAGGTTTTACTTTAACAATTTACATAGGGATGCTGTTATATGAACAATGAAAAAGAAGATTTAAAACAAATGAGAGAGATCAGGAATTAACTGTCCAAAGTCTGCTTTTCCTGTCATTATGCTTATCTGAAAGAAAAATAAAAAATATTTAACTACACAAATGAGTAGATCTGAACAGGTAGCCACCATGATCAGCCAAATTCACATTCCATACAGTCAAAAGAAAAATGTTGGATTGCATCTCTAAGCACAGAAATTTCAGGATTTGGTCAATTCTGGAATTTATATTCTTAAACCATACCTTAGATAGCTCTGGTAGGATGTTTTAAGAGAAAATCCTAGATGTCAGCACATCCTCATCTTGAACTTACATTTTTTGTGCTATAACAAAGTGTATAAAGAACAGAGAGCCTTTCAGGTAACCAAGTCATACACTGTTAATGCTAATACAATGAGTTTAATCTGAACTTTTAAAGAACGCCAATACAGGAATTTGTGTCCAGTTAAGCAATTAATTTTAAAATCACCTAGAATTAAAAGTTTAATAATATACAATATTAAGGAGTCTCAAATGTTCTTTCAGGAAGCAGAGAAAATTTGCATTTGAAACACAAGCAAAAAATTTTTTACTTCTCCCAAAGGGTGGAATAATACACTGCACATGTGCTTTTATAATCTATAGGATCTGTCTTCTGTTAATACACAGAATAACACTTAAACCCACTAAAAGCCCACAAGATGTTAAATTCACAATTTGAAAATTTCACTGCCATTTTTGTTTGAAGTAGTACCGAGTAGGGTTTACATTCATTTTATATAGCACATCAACGGCAGGCAAACTTTTCAGTATTCTAAAATTAAAAAGAGATGTTCCCCCCCACACTTTTTAAAGTGTTTCTTTTCCTCATTTTTTTGGGCTTTCCCTTTCTAGATTTTTTTGAATTTATTTTTCATACCATGAATCACAATTCTTTCCACATCATAGCTTTATGAAGGAGATATAGCTGTTTTATCTTCTTTCCCATCTATTAATTCTCGAAGCAGCATGCTAGCGTTTATGCAGCTCATTCAAGTTAGTGGAAGTGTATGCATTCCTAGCCCATCGATTCAGTTTTGCTAGCAAAAGCATAGAAAAGAAGTGACATTGGCAGTTTTTGAAGAAAGGATGGTATGTCGGGAATCCCTACTGCTACTAGTTGTATCTACAGAGGGGTAACGACCACACAATCATTCTTTTATTATAACTTTTTATTGAACTTTATAATTTTTACAAGAGAGGTAAACAGTGTTGATTATCTGAGGGTGAGAATACAGCTGCAGAAAGGTAAAGGCTGCCTAAAGATGGACATAGGAGGAATGAATATTGGTTATGAACTGGAAGAAGAAATGAGGAAAAGGAAAAAAAAAATCATTGAGGTAGGCATGGATCTAATGGCTAGGAAGCAGAAATAGCTTGGTGGCTTAAAAAATAACTTTTGGTAATTTTCAGAGTTACGGGAGGAATTCAGGTGTGCAGTTTCCACTGCACTTCAAAAGAAACTGTGGGCAATATCACGATATTTGTTTTGGTGCATGAAAAAGGGATTAAAGATGGAAGGCACTGAAAATCAAGGAAGTCACCCATAAACCAGAAAGCGACATACTTTTTTCTGGGTACTTCACTTTGTAGGTCCCTGATTTAATTCAGTTTGTGTCTTTTATAGTTAATTTTTCTCCCCAAATCCCTACAATTAGGCTTCAATATGTGCATGGAAGTAACTTCCCCTTCAACCTTCTTCAGCCCTGAGCTAATATCTAATCTCCAGGTCAAACCTAGAAGGTCCTAGAGCAGAGTTGGTCAGAAAACTCATCATCCTCTGTGAAAACAAGTCATTACACATTTAAAACTAATGAGGACAAAGAGACAAAACTCAAAAAGGACTATTCTTCTTGTGCATAGTAGTTACGTATTTAGCAAAGGTGGAGGTCTCTCCTCTTCAATACTGCCTGTCCATGTTGCCTTAAGCATAATTAATGAACTAATTGGTGTTTTGTGAAGCAGGGAGCAATTTGCTGACTTTTGAGCCACCCGTTTGTGGTATCTGATTCCTGGCATTGATTGCATGACCAACTGTAAAACTTTCAATAAACTCAATGATATTTCGGGATGGTTGTAATTCTGATCTGATCTGAATTTACATGATTGACATCCATCTAATAATTAATGCTATAAAAATATAACTGTAGATTTAACACATAATTCCTTTACATTTTTAATGTTTGTTTTATCTTTGAGCTAATCTCAAATCTTTATTTCTCTTTTCTTACTCTCTTGATTGACTAGTATATAAAATGGGTTCACAATCCCAATAACCATTTTTTTCTTCCAATTATTTTAAAGGTATTAAGAACAATCAATCTTTACATACCCACAGATGTATCAAGTAAGCAATAAAAATTAACAGTAATATCATAAAAATACTTCAGAATCTTACTTGCATACAATACTGACCAATTAATAATTTTTAAGTAGTCTGATATTTATTTAATATGACCTTTACACCAAGTCTGATTTTCAATAGCATTTAATTAACCTGTGCAATGACTGCATTTGTGTACATAGATTAAAAAAAATTAAAAGTAATGGTCAGTTGGGCAGCAACAAGTATAATTTGTACATACAATTACATGAATTATGCACTCAAATTAGGCACATCATTGCTCTGGATGGTGTAGAATTCTGGCCTTATAGGTGTATTCCCTTTAACTTTTTCACAAACATTTCAAAGTAATATCTATACGTAGTGCAATTCATTCATAGTCCAAAAGAGCTATTTTTCAAGTTAAGATTAAACTAAAAAAACCCTATTAAAATACAAAACAAACAGCATGTTTATTCACTGTTAATATTTTTTCTCATAGTGTTAATTTTTGCATAAGCAAGTGAAAATCAAGGTAAAGGATTTCTAAAGATAGTTTTAAGCATTTATTTGGAAAGAGCTCTGTCACAAAATATTGTAGCTGTATGAAAAAACATCTATATCCATTTTCATTAAAAAAAAAGAGTTAACTGAGACTTTAAGATTGTCTTTTTACCTGCAATGTCCATTACAGTCCTTCCTTCAGTAGCATTGTGGATTTTAGCTTTTCCTTCACACTCCTCTCCTGGATGTTTCTGTTGCTCATTCACAGCCCACAACACTATCATGGGCTCTCATAGAAAAGAAGGTATTATCTGTGGTTTCATTACCTTGTAGACATTCAGAACTAGATGTTCTAATGCTTCTACTCTGCTCAATATCTGTCTCCATATTTAATGAACAGGGAGAAGCATGCAGGCTTGACATGATTGTTACAGTGATTAGCCCTGCTTTAGTTGACATACTGATTCTCTGGCATTCAAATATTCTGTTGGAAAGTATGGGACAATTCACACTTCTCAGAAGTTGCTTAATATTCAGATGGACATCCCTGAGTTGGTTTACAGTGAGTTCCCACTTAAGAAATTATTTCTGAATCCATGAAATCAGTGATTATGACAAGGACTCAGGAGATGGACTTTATGGATGAGAGACACGCAGCCACCAAGAAACAGCTTAAGGTTACTGAGAGTCACCTTTGCAGTAACTGTGTCTGTTCCAGGACATTCCCATAAAATTACTAGTGTTAACAGAACAAATCTGCGGCCTCCATTCCTGACCAAGCCAAGTCAGCACACCCTCGATAGTAAGTAAGCACGGTCCACAGGCACGGTTCCTTGAGGTCAGCTCTCTGAACTGTCTGAAATGTTCCATAGCTTGGCCTTCTTTACATCCCAAGAGGGATGAGCTGTTAAGCTCTTTAATACTGCTTGCTTATTTCTCCTTAGTGGGCTTATTAGCAATAATGCAAGGATTTAAGTTTAAGTTGATAAAGTTTTAAAGAGCATGTGTAAAAATATGGAAAAATAGACAAGGAGCAAGTAAGCAGCAGCAGTGACTGGTCATTACAGTTGACTTTGGGGATTGTTACCTACCAAAGGGAATGCCTCGATCAATATGAATTGCCTGGCAGCTAACTCCATCTCTATATGCAATTATATTTACTGCTTTCTGGTTCATAGCTGCAGAGGTCTGTTCTGAGACAGTTTGTGAGAAGGTTTCAAACCACAAAGAAGACAGATCTTGTAGAAGGTGCAACATATTTTCTGCTTCCAAAGTGGAGAAATCAGTCTTGAACAAAAAAAAAAAAGAAAGAAGTATCATCAGGCTCCATATTTTGTAACTTAAATACTATATGAACAGTAAATTTCTAAAATCAAGTCCAAAATTTAATTTAAAATTAATTCAGTCAAAACTACACTTTATTAAAATGGTGGCTGTATTAATGTCTGTTGTGTACATAGATACCATTAGTGATCTAGGAGCCAGGATGTTAGCTGTTTTTCAAATTTGATAGGAGGTTTCATTCCTGCAAAATTTGTTGTTTCTTGCTAATGAGATACTTATTTTAAAGTTCAATGAATGTTCCTGTGCATAAGTGTGGTTACAAGTGAATTAAATTTCATAATGTATTGTTATTTATTTCAAGTTACTATTATTTAGTTTATCAGACAGATAGTGCTAGAAAAATGTAATGTTTGCAGTAAAGAGGTTAGTACACCTTCTAACATCAATCCTTTTTTAATATTAAGAGGAAAAGAACAATTAAGAGGAAAATGACAACAAATTTGGTGTAGCACAAAGTAACACTGACTCAGCTATGAAGCTCCCATTGGTTCAGCTAAATTTTTTTAAAGGCAAAGACTCATTCTGGGTTCTGAATTCATGAATCCTCTGTCATTAGGCTTTGATCATCACTGCAGTACAATCTCAGGTGCAAAAATAAGTGGTAACATATCCAATTCTCTTTAACTGTCTTAGCAACAAAGGACTGTCCCCACACACATGCTCTTTTCTCTCTCTCTTCTTGTCCTTTGAAGGGTTACTTAATGTAGGTAAAAGTACATTCTCAGGGTGTGAGATGAGTGCTTGCCTTCTTTGCTCTGGAGACTCTGAATTGTGTAATGATAGGAGCAGTTATTTTCTTTTTTAATAGACAAGGGAGTTTCTAAAATGCAGTTCTGGTATATCTCCAATTGTACTGCTTTCCCAGTTCAACCCCAAATTAATAAGCATTCCTTCTCTTTCATACAGTAAAAAATTCTGTTTATGAAAGGAAAATGTAAAAATGTCAATACACTATAAAGTTAAGAAATTAGTAGGACTTAAAATTTTTTTTATGGAATGAACAAATTTGAAAAGACAGTCTGCCCTAAAAAGTTTTGTGTTTGAGTATCCCCAGAATGTCACAGGTTTTCAGTGTCTGGGATTTGCATAATTACCAAGTAGTGGCTATCTTCACAGACTAGAAGAGAAAGAAATATTTGTCATGGACTGTTCCCTATATCATTGTCAGATATATGTGATCCATGCCCTGCCCCATATCATATTACTATACTAAAAAAACCATAACCCCTTGCAATTTTTCCTTGGTGTTCTCAGGTGTTATTTTTACAGGCACAATATTTTATACTGCAGTAGAAGAGTCTGCTTCTACCATGGAAAGCATTCTTTAAGTGCTATACAATAACAGAAATTAAATAAAATACTAGTATATAAAATTATATAGTTCACATTTCAAAATAACATCAAACTCTCAAGGGATAAAAAAGCTATTTGGACACCACCTTTGTCTTGCCTGGCAGCCTGTTCTGTGAAGTATGAATAGGTAACCATATAGAATTTAAGACTTTGCAAAATGCAACCTACTACTTTAGGACTAAAAAAAACCCCAAACATCACTAGGTCAAATTCAGAGGTAACTCTAAGTGAGTCTAAAGGGAATTTAAGTTGGAGTGGTTTCTATTCTACTGTACCACACCTGAAACGTGGTGGTAGGTTGGCCCCAGCCAGCAGTTAAGCCCCCACCCAGTTGCTCACTAACACCCGCCCAGCGGGATGGAAGAGAGAATTGCAAGGGCAAAAGTGAGGAAAAACCTTGTGGGTCAAGATAAAGACACTATACTAAGTGGAGAAAAAAACCCAGGAAACACAAAATCAAGTGATGCAAAAGCAACCACTCACCACCTCCTACCAGCAGACTGATGCCCACCCAGACTCTGAGCAATGAATCTTTGGAGTTTCATCAACAGCTTGAGAAGGTGGCACTGTTTCCCATACTAACCTGAGAAAAACTACTTTAATGAAGTTAGTTCTTGTTCCTTACATCCTGATAACATACAGATTACAGCTGCTTCTGCGTGATGTGAACAAGAAAGCAGTTTTACATTTTTACTAATGTTATTTGTACGTTCCAATATTTCTATTAACATTCAGTTTTACTAACATTAACTGTAAGAGCAACCAAGCAGTACTCAGTTTCTTTAAAAGAAACCACCAGAATGGTTGTGAGTATGATGGTTGGACTCGATGATCTTAAAGGTCTCTTCCAACCCAAACAATTCTATGATTCTATAATACGATGGAAGCTTGCCTTCCTAAATACAAACTGCATCTACAGTGTAATTGCAGCAGCAATTCTGCAGCAATACAGTTCATACAACACATACTGTTGCAGCCAGCTCAAAACTAAATATTTTCGTAATAACATCCATAGGCATTATCTCGGAAAAACAAAAGATTTGATATGAAGACAAAAGGATGTTGGATCCTACAAAAGAAAAATGAAAGAGCATATGGTTCTATTTTTGAGAGGGTAAGAATCAAAAGCGGTTTCTTATTAAAATTAATAAATAAGTATTAAAAAAGGTGAACTCTGCTGAGTTTTCTTTGGATTTTAGTTTTCATGCAAAATGGTTGCACAGGTTGAGATACAATGAAAAGTTATTGTAACAGAAATGTATAGAAGAACTTGAAAATATAGTCCTGGACATCCTTCAGTATTGTGGACTTGTTTTGATTTACAGGAGATGCAAAGGGAATGCTGCGTTTGGAGTCAGACACCTTTCGCTGTTCAAGAAACCTACTTTGAATTTCTGTTGTTACTGCAGAAAGATGGAGTTTCTCTCTTCATGGGTCCACTGACTGATTTAATGTATGTCCTGTCATGCTGCTGCTGTAGATTTCATCTCTTAAGGGAAAGAAGTAGAGAAAAGAGTAGTAAGCTGCACAGCAATCTATAAAACTATTGGCATTTCGAGCATGTTCAGTATGTCTCTGTGATTAAAGGCAAATGGTGCATACATGCTGATGTTTTCTCTCCGTTTTTGAAGGATACAGTGTCTGGATTTATTCTCTTAATACTAATCTGAGCCTCTATAACAGCATAGTATTTTTATTAGATGACATCGTGGTCCTAAGATTATTCCTCATGTTGGGAAAGCTTTAAAGCAAAGAGCACTTCACATATCTGTCCACTATCAGCCCACTATTGAATGACCATGATTCATTCACTGGATGGAAAGGAAGTACCTTGATCAGTCCTGAAAGCAATCTGTCATTAGACCAGCACGTTAGCTTTATTCAAATTAATTTGCAAGATTCTTTGCAGGAAATAGTGGCTAATAAAGTAAGGAAAAGACAGAATAATATTGAGGCCCTATTAAAGCACTAAACCCAATTCTTTCTTAAACTCAGTAAAGGACAGTTGGACAACCATCTATAAAGTTGCATTTATTTTCTACAAAGTAATATAGAGAGTTTGCATTCACAGCACTGAGCCTTTAAAACATGAGCCAACAACGCTTTCTGTTGTCATTCTCTTTCCACATCTGGTGTGGCTGCTGCTGTCTGGTGACTTTTCCACTAATATAACCTCAGTCCTAACATCCAGGTCAGAATCTCACACTTCCAAAACCAGGGCCTGGGAAGGCATGTGCTGGTGTGCTGGTCTCTGAACTCAAACTGCTGGGTTACACTTTCTTAAATCCTTCAGAGAGCCTTATTGAGGTCTGGATAAATAGCTGAATTTCAGGCTCATACAAATCTCTGTGAACTTAAAAGATTGAGTGTTATATACAAACATTAGTCTTCAGAGTCTCTACTTTTTATGCCCTAGGTTTCTAACTTCCTTATGAGAACTAAATTGGAAAAGTAAGTATAATGCATACTTGTGGACAAGGAGATAGAATAGGAAGGTTGGATTTTAAAAGAAAACCAGAGAAAGCAGAGGAAGAGGAACTGGATGGGAAAATATTCCAAAGAAAGTGTAAAGCTGTCATTGTCTTGTGATTTTTTGCAGTTCATCATCTTCAAATGATTCTTCATTCTTGTCTTTTGGGGATCCACCCTATCATCAAATTCACCAACACTTTCTTGCCAGAAGTGTTTGTATTTTAAAAAGGAAGAATCTGCTTTATTGTTTGACTTTGTGTGTGAATTGTTTAAAAAAAAAAAAAAGAAAAAGAAAAAGAAAAGTTATAACTGTATCTTATACAAAGTGGTGAAATATGTATTCTACAGTGAATGGCAGGCTTTTCATTCTCTATAGTACACTCAGGATTCAATCTAAGGATTAATTTATATATATGTGTGTGTGTATTTTTTTTTCTTCCCTCCAGTAGTAGTATGTTAACATATGAATACTCCTTTCTAGAAACTAGAACCCAGTGTAGTTTCTGATGTGGTAGGAAGTTGGCTGTGGAGCAGTAATAGTCCCATGTACAATTTACTATCCTCTCTACGTAAAGACAGGAGAGGTTCACTTTTTATTTATTTTAAATAATAGACTGGCTAAAAGATTGATCTCCCAGTTGGTCTGCTTTATGGACAAGCCAGCAGAAATTATGGCAATTCACATGGGCAACAACCAGTGAATATTCACAGAAGTCACGGTCTCGTAGCTCGCCATGTGTTTCTACAGGCACTCCAAGGGCTTGGCAGTCGGTGCGAGGTCTTTCGTTTTGCTAAGAGCTACCTCCTCGGGTTCACGTGCAAAGGCCAAGCACATGTGCAGTTGCTGCACTGGAAATTTATGGAGTCTTTTTCAGCAAGGAGTAAAATTAGCCTCTTCACCTTTTGCAGACCTGTGTGCTGCATATTTTCTAAGCTGTAAAATTCCTTGTATTAACAATGTGGCTTGAGGAACGCCTTTTTCCTGCTATCCTTTCCCATCATATCATCTTCGGGGCTCAAGGGCCACGCAGTAATTAAACTCAGAGAGTGACCGTAGCAGGAAAGGGCTTTAGGATGGTTTTATATTTAAATTCTGGATATGTGAAGAAGGGGTTTCTTACAGTGTAATCTGCTTCTAAAATTAACATTTATCCATAAGTGCCATATGCACCGAGTTTCTGAAAAACTATTTTTGTGCTGGAGTTCAGTAACTGTCAATATATGATTTAGAGTAGTCGTAGAGTGAGAGGCCGTATTTAACTCTCCTAACAGATAAGAAAATACCGCCATCTGATGCTCCATGCAGTAAGTGCAGCTACTTCCTACAGCTGCTGTTTGTTGAACCGATTCTCGTTGCTCTCTGCGCACCTCTGCTGTTACAAGCATTCAATTGTTTTTAGAAAAAGCTGGGCTACTCCTGTTTCACACTAGAGTAGCTTAATGAATTTCAATGAACTTACATAGTAAAATGTTGAAACAAGCATAATACTTTTATTTTTCAATAATGGGGTTGGTTAAGTATTTATGGGAATTATGCCATTGAGCAAAGGGTGATTTCCTTAATTGTTAGAGATTAACTGTTGGGGTTGCTAACCACCCGGCTGCTGAGAAAAAACAGTGCATTTAGTGCTGTGGCTTTTACTTTAAAATCCTTGGCTCTTACCTTGATGCTATAATGAAACAAATGGCCTGAGGTGACTGTTGTGCAAACAGTTTAGAATCTGCAACACAGAAGAACCTGGAAAGAATGAAAATCTTATTCTAACATGTGCTCTTTCTAAATTTCTAATACATAATATCTAACAAAGGCTTTTATATTCCTATATATTAAAATTATCCTGTTTATTTTTTTCACTCAGATACTTAGGGTCACTATTTAATCTTTTAAGGGCCAAGAAAATAAACAAAACAAAAAATTCCATACAAAACAAAAATCCTTCAACTCCAGATAAGATGTATGGCATCTACAGTCTTCTGCTTTATTCACAGTTTATTCCAGTTAGCTTGCACATTTCTAATATCTCAGGTCAGGTTGTACTGTATTCTTGTTTTACCAATAGAAGTCATGCACAATTAGCATAAGAAGGTACAGAAGGCTAGAGAAATTTGGTTGCATTTAGGAGGGCTGTGGGTCTTTCAAACTCAACCATCTGCATTTGAAACTTTGCTTTTGAATTCTTACAGATGCACATCTGATGGGACAGGAGATGGAGCAAACTAGATTTCCCAAGAGGAAAGCAAAAATCTGTGATTGATGCAAGTTTATCCCGTTCTCTCAAAAGCACTCTTTCCTCTCATTCCAGTTCTGACTTGCTGATTAAATGTCTTTAACTTCCCCATCCTCATCCTTCCTTTTCTTTCTCAGTCTTCTGCTAGTTCCTGATTCCAAATTGTACCTTATTTCATTCCCTCGACTTTTGATCTATATCTTCTTGAAAATTTTACAAACAGTATCACTCAGCCTGTGAAACTACAAATATTTCAACACTGATGCCAGATTGGTCTTGTTATTTTTTGTTCATTATGTGTTATTTCCAAAAGGCACAAGCAAAATGCCTTGTTTACAAGTATGGGCAGCACAGCATCATCAGAGCGTGCACAAGGCTTGGATTCACAAAGGCTAAATTTATGGATGCTAATCTACAACCAGCAAAAGTGGGCTTCCTATTATGACTTGTCCATTGGGCACTGAATTACTGCATTAACCATAAAGGCAGTCTAGGAAGATTAGCCTCATTAGATTAAAGCTAGTTGTTGTGGATAGTCACTGTAGAAACACCAGAAGAGTATGTAATCTATATGTATCTGCCTTTAAAGTATTTCACCTATCTTTCCCTGTTATGCTAAAATTTATGGATCACAGCTGCTCATATGACAGCTTCAGATTACTTACAAATAATGATTCTTCTGTTTCTTCCTCCAGCTCCTTATTTAATTTTTTCTTCTTCAAAAGTAGAACCTCCGTCCATGGAAAGTCTGGCCCCAGCTATACTTGCCTTGTACTTCTACAACTAGCTGTGAATACAAAGATACATGCAGTTGTCTCTAGATACTATTTTGTTACCACTGTAAAGGGACAGCTACAAAACATTGCTAGAGTACTGTCAAAAATGAACTTGTATTATTGTAAAAAAAATCAGTAAAAAACTTAGTTTTTAAGGAAGTGTGGTAATTTTGAACATTTATCCCAACTTCATATTCTCCAGAATGCTGAACTTTTAAGATGTAGTTCCAATTGCACCTTTTTTCCTCTGTCTGTACCATAAACCCCAGACCTGAAGACTAATTGTGAGACAGATACCAGAAAAATTACAGGATTACTCTAGGTGTACATAAGTGAAATCTGAATCTATTTTATCCATCTCTGTTAAGTATTTTCATTCTGATTTTCTGCTGTGCTTGTACTCTGTTGATATCCCTACCTTTTCTCTTGTAGACGTTATGAGTTACACATATATTTAAAAGAACACTTTTATACCGCCTGCTGTAGATGTATGTATATATATGTATGCCTCTGTAGCTTTCCACCATGATCTTGAACACTGTGTTGTTAAGTTGCAGGAAAACACCTGTGAAATAAATGCTCATTTTACAGCCAGGGTAAATAAGAAACAGACATGTAAAGTAAGATAGCATATTTGTACCATAGCTGAGTGGAAGTCAGTTTTCTGGCTTTCTGCTTTAATCAGCTTATGTATGGGTTTTCTCAGAATATATGAGAGCATTGATCTTTCATAAGCATTAAAAATTCCTTTTAGTAATTATTTTTTTTGCTCAGATCACATGTTATGAAATGAAGATTTTCCTTATTCATAAGCTGAATTTTAACATTTTCTTCAGAAGACTTTTTTTTGCATGGTGAAGAAGGCCATGTCCTTTGGGGTAAAATGTAAGGATTTATCTTCCCTCAGCTCATCAGTAAAACTGCATCATTTATTTGCAGTTTTGTCACCCTTGAATGTAACAGTTTATTGTCTTACAAGTAACACACAAAGAATATTACTCTGCTTATTATTTTAACACAGCTACTACCTATGACTTAATCCTTCAGTTCCCAATATTTTGCAAGGTTTTGGCCTGATAACTAGTCAGCACTTTCAGATATAATGGGAACTCATCCAGATGCAGAGGATGATGTAGACATCTAAGTGAGATTCAGGGCCATATGTTCAAAACTTGATCTCGAAAACCTCCACATAAATTAAGCCTAGAAAAGCCAAAAGACAATGATTATGTCCTATTTCTTATGTTATCTCTCAAGTTCATTGCTGCGAGAATGCAGAGCATCGTACCTGCCAGAAGATTTCTGCTAAGACACGTATGGGAACATTTCTGTCCATTCTCAAACACTTGCTTCTACCTCCTTAATGCTGCTATGATCACCAAGATAACTGTTTGAGGAAAATGACCCAAGCTAAAATATGTAAATACTAAACAAAACCCATGCACACATACAAAAACCCCACTCAACAACCCCTGCCATGAGAGGATAATTTAACTGTTCTAGTTTAGACAATAGTCCTACAGTCAGTCAGACTACTAAAAAATGGTCGTAGCTGGCTGATGACAGAGCAATGGAGGGACTTTTTCTGACTATATCCTTATGCCTTGATTCTGCATATACTCTGTAAAATTCTTTTCCCTTGACATGTAGGTGGAGCCACTGACTGGAAGAAATGTTAGAGCAACACAAGGTATAAGGAGAACTACTTTAAGTAACCTTATAAAAAAGAAAATTCAACAACTTCACAAAGAAAATGACAACAAAGCCAAATGACTCCAGAATCTGTCGAAGTTGTCGAAGTCAGAGGTACAGAAGCTAGAACAATTCATTAATGCAAGAAGATCTGAATTATTTTAAGAGCACTGTATTTGCATTTTAGATACAGCAGAATGAACTAATTATGAAATGTATGCATCAAAGATTTCAATTTCAGGCTTGACTTTACTTTGGAGATTAATTTTTTACTTTATCATTTTTGCAGGCAGTTCAGCAGACAGCCTTATTTGAATGTTACTCATTGTTCAGTGATGTATGAAGTGTATTTAATCAATGTGAAGAAAGTAATATTAAACTATTATCAGAAGCATCAAATGTTCTAAAAAATCTCAAAAGGAAGGTCAAAAGGTAACATCTCTGCTAACAATATGAGAAACAATATATTTAACTTATTCTTTACCTCCAAGTTTTTCATGGCATATACATTAACCTTTTCCACATAAAATTACAAAGTAAAATATGGGGGGGTTTAAACCCTTGTTTAAAAATATCATAAAGATAGTGGAATCAAGTAAGTTTCCAATGTTTTGCTGAGAGATATTTAAAAATTATTTTAGAGTTGATATACATTTTAAATGGCTGGCTGCAAAAACCTTCAAGAGGTTTTTGTCCTTGTGGCCATCATTAAATCATTTGTCAGTGCGTTAGTACAGAATAAGGTAACTGCAAACAAGGACAGTTATTTCAATAATTCACATGTTTTCACAAGTATTGCAAACCCCTCTTTATTAGGATTCAAAGTTGATCTTAATAAAAACATCACGAGTCTCTATTTTATCCTTTTTAATCTTTCCAGGGCCACCAACAGAGTGACAAACATGTCATCTTAGTTTTGACCAAGAGAGCTAGACGTGAGAAACTCTTTGTCCAGAAGCTATGAATAAGAATAACATTTATTTTCAAGGCAGCAGTTCCAACCCCATTGTCCAGCGTTCCTCCATGCGAAGTGTAGATGGCATTTCAGTCCTTGTCCAACCAACAGCCACCTTCTAAGAGCTTTTTCACAGGCCATAGGTTAATATCTTGTGGATATAAAGCTCTCTCAATACCACTGCAGACTTTACCGCAGTTGGTTAGGTTAGTGTGGAAGGCACACATGCCAGCCAGGAAAGTCACTGCCCAAAGGAACCTGAGCTATGCCAACAAGCAACACTTTTCTGACAAACTTGGACGGGAAATTTTTATTTTCCATATTCACTGCCTCACACTCATGGACCATATAAACAGTAATGGAGCAAGAAGTATTAAAAAAAAATAAAATCGTCCCAAGTCCTATATAGCTTGCACTATGTCAAGGAAGGCATCCACTCTAGCTCAGAAGTCCAGAAGTGACTTCTGAAATGAACAGAAGGAACTTGAAGGAAGAGACTAGGCGCATGCAAACCGTTGGCAGGGTAAGATATGCTCAAAGGGTAATTTTCAATGTCTGTTTGAACTAAGAAATTAATTCATTACATAAAAAAGGGTTGACTTTTGCCCTGCGGCTTTTAGAGTAAGTTTCTGATTAAAATAGGGATAACTGTTTTTCTAGTTGAAGATGTACTCAAGTTAAAGTTAACTGTGTTCAAAGAAAATAATTTTATACCACTATTAAAATTAATTACTCTCTCCTTACTGTCTTTTTAACAGATTTGTGGTATCTCATCCAATAGTAGCTGATGGCTTTGCTTTTGTCTCTCTCTCTCCATTACATCAAACTTTCAGTTTCACATGCATAAACCAATAAGACTGTTTGACTGAGGACTACTGTAGTGAATGGGCTATTAAGAATGAGGACTACTTCAAGTGGCTAGTAAAAATGCTTTCAGTGAAAGAGCAAAACATTACTTGAAATTGATAGGTTTGCTTCAACAAACCTCAATTTCTGCTTTGATTTATTAGTGTGTTGCAGAGAATGCTGTGTGTATTTAAAGTTAACCTCACACAAGTATATTGTAAATATTTATACAGAGCAATGGCATTCCATATACAAGAACACACAGGCTGATGGAAAAGGAAAATACTTCCAGCTTCTCAACCTTGGAAGCCATGAACACGCAAAATTATTGGAAGTTGCAAAATAAGCTTTCCATGGATCTATTACATTTTATGTATGACCTTCATTCTGCAAACACAGCAAATGCCTTTAAAACATCACTACCACAAAGAGTTCCCCTTGCTTGCAGAAATCAAGCATAACTAAGTCTTTTCAGGATTCTGGTTATACTGTCTTGCAGAATACTTTACCTTCTAATTTTATGATCAGAGGTGATTCTACAACATCCCTGGTGGAAAGTACTATTAGAAATGCATTTGGCTATTTTAAACAGGTTTTGATGTGACTGGCATTTTTCCCCTTCTTTAATGAGTGTTGAGTATACATAAATTATTACTGTCTCCTTTCCTTCCCCTCATGTAATTTTTTTACCTCTATTTGAATAGATGTATTGGCATGCGAAGGCTACTAAAACTACATAGCCTGACAGATAAGTCACCTACTCAAGCAGACAATTTTGATTCAATTCCTGATTAATTATTTTATTGAGGAAAGTTAACCTATCAAGTTTAGATTTAATACAATTGTAAAATTTCATCATTTAGAGTCCAGTTACTAAATACTCAAGTTGTACTTACTGATTGTTAATTTCAACAAGTACGTCAATGTGACTAAGAATGGAACCTCAAGCAATAAAACCACTGTTGCTGTAATTTAAGATTACTGGGTATATTATAAAAAACATACAAAGTTGTTAAATGCAAGTAAGTACTACAGGTATGAAAGGATATCAGTGGGCTAAGTTCATCCTGTGCTAATAAAGCACCTCTTATTGGTGACCATCTGATTTACAGGTGAACATTGATGAAATAAACAATGGAAAAAAGGTTTCTCTAAAAAACTGAACACTCAGTAACGTGTTGTTATGGAAATAGCATTCTCTGAAAACTTGGTGTTTCAGCATTAAAGGTCAACAGAGCAAATCCCAAAGCTTCATTATATTTCTTGTGATTATCAAACCACAGAGTATTATAATTTATTCTTTTTCAAATGGCAACCTTCACATGACATGTCTGTACAGAAAATTAAGCTTACTCTGCTTTGTTACATTTAGCATAAACTATACAAACTACCATAAATGCTATTTCTTTTTGTGCTGCAATTACCACAATAAATTATCCGTTTGGAAGGATGGGCAACATGTATGTTACTTTGTTCCACAAGGGATCTTCTGCTTTGGTATGTATCCACTGGCCAGATGTCATTGTCCTTTCATGGTTCTCCCCTCACGGCCACCTAAAAATATAGTTAAGTCTTAGAAAATTACAATGGAAAATCATTATTAAGTACTTAAAGTAAAATATCTTCCATTCTTTCATCAGATGTATTGTGAAACTAGAGGTGGGCAAGTTGAAAGTCTGGATTATGAAGCTTGAAGTCTCCATTATATGCTGAAGGAGCTGCTCAGATAGCTCAAAAACATATCCTGAACTGTAACACCACCCTGATTCTGCAGCTGAGCCCATGCACTTGAACTTACTTGCAAGAATACGCATCACATTTTGATCTAGGTCTACCATTCAAGCTTTGATGTTTGAGCTTCACTTTAAATCGCTTCTTGATGTTACGGACCACTGAGATGTGAAAATACATGACATATCAAAACACATTAATGTGTTAAATAGCAAATGTTAAAGTAAGTATTAAATATTATATTGTACAGTAAAGAAAATGATAGGCTGGTGTGTATTATCAGTTTGAAGTACCACTAATAAGAAGTTAATGATATCATAATGTACTTAATTTAGAGTACCTATTTAAAAGAGGCTCCCCCCTTTTCTTAGATACACAAATATAGAACTGATTTAGAAATTTCATGGAAGTATACTCAATGTCAAGTATGTGCTTAAATTTATAGTTTATTTATCACTTAAATGACTTAATAGAATGTTCTCCCAGAGTTATCTTACAATGTCAACTATACTGACTGCTTACAGACATATTCAGCATATTAAACTTCCGCTTCAGATTCTTTACTATATAGATTCAGGTATATAAAAGTTCATTGAACATTAGATGCACCTGAGTTATTCATCCTGGATTACCTTGAAATCCCTGGAATCAAAGCTAAAGTTAAGGCATATTTTTCTTTGAGATACATGTTTTTTATTAATAGAGAGGTTTCCTTATCTTCCATGAGATTCTATGAAAATCTACAGGCTTTGTCTCACTTTTCTTCACTGAAATATAATTTAGTTATATAAGACTTTCAGTTAAATCCTCAGAAATTATAAGGTCTCTAAATCAGAAAATAATTTATCTGTCACACCAGATATTCAAACTTTTTAAAGAAAGTATTAGAAAGATGTAGAGGAATAAAGAGAGTGATAGTCAAATTATCACATTAATTTAACATCATCTCATGTTTAAAATAAAAGATAATCTGAAGTACAGGATCTTAAGAAAATATTAATTAAAATACTTTCTGCTAGTGAATATCAAAGAAGACCTCAAGAAGATCCTATACACTTCTATGACATTTACATGGGACGAAGGGGTCAAGGGATGTTCACAAAGCCTCATAAAAGAACATTGCAACAGTGCAGATCAAACAGAACAGCTGAAAGATGCTGCACTCTGCTAAGAAGCAGCTAAAGCTTCTGTGCAATTTAGGTACAAAAAAGAAGTGAATTTTTGTGGATATATTTTATTTCTTTAGTTTTGGCTCAGCAAAATAGATATAAGATTTCATTTTGCTTTTATTTCTGTTTTTATCTTTGTGCTTGACTACAGGTCAGAGTAACTGGAACTAGGACAATTTTACTTCTAGAGAAGTAAAAGAAATCTGTTCCTGAAGCAGAAAGAAATAATTGAGAAAATGTGACTTTAGTTATCCTATTCATTTTTAATTGGGTTTATTAAATTTAATCAAATATCTTTGCAAAATTCAGAACAGAATTGCTACTTTGGCAAGAAATGAAAGTCAACAAATGAAATTAACATAAAATCTAACCCTCAGAAAAAATTCACTTGAAGTAAATGCGTTTGAAAGTGACTGTAGTTCAATTCTTCTTAGCAGTTTGATGTTGCTAACATTAGAGCCACATAACTGTAAACTGTTTAAAAATAAAGTTTTGCAGCAACAACCAAAAAATTGTCTACAGAGGGACAACTGATATTCAGACTATTGGATTATTTTTTTTGTGTGTGTACAGTGGATATATTCAAGATTATTTTAGATACCTGGTGATTCTTGATAGCAATGTATACAGTGCACATCATCATACTGCAGGTTTAGTGTGGTGGACAAGAAACTGATCTATGTGAGGTTATGAATACTTCATACTGACCTTATCATGTGGATTTATTGCTTCAATTAATTGATTTATACATTGACTTTTAAAAGTTAATCCATTGCAATCGATAAGAACTAGGCATACAAACATCTTTTTAAAAAAATCAGTCCATACAGCATCTTGCTGAGCCTAGCATACTGGTTTTTGGTGTGGATGGCCAAGATGAGGACCCAGACCAACAACTGCTATATTAAACCATTTTCTCTTTCTCTCTAGAAAGGAGTTCGATCTTGAAGGTGTGATTTAGAAAGCAGCTTAAAACACTCGTTCATTGAAGTTTTCTTAGAAACTATTCTTGCCTATGTTATTGTTACAAGTAAGTCGGTCCTTGGTATGACAAACCATTAATATACACGTACCCATTCTTTTTTCTCTTACACACTTTTACTACAGTAGCTACAGGCTACTACTTTTGGTTTATAAACATTTGAGAACTTTGGTCACAAAGTGCAAAGGGAAGGAGGTATGTGTATGGGATATAGTTGGATGGGTAAATAAGTGGTCATGACACTCAGGTGACAGAAATGAAAAGCCTTGTCTACCTTCTGTTAGAGGATGCTAATTCATATACCTGTGCTGGTTTTGGCTGGGACAGAGTTAATTTTCTTCATAGTAGCTGCTATGGGGCTATGTTTTGGATCTGTACTAAAACAGTGTTGATACCACGGGGATGTTTTCGTTACTGCTGAGCAGTGCTTGCACAGAGCCGAGGCCTTTCCTGCCT
>JANZLQ010000022.1:21738634-21753372 GCA_026212715.1 Elanus axillaris | reverse complement strand
GACTGACCAAGGGATATCCCAGACCATGGGACGTCATGCCCAGCACATAAAGCTGGGGGAAGAAGGAGGAATAGGGGGACGTTGAGAGTGATGGCGTTTGTCTTCCCAGGTCACTGTTAGGCGTGATGGAGCCCTGCTGTCCTGGAGATGGCTGAGCACCGGCCTGCCCATGGGAAGTGGGGAATGAATTCCTGGTTTTGCTTCGCTTGCATGCACGGCTTTTGCTTTCCCTATTAAACTGTCTTTATCTCAGCCCACGAGTTTTCTCACTTTTACCCTTCCGATTCTCTCCCCCACCCCAGCGGGTGGGGAGTAAGCGAGCGGCTGCGTGGGGCTGAGTTGCCGGCTGGGGTTAAACCACCACAATACCTTAGTTTCCAATATACAGAAAGGCAGAGCCAAACTGGGTTGCTGGAGACTGCCCCAACCTTTGATGTTGTACGTGTTTGCAATAGGAAGCAGTGGTCACAAACGTGGTTAGAAAACAGACCTGTGGTTATGATCTCACACATACTGTGGAAAATAAGTGGCACCTTCTTCAAATCCCAGAAAGGGGAATATAAGGGTCTCTGACCTAATTGTTTCATTCCAGGAGACTAGCAAGAATTGCAATAGGATTAAACAGCTGCATCCTCAGCCCAGACACAATGTAGACTAATCCATGTATCATTACCTGACGGTCTTGGGGAAATGCAAAGGTCCACATGACAGTACAGTGAAACTCAGATTTAAATGAACCTTGCAAGTTTTTTGAATTATGTGAAGTGGTCATATAAATTTGTAGTCTATGTTAAATTTGATAGCTAATTGTTTTTACATACTTGTCTTTGGTTGGAAGATGTAGGAAAGTACCTAATATAATACTCAGAGGCTAATATTACACATTCCTAATGAGCCATAACTCAGACTCAGTAAAACAGAGCCGTCCCACATTTTTTGTCCCCCATACCTGGATTGCAGAAGGACAAAACCTTTCCACTTAATACATATATTTTATAAAATAACCAGTAATACTAGATAAAAACAAAGCTCACAGTCTGATTTAAATCAGAAAAATCAACTATTCTTGATATAACCTACCCATTGTAACTCATTCCAAAGATTTATAAACCTAATCTTGATTTACATTGTTAATACACGAGTTTATAAACTGTCCTACAAAACTGGTAAAAAGTGACAATATCTAATTTGATCACGATTAGATAAATTAGTTACATTCATAATCAGAAAAAAAACATGAGTTTAAAATTTTCCAAAGATCTAAAGTAGGTTAGATAAAAATTACAGTTATGATGAATTTTCCTCATTGTTATAACTTTCACAATTGAAAAAAAAATTTACAATATAAACACAAAAAACCCCCATGAAGCTTACTCTAGTTTTGAGCCTTTTAAAGCAATATAACGTTTTAAAACAGCTCCCAGTCTTCTCTTCCACTAAACAATAGAGTCTGTTGGGGTATGTATGAAAGCACAGAAATTCACACGGGTCCATCAGTCACACCTACATGCATCTCTGATTCCTTAAAAGGGGACAAATTAATTACTTATGCCAGGTTCAGTAGATGGAGCCAAGACTGAAATTTGTTGTAAGAATTCACAGCAAGTGTTTAAAAGCCTAAAACAGGTTACAGATGGAAGTCACTGTTTGTCTTCATATTTCTATTGGTTCTGGAATTATTGCAAAATAGTATCTCTTAAGAAGAAAGCTGAAGTTATGCTTTGCAGGTGCTTTATTCATAGGAATGAATGCTATTTCACAACAATTTCCTTTCAAGTTTGAAGGTTCCTTAGGTAGGTGGAGGAGGTAATGTAGGCAACACTGAATTTGCGATTATCTTTAACCTGGCATTGGAGTAAAAGGTGTCGGAAAAAAAGATAATATATTTATTTCACTGTTAGGAAGCTGCTGTAGTGTAATTGTGTCAGTTTTAATTCCTTGAACTAACTTGTGTGGCCCCCCCCCCGCCATTTCTCCTGACTTAGAGCACTGCCTATAATGTATCAGCCACTCACTGATGTACATACTTCATCAGCTGGAAATTAGTCCTTATCTTTACGTTTCTTCTGTTCCTAACGGCACTAGAGAGAGGCTCATGAACCAGATGCTCAACAGCAATGAGTGTACTCCATGGTTCTCTGAGCTTTCTGCCAAGTTTTCTCTGTTATTATTAATGAACATGTTAGTTGATAATAATGAACATATTAATGAAAACATGCCAAAAAGTCTTTGCAGAAAACCCTATGAGGCTGGCAAATTTCGACACCTGGTAAATTTTTATAGCCAATTTATAAACCTTGTGTGTTACAAATGAAAAGCTGACATATTTTAAACTATACTGAATTAATGACTGCAGTTATAGTAACTATATATATGCAAAACCAAATTTATATCATTACAGAATCTCTTGTGTTTGTAGCATCACCTGCCACCAAGGGTTTAGCAGTCTAATTTCTTGCAGCCAGCAGTAGGTGGAGACAGTGATTCACCCAACGCTGCCTCACAGACACTTCAGCTGCTGAACCACCGTTACTGCCAGCTAACGTTATTTCAGTTTTGTATTCAGTTTATTACAGATTGCAGGGTTACAATTGTTTGTGGGTTTGGGGTTTTTTTAGTAGTTGTCTCAAAGAAAGTGAAATAAAATTACACATGCCATGAGTAGCTAGCAGGTCTCCCTGAATCTTTCACACACAGGTATGCATATGTAAATCACAAATCTCAATGCAAACTATAAACAAACTACCAGAGTTTTATTTCCAGACTTAATACGTGTGAAATTTATTTACTAACAGTAACTCTCATCATATTTTTATCTGAGCCATAAAAAAAAACCCTTACCTATACTGTGAAATTTACTTTTTAAACTAGAAAATACATTCTCATACTTGAGTAAATCAAGTGCTTATGAAATCAAGGATTTTTTGAAATGCCTGGAAATAAAAAAGCAAGTCCATACACATTAATTTACTTTCCCCATGTGAAGTTAATATTTTGAGGCTACCATGGCATATTTAATTCTCCTTGCTGCAGAACAGTCTCCCAGTTAGCAGCTAGAGAGAGTTCTCTCACGCCGGTCAGGGATAATGATTGATATCACACATCCCATCCCCTTCTTTAACTTCATAGGAACTAGTTTTGAACAGTTAATGGATGCTAAAACAGAAAAGCCAACAGGGAAAGATAATTGCATGCAACTAAATAACTGCCAAGAGACCATTTTGCAGATATTTTGGCTTAAAATTTACAAAGTGGCTAGTGATTTAAGAAGGTATATGGCATCAGTGTGAGACAGCATGTAATTAGCAGAGAGTAACTCCACAGTACAGTCTGCAAATCTGACATGTTTGAATTACAAAAAGTTAAAACCCAGGCGTAGAGTAAGTCTTTAGGCTGCTGTTTAAGACAAAAGCAGCTGGAGTTTTTGTGCTGGTGTACTATCTCCCTATTGTCTGAAATATGGGACCTCCTGGCAGTGACATTGTTTTGACTTAAAAATCATTTAAACACACTGAACTGGAGGGATAATTTCCCAATGGCAATCAAACTTCAAATTTTGAATTTGGCTGAGCCTAGCTGTAGCTGACAGCAGCCTGTGCAGCCATGTTGGGACAACACATCCAAAAGGATCCTCTTGAAAACATCTGCTCCGGTTAGCAGAGCCCTAGTAGGCGTTTGGCAGATTTCACTAGCAGACTGCTGACATTTGATCACAAACTGGCTGGAATTAATACTACCTGGTCTGATTTCTTTGGGTTTGTTTGCACTATTGCATCATTCAAAGAGAAGAAGAAGAAGAGACGTTCATTATTACTGGCCTGGTAGAAGCTGAACAAAAGTCATGAACAGCAGCGAGAAAGATGAATTGGCTTCACCTACCTGAGCCCCCCTCAGGGTATCCAGTTCTCTCCGAGAAGTGAACATACTAAAATTTGATGATCAATATGACAGACAGCACATCCAAACTAAGAAAATGCAGGGTTGTTTTCCAAGCAAGCAAGATCATAGTTCTCAGAGAACCTGATGCTGTGGTCTGTAGCTGTCCTCCAGCTTTTTCCCTAGTGTGTGGGGGTCAGAAAGTCAGGCTGAGGTTAGTTAATATACATTGACCTCCCTGGTAATCATTCACCAAAACTACAATATCATTTACTACTGGAGGTAAAGAACTTCTATCATTAATATATGCTTCCATCTAATTCCATCTAAGTACTTATAGCTTACTCAGGATTATAAGTTTTTCTGCCTTTTTTGGAAATGAGAAGGTTCCTACCAATTTTAATGATTTTTGTTGTTGTCTTTAAAATATATCATCAGTATTGACACCTAAACTGGAAAAAAATGCCTAAACATATCTGATCATATGAAAGAGACCAAAAAGGATTTCTGAAGGTCCTAGTCAGGGCACAAAGGATTTGTGCTTATAGCTTGTGATGCATACTGAAAAAAAATCCAGGCTGTCCTTCTAGAATATTCTACCACCAGCTTATTTCAGTCTTCAGTGCCTGGCAAATGAACAACAAGTACTCTAGCTTTTTCTCTTGGTTCCATTTTTTTCAATGACTCATTATATGATTGTTTCATATAATTAGACTACTTATTACTAAAAACCTTGAATCTAGTTCTACTTTTCTGGGGGGACGTGTTACAGACTGAGTAGCTTGCGGTAAACAAGAATATACCTATTCAGCCACCCACCTGTACTGAGTGATTTGTTGTACTGAAGAAACTACAGTGTTTATTTATAATTTACAGTGATTTTGCATTGTCAGAGGCCCCATTAGACTAGGTAGTTCGTGCTTGTCTTTTTTTAGCCTGTTTCTGAATTATGGCTATCACTGATGCACCTTCCTTTACTTCCTTTTCAAGAAGGAGAAGGTAATGACATGCAGTCTGTCTTCCTGATAATAACAAACTTCCACAAGCCATGCTGGGTAAGTATATTCGCAACAACCAGAGGAAAGGAGGGATTAAAAAACCATCAGAGAACCCATAATAGGATATGAAGAATATCAGGGTAACGACATGCTTTGGACCTGATTTTGGTGACAGTAGAATGAATGTCAGAGCAGTATTTTTCCTCTTGGTAATTTCAGCTTAAGCACTCTGAATAAGATGTAGATATGCCTGTTCTTTTAAAGCCAGCCATGAAATAACTACTTAAAAAAAAACCCTACTTCTCTTCCATATTTTCTGAGAAGGCTCCTTTTACATGGGCACAGTAACACAAATTTCTTCTTGTGTGGAAAGACAGACATGAAATAAGGGATTAAAAATAAAAGCTTTTAAGGTATAAAGAGAGGACCCTTCCATCTTCTATCAAGAAACAATTACATTCTTCCTAACATTGCAATGAAGCAAACTGCAGTGCAGAATATAATTTGAATATGATACCATATATAATAATTACTTTGGTGATCCCAAAGTAGCCCAATCAGCATGTCTTTAATAAACACATGTGAAAAATTAACAGATTAGGACTTTATTATTGCCAAGGATAAATGCTTTTCTTCAGTTATTAAGCTTACACAGAGCAATGCCCAATTTTTTCTTTTTCTGTCTCCAGTTTCTACGTGTTTAATACAGACTAAAGCTTTCAAACCTTGGTATTTAAAGTTGCACTCTGAACTCCATAGTGAAGAGTAATAAGATTTTCAAAGAATTTAGTAGAGGAGCCTAGAAGTCAGCAGCAGCTGTAGGTGCTCTGGAAAATCAGGTCACTTTTTGTATTAGGCTTGAAAAGATAGACTTGACTTCAAGAAATCTAAGCTAAAATAAAAACAGTCATTGAAATTATATGCTATGTTTAATATTGATAAAATATAGCTGTTTCATAAAATATGATGGAGACTAATACTTCCCTTCCACTTGTAAGCCATGGTATTTTTCACATATCTGGTGTTATGCTACTTACAAATATCTCTCCAAATAACATAGAATCATTTAGATTGGAAAAGACCTTTAAGATCATTGAGTCCAACCATCAACAATGCCCATTAAACCATGTCCTGAAGTGCCTTTTCTACACACTTTTTGAATACTTCCAGGGCTGGTGACTCAATCGCTTCCCTGGGCAGCTTGTTCCAATGTCTGACAACCCTCTCAGTAAAGAAATTTTTCCTAATATCTAACCTAAACCTCCCTTGCTGTAGCTTGAGGCCATTTTCTCTTGTCCCATCACCAGCCACCTGACAATAGAGACCAGCCCCACCTCCCTACAACCCCCTTTCAGGCAGCTGTAGAGAGCGATAAGGTCTCCCCTCAGCCTCCTTTTCTCCATATACATGACTAAGTAAGGTATTTTGGACTCTACGTGCCGGGGCTGAGGGAGAAGGAAAGGAAAAAATCCTTTCTCTTTTACTTATAAAGAAAATCTTTATGGAAGTCCATTGCTTTTTGAGATCTTCGTTTTACTTCTTGCCATAGCTGTAAGTTAACCTCCACTGGAGAAGTCCAATAGGGCTGAGGGAGAGACACTGCGTTAGGCTGCAGATCTGCGAGTGGTTATGTGGCATCCACAACACTACCCTGCATGGTACCATTCTCTAAGTACCTACTGGGGATGACAAGGTTGGCAGTCCTGCTTTTCTGTGGAAAGCAGAAAAGCTTTGTGTGTGGCTTTGTTCTGGTTGGGAGGGGACCCGAAGAGGCGATGATGTACCTGCTTCTGTAAGGTTGAAAGGAGGTATCAAACAGTGTGAGCTGACAGAGTTTGGAAACCAAACCCAGTATGCAGAATCCAAAGTAACTACCTGGGGTGCGGATACTCTCAAGTAAACTGTGCGTAGCACATATGCTATCCATGCATCACTTACATGCTAATCGCATCCTTCTCATACAGTCATGTTCCTGCTCCTGGTGGTCACAGTTTCCTCCACACACAAGTGTATTCCTTCATGCTGCATATAGCATAACCTGTTTTTTCTTGTGGATTATTTCCAGATTACATATGTAGCTACTTGTTGATATCAATCAATATTTAAGAGTTAAATGTAGCAGGAATAGAGCATGGGACAGAAGCATAATCGGACAATACGTAGGCATGAGGTCAGAGGAAGAGTGGTTGTTATACAGTGGAGTAGAAGAGAAGTAGCTGCATGCCCACTAAACCAGTGGGGACAAAAAACAGTCTAAATGCTCAGCTGAAATGTATGAAAAATAAGGATACAACAGTGCCAACACTCACAGCTATATACATGAACAATGTAAAGGATTTTAATGTCAAACCCTGCCCAGCCCTCCCTTATGGAGTTAAATTCCTATCCATACAATCCCTACAAACCCCCAAACAACAACAAAAGGCACTGAGTCAGCATTCTCACCTATGCTATCAGATACTCTTCAAGCCTTCTTCATCAGCCATCTATTCTGTTCCCACATAGCATCATTTACATTATATAAATACGATTACTCACATGCAAAAACTACAACTACCCTACATTTTCAGAAAATAAATAGTATGTACTCTTACTGAAATTCTTGCTGAACTGAAATAACTGGCAAAACTCCCATCAATTTCAGTGCAGCCAGGATTTGAATCACAGACTTCAACAACAAAAGACAAACACCATAAAATATATTATTCTATCCTTAAGTAGAACTATTGCTCTGCATTTAATATAGTTGCAAAAAGTCAGATATAGTCCTGTGAAATGGTGGTGCTTTTTTTAATGTGTGTTACATACATTTTCTAATATACTGGCACAGTAAATCTTATGGAAGGTAAGGCATGTGAATTAAAGTGGGGGCACGTCCCTGATAATTCACATATGCAACCACTGCCAGATCCCTCTAAATAAAAAAAAATTGAAAGAGGAAAAAAATGTTGGGTTTTTTTTTTAAACCTACATTATACTAATATTCAAAGCTTTCCGGTGCAGGCATAAAAAACATTTTCTAAAATTTGTCCTTTCAGTTCAGACTCATGCTACATTGCTGAAACGCTGCATTAAAGCCCCTGAAGATCTAATGCACTAATCTAATGCACTGTGGCTGACCCATTACAGATGATTATAAATTAGAGAAGTCCTTGTGTTGCTATAATTTTCTAGAGATTGCTTCTTAAAGCTAGAAGGTGCAAAAAAAAAAAAAAAAAGCGTAAACTGCCATTTCTTCTGTCTATGCTGGATTTAGCTCAGTTAGAAACTTGAATTTGCAGCCATAACCAGGGTACCCAATTTATTTACTCTCCCATAGGAAGTTTACACCATACAGAAGCAGAAGCAAGTTTAGTTCTCTAATATAAAATTACAAGAGGGGCTGGATTCTGTGCTGCCTACTCTTGGGAGCTTTTGTAATTTTTCTACAATACCTACGCTCCAGTTACACATATATCTGGAATGAGGAGAATTATTACCTTCCTTTGAAAAGATGAAAAATTAATTAAGGATTGTGAGATGCTATTATATGACAGCAATGTCACGTGAACGCGTAGTTTAGAAAAATAACAAATACATTGCAGGTAAAACCACAGAGTTTGTACTTTTGAATTGTTACTGCTTTATTTTGGTTGGGTAAATTATTTGCAGGATTACAGTGTGTTTAAAAATTAATAGCAATGTTCTTTTGTTTCATTTTATGCAGTTCTGGAGACCAAAGGAGCCTCAGGAATTAATTGTAGCCTTCTAATAAACACAATGATGTAATGACGTATTTAACATTACTGGGTTTTGTTTGATTCCAAATAAATTGCAGATTTTTTTTCTGATGTGATACTAAAACAATTAGCATTTTGAAACAGAATAATTAATCTACAATTTTTTCACATTAGATCATATATCTCTAAAGAGTGCCCACAGATTTGATGGTCTTCAGCTGCTGTGTATTTATTTTTCATTTTTTCTAGTGATGTACCGCCCCATCAGTGCTGACATTTAAATGAGTGAGTATTCAACACAAATGTGATCATTTGTATAGCATCCAATGCGGCACCATACTGAGATGATTGCTTCTGGGAGCCATCCATGGATTCTTGAATAGGGGGGAAAAGCCAGGCAAAATTTTATCAATTTACATTTTTCTGTGATTAATTTTTATGCAAATAAGGGCCCGACCGTGCTCCCATCTCACCTGAATCATGCGGATCATCAAAGACAAATTGAGCATCACTTATTTAAAAAATAGGCTTTAAACTACTCTACAGCTGTGTTGGAAAAAGCTAAGAGCAGGGCATGAACTTTTCTAATGTAACAGGAATAGATAAGAAAATGCTTCTTTTTGCATTTTTGTCCACACCGTGATAAACATGAATCTTAACAAAATCCTAAAAATTGTCTTTGTTTTATATTCCTTATGCCCTTGTAAACATTTGACTATGGGAATGCTACATAAGGGGATTTTTCCAATTTCAGAATATGAACAAATGTACTGCAAAAATATATTGCTTAGTGATGAAAAAAAATTGTATTTGTTAGCATACTTAAAGTACATTGTTTATTTACATTTTTACATAGAATTCAAGAAATCATCCAGTGGTATACTATAGTGGGAAAGGCCTTACACAAACAATGCTATAATCTTAGAGTAAAAGCTGTTTAGACACACAAATAGGTAAGTTCTGTTTACAAATGAATACATTCTGCCTTATGTTACATATGTGTGTATATATATCTATATGCATGTGTCTGTCATAAAATTGGAAATTTGGACTTTGCCAAACAACAAGATTTTAAAAGTAATTTAGGATTAGCAGGTTACACTGATGGATACTTTATAATTATTGATACTCATACTGAAGAGTATAAGTGTGAAAAATTAATGTTATTTACTTTAAAACAAATTTATATTTCTCTTTTTGTAGGAAAGCAACAAAACTGTTTCTTTATGGCATTAAGGAATAAGGCAATATTATCAGCCACAACTGTAATTTTTATAGCCTTAAGATAAATAGCTCTCAGAAATATGAACACTTGTCCCTCTAATTTGCACTTGAATTTTGTATCCAGGTGTAATAATGTGTTCTCGTGAAAAGCGTTCTCTCATAAAGCAGCTGAATTTTGAAAAGGCAGTTTCTCTTCAGAACTGTGTTCTGAACATTGTAATATGTAATGTCGGTTCAGAGACTCATTTTACAAGTCTTTCCACGAATCGATATCCCTAAAGCTAATCTCAGAGGAGTAAATGTGATGTGTAATGGAGAAAAGACAGTCTTTATCAGTTAAGAGTTTGAAAAGAAGCCCGTGTACCAGGCGATCTTATGGCATTAGAGCAAAGATGTACCCTTATGTATTACACATATGAAAGCTGTACATTTATAGGTTTGATTAACCCACAATTTAATGAGTTACCTTTCATTAAACTGTACAGCTGAATGTACGTTATGTCATATCCAGATAGAAGATACATTTGCACACACATGGACATGATCAATTTTATGCTCAGACCTTCCCCTTAAATCCTGCAAGTCCCACATCACTCATGAAAGCACTGACCTAACAGGTGAGATCATAAAGGTAGCAAAGCCAGCAAGAGTCTTGATACTGTTCTCAACAAATCCAGACCTCTGTCCAGCCTCCAGCCAACACCACAACTGATGCTCTTAAATAACCCCAACAATATGTGACCCACTGTTTTTAATGTTTATATATGCATTCCTCTGCCTCCCCCAGTTACAAGTTTTAGGAAAGACTGTACTGTGGTAAGCTTGGATTGTATCTAACAGGTTGACTACATAAATGATATAATTCAGCTACTCAGAAAAAAAATGTGAAACCTAAAGCATTAGGAGTGACAACAGTTAGTTATTAAAACAAGAAAAAAAAGACTCTTTTCCCTGAAAAAAAGATATTGAAGACAACTAAGTTATAAAGACAGCAGAACCTGTTTAAAATATTACAAGATCAATTTACCTATTTAGAATCCTACTAAATGGAACCAAGGTTAAAATAGTTACTGTTCACTGTCTTTCAATAAGCTTTAGCATCTTCTATAGAAACTATCCTCTATAATTGCATTAATACAGAAATACAATGACATCTATCAAGTCCACCTTCTCTATATGACAGTTTTCTATATATTACTGTGTCACAGATATCCATATAATTTCTTATAAGCTGTAGTCATGATGCCCTACTGGAATAGTTCTGCTATTATAATAAGTAATATATCGAAGAGTATTGTGTAGGAACTTACAGTGAGGATTCTGAATCAACTGAAAATGTTAAAAGTGACATCCTGGTGTTTAATTCCAAATACTTACCACAATAATCTTATGGGATATATGAGAGGCATAAAGAGATTATCTTACCAGCCACTGGCACACATTCTAGGGTAGAAAATATCAGTTGTTTTAATAGCACATGATCATACGGCACACATTTTAGGGCAAGGACTGGAAGGATTAGAAAACACAATGTATGCATATCTCTCCTCTCAACGAGCATTTGCTGGTACTTCACTTGCCATGGGAATGTAATACAGTGCTAAAAACAAGATTAAAAAAAGCATTTATATAACACAAATGCCGTATTCCCGGTTACAACAAAATGTGGAGAACAGAAAGAAGCACAAATCCTGTCAGCCTAATAATTTCACCTTAAAAAAAGAAGTCCATATGTATCCTTTTAATTCAAACCACGCAAGTAATATATACAAAAGATTTTATATAGCTATATATACACATACATATACAGATTACCTATACACATACATATGGATTACAAGATCCCTTTTTTTTGGCAGTCTAAGAAGCAGATGAGGAACTGTTAACAGGTACATTAAGGCATACTGTTGGCATCCACAGGGCCATCAGCTCAGGTCATTTCAACGAGTTCAGCCACAGTTTAAAGTCAAAGACATTTGCCACTCATGTAGAAGACCTAGTGTGTCCCTCACAGTAGTACACCCGCACCCCTTAACTCCGAAAGAGTGATGCTCTCAGCTGCAGAATGGGCATGAAGGGACAACTGGGTTCCAAGCACGGGGACCAAGCTTTGAAAAATACAGAAAATTCTCTAATAGTGCAAGAAGAGGCATCATGAAAAGTAATTAAAAAGAGCAAAAGAAAAGGAAACAATCAAAGCAATATGTTGCTGTGAATATGTGTCCCTCCTTCCAGAACTCAGGTGGCAAGTTGTTCCATTTTTGCTCCTGAGGTACCAACCTTTGGCATTAGGCCCACGTACTGAAACCACAATGCTCAGAGGGAAACACTGCATGGAAGACAACAACAGACTTTACTTTCTGGGTATGAACGTAGTGACCCAGAAGCAGAGGATGGAACTTAAATGTCCTTAAAATACCTTTTACTGTGGTGGATGCTCAGAAAAATATCTTTTACTGAGGTTTTATGCTCAGAAAAAAATATGGCTATCATGGAAAGGAAAGATTTTGGAAGCAAGGTACAATATTTGTTGGAGAAAATACACAGGAATAACTTGGAAATAGAACTTTATGAACCTGAACAAAAATATATTTGCGTGTAATTCTTACTGAGATAAATTTTTGGCTAAACTATTTCTCTTTTACTCCTTTCACACATTTTCCTGAAGTCCTGTTGCTGTTACCTGGAATCTTAAATGTTTATTTTGGTGGAGTTACTAATATTTGACAGATACTGTATATACAGATATTAGCATGGGCTAAGGCAAGATAATGTGGTGAAAATAATGAGGGATGGCTGTTGTTGCTAGAACAGACTTGTCAGACTACTTTTATACTGTGCAAGTGACTTTTTTATTTGGTAGTCACATTGCAAAATTATGAAAATAACGATCATGCTTTCATTCATACTTTTTAGATTGAATGGGGGAAAGAATATTTTGAAATATTCTATGTGACTATAAAATAATTGCTTAGTTATATTTTCAGATTGCATAATTCCTGCTGCCGCCCCCCCAATTTTTGACCTTTGAAAAACAGAATCAGGTCAATTGTAATCACAATATAATTTTGTATTCTTTTTTGAAACTGTAAAAACCCATATATTCCAAATATAAGCCTAATCAACACACATTTGATTTACCTGCCCATCAGAAGGTTCCCATGCTGCAGTGCCCTGTGAGGACCAACGCACACTCCAAAACAGGGCCAGAACTTCTTGCAATGCAGAACTACTGGTTACCAGATGCACGCTGGTACTGCAAAATCTGATCCAGACGCTACTGCCCTAAGAATCCAAAGTATCATCCACTCACCGAATAGGAGTCAGTCAAAGAAGACTCCAAACATCTATTTAAGTCAAACAAAGCCTGAAGATTGAGGTAGGAAATCTCAGCTGGTTTTGATGTCACAAATGAGAAATCTTGATGATCAGAACACTGGGCAAGGATTCAGACTCTGCTTGGCAGCCTTAAGTGGTTCTGTGAGGGAGACTCTTCTCAAATATCCTGTGAATGCTGATTTAGACAGGAATATATTTTCTAAGAATACTAGAACCTGCAAGTAATTGATCTGTATAGAAAATCTAATCCATATAGACAATTACTCAGGACTCATCTGCTTTGTCCCAGACTATCTAAGAAACTGTATTTAATGGATTATTTAAAGAATAACTACTAGCATTACTTTTCACATCTAGAAACTTCAGCTAGTCGCTCTCTGTTAGATTGTAGTCTATGGAAAAAATAAAGGAGCTCAAAGATTGCTTTAGATACCGTAGTTCTTTCAGTAATAACATGCACAGAGATTCTTGCAGCAGAAGACATAAATTGACATGCTGCTATTAGAGTTTCATTGTGGTCAGGAATAACATGGAGTAAATTGGGTGCATAACCACAGGCATGTTGTGCCAAGACACCTCACAAGGTTAGAAGGTGCAACATGATCTACGAGAGCCAGAAGCCCACAGGACACCTTAAGCCTATGTGGAACAACACTGGATTCCTACCTGTGGGCATTGCTATTAATCCTGCAGCGCCAAGCCGAAATAAAGAGACACATATAAAATCTCTTCTTTATAACACGGTTCCTTACTTTGCTTACAGTTCGAATCTTCTGTGTAAGGATACCAGTATAAATGCTACTAGGGAGTAAAGCAAAGGGAACAAGTAAAATTTATGCTGGCAGCTTCTGTTTATACAGAAGGATAATTTACAAGTTGCCCCTACTATCATGTTATCCCTGAACTTTATGGGAGATCTGTTATTGAAGGATATCCAAATGGATGCAACAAGCATGTTGCAAAGACTAGTACACAACCTACCATAAATAACTATGAATTTTAGATACGCCTAGAACCTAAATATAGTTCAGGTTATTTAGTTAACTGCACATGATCTGAACTGACTTTTGTACTCCTGGTAACAGTGCTTCCACAATCCCCTTCATGACAGTGTTTTCTCAAGTTCTCTGGGTTCTCCAAATGTACACTGTCAGTTCAAGCTCAAAGTGGTATTACTTAAAATATGCCAGTATTCTGTAGTATATACATACTATTGATAGGAATATTTTAAAGAACAAGAAAGTATTCTTACCCCACCAAAAGGGAATAGATCCAAGAATAAAAAAGAGAGGGGGAAGATAACGGAGGGAAAAGTGTTTGCTGATGAAAATGTTTATTGATAACTGAGAAGAAATATGTCATTCTTTATTTCTTTACTATTGACCATGACAGAATGACAGAATGTCTGGGGTTGGAAGGGACATCTGCAGGTCACCTTGTCCAACCCCCGGCTCTAGCAGGACCACATAGGGCTGGCTGCCCAGGACCGTGTCCAGACACCTTCCGAATATCTCCAAGGACAGACACTCCACAACCTGCCTGGGCAACCTGTGCCAGTGCTCGGTCACCCCCTCAGTAAAAA
>JANZLQ010000022.1:21715021-21736821 GCA_026212715.1 Elanus axillaris | reverse complement strand
TGTCTAGCGAAGAGGGGGGGGAGTGATAGAATGACTTGGTGGGCACCTGGCGTCCAGCCATGGTCAACCCATCACAACGATACATTCAGCTACATTCAGACTCCGCGCTTCAGTGGCCATGTGCTGTTTCTGTAACACTTCAGAATACACATGGATCAATTTTGTCATCAGAGCTGCACCTCCCCTGGAAATCTGTATTACCAAGAGTAGGAAATAACCTAGTATCCCCTGTTAATTATTGGAAAACACAATACAGAACATTATTGCAATTTGTCCAATCCAAAGCCTGTATCAAGTAGCTCGTCTTCTATTCGCACTGATTCAAGAGATGTATTAAATTAACCATGATCATCAACATCTACAAAGTTCTAATAACTCCACATATATCAAAACCAAATTCAGGTTCAGTTCTAATAACTCCACATATATCAAAACCAAATTCAGGTTCAGTTGTCTTGAAAAACCACTACTTAGCACATATAACATTTAAAGCTTTAGTTTTCATAAAGTAGTTGCCCAGTGGGCTACCTATGCTACAGATAACATTTACATTACAGATACTGACTTCCTGAATCAATAATGTCTTCATCGTAAGTACAAACAAGTCTTGTTACCTAAGGAGGCTACGTTTTCAATTTAGAATTAAAAAGACTAAAAATGTAAAAATACTAAGATAGCCTATACCCTTCATTTAAACATCATCTATGATCAAATGTAGGAATGTATGTGCATATTTAAAATGCAAATCTTTGAAATTTTTTAAGGTGTACCCATTGGAGAAAAGTCTGGGTGCTTCCTTGCACTTCCTCAAAATTTCTCTCAGTGTTGATAAGTACTGCCCTAATGTTCTGTTTTCCAAAAGCTGAGATCCTCACCCATCTTGTGTTAATAATCAATGCTCTGATGTTGAATATCACTGGATTGCTCTCTACCTAGTACTATAAAATCTAAAAAAAAAAAGTGCTGTTGCATAAAACAGTACAGGATGGGTAGTTCCATGTAACAGAATATTTGCCCAAGTATCTCTTCAGATCACCAGACAGTAGAACCCAATACATTTTCTCTGCCTATTCAATTCTTCTCATCCTCCTGAGAGACTTTTAGCAGAGATGATGAAAGGGGCCATAAATCTATCAGTCTTTGAAGACTGTAACAACCACAAATTATCTGAGCGCTATATGAGATAGGATGAACAACAACTTGAAATAAGGAATGTCAAAATTCAGTATAAATATTAAAAAAAAAATAAAATGATGCCCTGGCAATGAAATCTAATGAGTTTGTGTAGGAAACTCCCAAGGAAGCTGTGTGAGCTTCACAGGGTAAGGACACAGAAACTGAACTAGAACACAGGCATCAAACAGGGAAATCAAGCTGAACAAACAATGTCATTCCTTCTCTGAAGTGAGTGATCAGACACATTAGCACTACTTTTGGTATGTTGCTGAGAGCTGTGTTTCTTCTACATGTCCAGTGAAGCTATATTAAGACCACCTAATTAATTTCATATAATTAACAGAGCTGAATTAGAAGAATAAACATTCAGTCATTGCCAAAGTAATCTGGATTAAATTATTGGGGTTTTAAATTTGGGCTTTACCTAATAACACAATCAAAAGAAAGAAAAATATGCCACTATTTCAGCAATCCTTGGGGTTCCGCACACTGGGAACCATTTTTCCAGAACACAGAGCATGAGTCTCCTGTCCATTTAGCAGTATAGGAGAGGCAAGGGATCACAACTGGTTATTTGGAATCTTTTTTGTCTAATTACAAAACCACATTTGTCTAACCACTCTGCTGCTAGCACTACCATTCAGAACACAGTAAGAAGTCAGTACATATTAAAACTCTCCAAAGCTTCCCACTGTCTTGAGATGAGTCTTGGCTCCCATGTGCCTAAGCCACCTTTTCAAAACACTCATTAAGTTCCAAGGAACTTAGCAAATATCACCTACTATCTTAAAGGACAAACTTCTTAATTGTATTATTCTTGTATATTAGTTATTTAATCTGATATCTACACAGTGCCATGTAGAGATCTAATATGTTTGTCTTCACTGTGGCACATGAAAAATATAGCTTAAGTCATCTCAAAATTATATGTGAAAAGTCTAGCTCATCCCAGCCCTCATATAAAAAAATAATATTAGATAATAAAGTTAGAAATATCTTTATGACATATTTTAATCTGGAGAACACATTTTTAAATAATTCAGTTGCTTTGGTATTACTTATGCAAACACAATGGTATTGTGTCCGTTCAAATAAGAATGGAAAGTAAAAAAAAAGAAAGTAACCAAATTATAGCTCATGAAGGATTAACCTGAAAAAGGGAAGCACTGTAATATGGAAGAAAAGTTATTTTCTTTTTCATGTCATAAACCTCATTACTGTTAATGATAAGGTCTTTAAAATTCTGATACTTAGGGGCTGCTGTAGCAACAGTCCCACTGCTGATGGTGGTTGCTGCAGCAGAAATTCAGCTACAAGCAATCAGAGAATGATTTGCCTCTCCAGAAAATTTGCTCCCATCTTTATTAGTTAGGGACAGTTTACATCTTGACTGATGATTTGTGTGTTACACCAAGCTACTGCTCACCTTTTTATAAATTTTAAGCATTATCACAATGCATAGCTTTTTTCTTGATAATTTTTACATTGAAAAAAGAAAATATGCTGCTGCAAGAGATTTAAATCTACAGCAATAGATCAAATACTTCTGAAAAGCCAGAGTATGTGTCCTGCTCTCACACCAAGCTACCAGAAATAACAGCTCTGTGAGGAATTAATTGTGACACTATACAAGGATCAAAATCAATCCCAGGAATACACACATGTTTACTTCCTAACTTTATCAAATTGTCATCTTAGCACGTGAAACAGGCATTCAAATATTCAAAACTGTCTTTTTCTTCTAATAAGCTTTTTTCTTGAAGTTTGCTTCACGAAGTCCTCTCCGAGTAGCACTCAGTGATGGCAGCATGTGGTAGTTGCTTAAAGTATGCAAATCCTCAGACTACTGGCAAAGCGTACTCTTACATGGGACAATGAAATCACTTGAGCAGGAGTCTAAGGAAGCATAATCACCAACACTCTCCCACAAACATGGGCTCTGCCAGATGTAAGAGCAGAAATATTGGTTATTCAGATTTACAATTGGTGTTAACTTTCCCAAAAATCTATGTCCTTGGTGTAATTTGAAAAAAGGATGTTGATGCTTTATTCTCAGTAGGTAGAAAGCTATTTCGTCTTGAAAAAGAATGACAAACACTAGTAAACTCTTTTGTGGTTTAAAAACTCCTGTCTGTGCACATTACTCGTTCACAGAGAAAAAAAAATATCTCTGTTTTGCTCTGTACACAAGGCTGCAACTAATTTCAGGAAGAGACAGATGCTGAGTAGCCTTAAGGCTTTCCCTGCCACCACAGTGAGTCTGTGCACTAGTCAACAAGCAGGTAGTGAGTGAACTCAAATGTTATCTGACAAGGCAGCAGATCCCATCACCTAGGGTTAGAATACAGACAAGCAACTCTGTGTTCAAAAGTAAAGACAGAAAAATTTCAAGCAGATTGTTTCTGACAGAAATCATATCACAGCCGCACTTTCTGACAAAGTCTATGCGAATGAAACTATACACTTTCTGTTTCCCTTCTTCCCCTTTAAGAAACAGCCAGTATTTCAAAGGTACATTGAAGGTGACAGCTCAATGCACAGTGGTTAGCAAGTTTTTCTGTGCTTGTTTTCTCTTTGGAGGTATTAGGAAACCTCTGCTACTTATCTGTGGGGTAGCAGAAGAATGTCCCATTTTCTTCTAATCATTCTTTGTTTCCTAAACACTTCCAACTCGCTCATTGACGTGAAGTGTCAGCTCCTCAACATATAATTGTGGCATGAAGAAACTTCACATGACTATGTGGAAGCTTTAGAGAAGTTGCATTCCCCTAAAAAGGAAAGCTAGCAGAAAGATAAAACCTGGCTGTAATTGCCAATATCATTTCCACTGCAAGACAAACAAAATTTCCTAGGAAATGCACCAGCTAAGCCCTAGCAGAGAATTTGGTTATTAGCTTTGAAACAGAATTTTTGCCCTTCCTCTACAATAACCATGGTCTCCAAGTTATAGGAAATTATATGCATTTGAGTGTTGCAAATCTCTGCAAAGTAATAGATTTGAACAGTTTTCTAGCTTTCCACGCAGAAAGGATTGATCTAGATTGATTTGGCTGTTTCACTGTGAGTAATGTCAAAACAAGACAGGAGAAATACAGTGTTCAATGGAGCACATCAGATTTTACGTACATAGGTTCTAACAGTGCTGTGGATTTTGACCTGCAAGCTGGGCATTTGCTCCCAATGGCCCGTGAAAACCCCTAGGGAAGTTTTGGGGCTTTACTGACTAGCATTATAAATACCACTTTCTTTTGCTGCAGACCAGTATTTTCCAACCTTAAAAATTACATGGAGAATGTGAAGCATGCTTGCTTACCCTGTGGTATCATTAAGACACTGAAGGTGAATGAGGCATTTCTAAATATTCCTTTAGCAGAATGCGATATACATACTGCTAACTACCACAGATGAAAGAGAGAGGACCGTAAACAGGAGAATCAAGTAAAGAAGTATCAAACATCACAGACAGAGCATGTTCACCCTGTGTTAAAGGTATTTTGGACTCCAGATTTCCTTTACATTTCCATTCCTCCCTCTAACGTTTTTAGGAAAGACATTAATGATTGTTTAATACTGTGGATTTGCAGCATTGTTCTCTACCTTTATCGTTACTAAAATGACTATTACAACACATTTCATTTGAGATTATGCTAGAAAATGGAAAATATGTTTGAGTCTCTTCTTGTTGGAATAAGCCAATTTTATAGTGCTCCCTACCACATAGCACACCGATTTCTTTGTAAGATATTGGCTTTAGTTGTAATTAAATTTACATAGCTTGAAACGTAGTACCTTCCACACTGGAACAATGCTATAACTTACATAATTTTCTAAATTACTTAATTTTTACAACAGTCTCTGATAGATATTTCTAGGGATTAGAGCTATTAGAACTCTATTACCAGCAGTATTCCCCAATTATATAGCTCTGCAATAAATTTCATTTATTAGCCTTCATACCACACAGAGAAATTAATTTTTATTGTCGGAATGTTTTTCTGTTCTAAGATGAAGTATTTTATAGAAAATCAGATTCCTTGTTAGCAGTAAGAATTTGTCCTTCAAAGTCTAGTTAGCAAGACTGTGCTTACTCTATGGAGATTTATCTTACTATAGCTGCTTTAGTCAACTCCTTCAAAGTTAACCTCTCTGCTCACTGATACAGTAACAGTAGTGTCATACAGTTTATGAACAATTTAAAAGCAGTTAGACTTTGGGGCCAGTCATGCACATCATGTGTAGATTTGAGTGTCCTGCCTGAGGTTATAAGAGACCTACAGCCCACTTCTCTTTCTTTAAAAGAAATCTGAAGAACGAAGAAGAGAAAAAGCATCATTTGCAACAGCAATATATTCTGCCGAGATATTTCCCCATTTCTTCTGACAAATGCTTTGAGTCTTTGCTAGGGAAATCAACAAGCAGTCTGAAAGGTGGTGGGTGAGATGTCCTTAACAAAAGGGACTAGGAAGAACAGCTTTTCTTTTAATATAAAGTGACCAAGAAAAATCAGACCTAAAAAAATTAACCACAACCTTGATGATTCCAGAACTTTGATGCCTCAAAACTTGGTATACAGTTTAATTAATCCAGGCAGACCCTGAACTTGAGAGCACTTCGACTTTGGACCTTTCAGATGAAATGAATGGTTGGATGACTTAAATAACAATAATAACAACAATAATAACAACAACAACAACAACAATAATAATAATAATAATAATAATAATAATAATAATAATAATAATAATCTCTTTCTATAATCAAATGAGCTGCCTGGTCTCTGTGAAATCATATCACAAGCACCTGAACATCATGAGTTCTTGATTAATGTTGCTAGCCAGAAAGGCAATGTTCACAGAAGGATGAAAATTCCAAGAAGTGAAAATGACAAAGAGCTTACAAAAGAAAATGACAGATATAGCCCAGTGACTCAGTTACTCTGAGGTTACTCCAGACATACAGTAGGATGAAAAATCGGCTTCAAACATTTATTCCTTTTCCACTTTTTCATCCTGATCCTTGGAACAAAAGCTATTCATCCCTCCTTAGACACAGGACCAGTTGTTTTAAGAAGCATTGGGCAGCTGTACACAGGCAACTCCTTATGTATTTGAGAGAGGGTCCCTACAAGTTTGGGAATATTTTGTAGAAGCTAAGCAGAGATGATACATATTTGGTAGGAGAAATAGACAAGTGTCCTTTATTGAACATGGCAAAAGCTTAACCAGTTTATTAATTATAGCTATGCTCCTGTAATAAAAGCAGGAAGAAAAGTGTTTCCAATTGATCATTCCTTGCTTTGGCTGCAAAAAAAATAGGTACAGATCAGGGCTTCCATAAGAAGAAGACCTTTGACTATTCCAGTCTGTCAGTACTGGAGCTCGCCAGAATCCAGAAGGAAATAGCAGTGTTGTATGAATACCTCCATCTGGCAAGTTGCCTAATGTTCACCGATTACAGTCCCTATAGACTTAGCAGTTTTAAATGAAAGGAGGACAACAGGTTACTAGAGGGTCTGTGTTAAAATTATGTTTTATCACATCCACAGACTTCTTATTTTGTCAGATTCAATTCTCTGAATGACAAAATCAGCATCAAGATATCCAAGACTGATCTCCAAGAAGAGCCTTCTCTGCATGCAGCCTTCTCTGTTGTGATGTGCAACAGACAAAAGTTGTTAAGAAGCTTGAAAAGAATTTTCATTGTAAAGTATACTTTTAAAATTTACTTTCAATATTCAAATATACTACAAAGGATATATATTTATCCTACTGGGAATTTTAAGAGAAACCACAAAGAGGGAGACATATACTTTAATAAGCATCTGCCTTCCTCTTTGCAAAACAGAAATAGAAGAGTTCTAAGAAGTAACTTAATGCCTCTGTAACTTGTTTTTGCTAATACAATAAGAAGTAAGTTAGGCTTGGAAGCAATTTCCTATTTATAGGATGAACATGCATGTAGTCCTGATACTTAACTGTTCTTAAAATATTTCAGAAATCGTAGCCTCATCACCACTATATCTGTTTTGTACCTGCATAAAATTTTAGCTACTTCAAGGATGTTTTGACAGTAATGTTCCTCCACTTTCTTGATCTTTTTGTTGACCCAAAAGGGCTAAAAATCGTAAGACATACTTTTTGGAATCTGTTTATACTAAATTCTGTAAATTTCCCGAAACTAGTTCTATATTTTCTTTCCTTAATTAAAAGATCTGATGAAACAATTAGTGTTCACTGCAAAATCAATAAGAAAGCATTGGAAGGAATGGTAGATATCTTCTATTAATAAAGTATGATTACTTTATGAAAACAATAAATGACTTAAAGAATTTGTAAGCATGCAGAAAAATATATGGTATAGGGTTTGGAGTATGACCTAAATATTTCTGAAGGACTCCTTAGAAATTGTCATTACTGCATACCATGACAACAGTAGGAGTGCTCTGTTGTAGCTATCTCATGACTCCAAATAAAGAGGATGTTGCACATCATGGAGCGTTCTACTCAGAAGTTAACATCACTCTGGTGCTTTCAAAAAAACCCACATCATACTTCTAAAGTTAGAAATACTAAACTTAAGAATCCAAGTGCCTAAACTGATTGGGGACTTCTTAGGAAACAGACCCTGTTGACAGTGAATTAAGGATAAGCAGTTGCCTGAATTCTCTCTCTGGATTGCCTAAGGGCCCAGAAGTTGTGTTGTCACACAAGCTATAAAGCAACACAAGTGGGTCAGCACAAGTATTCATGAGAGTCTAAAATAAAATACACTATATGTACTCTAAAGTGCATATCTGTGCATTAAGATCTTATTTAAGGATGGCATGTGCTTCTCATAAATGACTCGCTCAGGGTGTTGTCTCTGCAGATGAAAATATACATGAATTGTCTCTTAATTTGGTGATAAAGCCTTGTTGCAAGGAATAAAATGACCAATTTCATGTGTAGCCTACAGAGGTAATTTTTTAAATTATTGTGGGAAAAAAACCCAAACCAGCACAAGGGCCAGAAGAGACTCTTTTGGTCCTGTGACAAATAACTAGTATGATAAATACATACATAGTAGAATTATGTGTTATTTTAATGTAGCTAATGAAAGAAACTTGGTTTTTTTTCCCTCTCTCTCTCTGCTGCTTCCAGGTAACTGTTGCTCGTTAGTCCATAGAGTTAAAGGATTTTTTTTGTGCATCAGGTGCTTAAAAGGGCAGGATCTTTGCTTTGATATGCATTTGTGAAGTGCTATGTGTACTTCTGGTCCTTTAAAAAATAAACACCACTAGTATGCTTCATTTAACATATCTAAAAATATTTTTCCCCCAGGAACAGCAAGCAGGCACTCTGTAGCTGGCCACAAGGCCAAATAAAGTGTAATGCACAGAGACATTGAGGATTGTCTCTCTATATCTCCCTGTCCTTTGCTGTGATCTCTGGCTCCTGCTTAAAGCTCTACCACATTGGGAACTGGTAGTTATTCTGGTAATTAATAATTAATATTGGGTGCATCTAGACAAAGCAGTAGTTATTTTGACATAAAATAGCCATTTAACTTGTCTTTTTTCCTAAATGAGGTCCTTTGCTAAAAGAAAAAAGGGGGGGGGGAGAGAAAGAAACATTTTAATTTACTTTTTTAGCCCTCAACTTGGTAAATTAAAGAAAGATACATATTTGTATATAAAAGGCAAAAAATCATATAGAAGTGTATGTTGTGTATCAAGATAACTCGTTATACACTTTTCTGACCCAGAACATGCCAAAAAGCAGTATTTTTAAAACATACGTTCCACTGTTTCCTTTGCTTCCTTATCACTGACATTATTTGCTGTTCCTTCCCATGTTCTCCTTCAGGGCACTGTCCACTGGCAGAGGCCAGCTGTTCCTTTTATGAGCTCGAGATTCTCTATACGGCCTCTCCTGAAGAAAGTTTGATCATCAATGACAGTTGCCCTGCTGCTCTCAAAACTGCCGGGGTAAGAGCTGAGGGGCAGACAACTTACAGACACAAAGCCATTCCCATACACAACGGCCACAAACCCTGCCTCTCCGGAAACACACAAGCAGTGCAACATTTACAAAACTAACATCGCTTTTGTATGAGGAAGACAATATGTGCTTGTTTATCATGAATTTTGCATCTCAATTGCTTTTGTTAGAAATTCATTAGATTTACTTTGTGACTGGTTTTGGTTTGATTAAAGTTTTTCATTTTTGTTTGTTTGTTTGGGGGTTTTTTGTTGTTTGGAGGGAGGTGTTTGGTTTTGGATTTGGTTTTTTTTATACATGTTTTGGAAGAGTTCTCCCTATTTAAACTACATGTTTTCTAGGACAAGTTTTCCTGCAATTCAGACAGCACCTAGTCAGGTACTTGCAATAACCCAGACCCCCTTACTTGTTCAGGAGACACTCCGAAACAAAAATCCAGCATAACTAACCTAATGAACAGAACTGCATAAAGGCATTTCAATTACACAAGATACATTCCACTCACCCTGAGCCATATGTAGGACTCACAACTACTCCTAAATAGAGAAGAGCACAGAAAAGGTTGGTTTGTTTATTTTTAATAGAGGCTTCTCTGAGAGTTCTTCAAAACTGGATATGGATTCTCCACGATCTCCACAAGGAGCCACTCAATAGGAAATAGGAGATCCGAACTAGACATTTCCTGCTAAAGTACATCAGATATGCTCTACCCTATTGCTAAGCTTCTTTCAACTGATTTCAAATGGAATGGCAATTCACTGCAATCTTACCCTTTAAAGAAGGCAAAACCATATGTATCCTCTGTCTCAGAGCAACAGCATGGCCATGTTGCGTATAGAAGAGAGAAGTGAAATATATGAGTAATTTTATCAGGCTTTAGTAGTAGCAGTCAAACTACTAAACATATATACCATACAAAGGAGACATGCAATCCATAACCCTGTAACGCATGTCCTGCAGCTGAACTGCTGTTCAAACATGGATTTACCTTGACTTCAGGATTCTTTGGGACAAAGTAAAAGTCAGTCACGTTACAGATCCTGTGTCTAAGTTTTTTAGAACATATTTATGAGCCTAAATATTAATTGTTAAAATATAGCTAATTTAATAGAGTAAAACATGCTGTATATTTGTCTTGACTATACAAGTAAAAGTTTATTGAATCAGAGTACAGGAACACGTTGGAACACTCTGTCCCATATACTAAGATTATTTGTTCACTGTTGTTTATTTTCCATTACTACCAATAACTTACGATACAACAGAGAAACACGAGCATTTGGATGAAATAAATGTTATTTCAATTTTACACAACAGGAAAAAACTAGAGGCTTAAAATTAATTTCATTAAACTCCAAGAAAAGCTGTTCGCGGCTTTTGGGTATTTAATGAATTAAGTCTTGGTTTTGTTGTTAAACATGATTTTTAGCCATTTTGAAAATTGTTTCTTGGTAATAATAGGTTTTCAACAAAATGCCCTTCCCCCCCTCCCGCTCTTTTCTTTCTCTCATCAACTGCTATTTTGTTTCTCTTTTTGTCTCCAGCTGCTCATGTTATTACTTGCTTAATTTTTCTTTTTTCTCCTTCAATCTTCCCTCCCTCCAGGTGTTTCAATGCTAGTTTTCAACTATTTTATTTTGTGGTAGATTTCTCAAGCAGGGATTTGTTTCCATTGCGTCGGTAGGTTTTGTGTATTTATTGTTTCTATTTTAAATTAAAATAATCTTATCAGATCATTGTCATTCCTGTTAGTGGGGTGGTTTTTTATTGCATAAATATACATGAGATTAATGTGTGGCTGAACACAGCTTCATTTTACAGTATAATTCCAGCTTTTTATTTGTTGGTTACAATCTCAAGAAAACATACCATCAGCTCATCAAAATCAATATATTGTTGGAATTTATATTCAAGAAGAATTACATTAACATTCAGTCTCATTCTGAGTCTGCTTGTGAGCTTTAAAAATGGCAGCAAAAATTTTGTCTCTCTCTGCATATGTAAGTTGCAGGTGATCTGCAGACTGGAAACCATATTCACATTAAGTAAATGCCACAAGCAGAATAAAACCTGCACAATATACAGGAAAAATAAAGCTGTTTATATAACAGCTATTTCATGCTATAGCAGTGGGAAAATCCATTCAGTAGCCAGTTCTTTAGCTTCAGTCTAAACTTACTTATGTAAACTTCTTGCAGTTTGGTACGATAGAGAGCAATAAGGTCCAGCTCTATAGTAGTTGCTTGGACAGTTTCACAAGCGAAGTCTGTCATGGACTAAAATGAAACAACCTGCCCACCAAATTGCAACTGCTCTTAGGATTATATGAATAATTATTTCCCATGCTGAATGTACTCTCTCAGATGTGTCGATAACAAACTGTTTATGTAGAAGTAATGTGATTTTCTAATATGCTTCCATTGTATTTTGCCACATTCTTGTGATGACATGTTCACTAAATAGCCACTAAAACTTAACAAATTTCAGTGATTAAAATATCACCTTAGAGTATTTTGATATCAATGAGAAATACAGGCACAAATCTCAGAACCTAATTTGACTGTTTGCAAAGATAAAAGTTTTTATAATTGGGGAGCTACACAGGGATGGAAAAAGAAACCTCATCAAAGAGTGGCACTAAATTTGCACCCTTACACTGATTTTACACTTAGAATAACAGCATAACATTTTCTTATTTTAAAGGTACGTATCCCTAGAACTGTATATACTAGTATGCCTTCATGTATATATATAGAGAGATTTCTTGTACATTTCAAGTGTTAATGGCATAAGGAGTAATCTGTTGATAACCACGTTTTTGGTTTTAGTTAATATATCATGCTTACTTGGAGTGTGGTTTGGGTTTTTTTTTTAAATTATCATTCTCTAGGAGACCTGCTGCTGCTCTGAACCTTTTCCCCTTTGTACAGTAAAGCCTCAAAAAACCACCCAAAATCTCTGTAGATAAGACCGTCTCCGAAGCAATGAGAATAGGAGTTAGCCAAGCATCCGACTAAAAAACCAGCACAAATAGCACGTGGATTTCTGCACCAGATGCATTTGTATCTTCATACCATCAGCATACCATAATCTATACTGAGACACCCTCAATTTTAATTCATGAGTGCTACCTTCTGTGCCAAATGCTTTGACCATCACATCAAACAAACGATTCTTGTACTGAGATGCTTTTATGCTTGTTAGAAAGTGATTAAAATAAGTAGTATATGCACGAAACCTAACTTTGGCACAGATGTTTAAAGAAACAATCAAAAGTCTTAATTCAGTAATTCCACAATAAGAATATATTTTAGATAATTTACTTAAAATTTAGGAATAATTGTAGTAAATAAAAATTCACCGAAGTAAAAATGTAACTGAGAGTTCGATTTCCTCCACATCTGTTGTTTTTCTTGGCATTACTAAGAAAGCTGACAAACTTCCAGCACCATAAAGGTCTATCACCATCAGCGTGATTATTTCTCCATAAGGTTTTCCAGCTTTTTTATGGAGGAGAGCATGTTGCAACAAAGAGAAATACAAGTCTATAAGAAGTCCCAAAGCCTCAGAACTAGCAACTCAAAGAAATTGTAGTCTTCAGTTACACTGCCTTGAACGGACTAAGGATACAATAGACATTTACTGCAGTCGAACTACACAAATCCTTAAAACGAGATTAAATGCTATATACCTGCACACCTATTTTACTCATCATTTCTTAATGGAGGGGGATTCATACAGAAACATGTGGCAGTAGAAACAGTAGGAAAAAACCAGTTGCCTAAAAAGCCCAGCTTCAGGAAAGGAATCCCCTCATGGTCTGCCACGGGGCTTCCTCCTTTGGGCTGCATGGTGGTGGGGAGATAAACAGGTTCAAGCCTGCCATTATCCTACCTGGGATTCAGGTCAAAATAGGATTACACGCTCACTATATGCAATTCTCAATCTTTTTTCCTCTGCAAGCATTTATAGGACACAGGGTATCCTTCACCAAAGGAGAGAACATGTAATAACAACATATTTATGAAACTTAAATGGTTCAATTATTTTCGTCCCAGTAGCTTTATGAGAGAGGAAAAAGTGTGAAACTCCATGAAATGATATAACTCCTAGGAATTATTACAATGCTTGTGCATTACCACTAATTCCACCCTATTAGATGATACTATATCTTTTCATAATGAAGATTAAATGCAGCAGAAACTATATAATGGCAGAACTGCTGTAGATCAAATTGAGTCTACCATAAGAAAAATGATCACTGATCCCAAGACGTTATGGAATAGTAAACTTAAATTGTGCTGCTTTTCAAGTTTATGTGACTATGATTATTTAATTTTCCTTTGTGCGTGCTCAAGTATAGCTGTTATGTGACTACACATGAGAGAACCTGAAATTAATTTGTCTGTATAAGATCAGTGACTGTACAAATTCTTATGAAAACTAACATGCCATGACAATAGTAATTTTGATAAAATTACAGCAAGAACTGCAATTCTCTGCCATCTGGCTGTCTCATCATAAGTACTTTGATGTGCTTTTTATTACTTATTTACTTACTTCAACTACTTTATCAGTTGTTTCAGAGCTTGGAAATGTTAACTGCAGAACAATATTAAAGAAACAGCATTGCCAAAGCTTAACATTAATTCCTTACAAAAGTTTAAAAAAAATCTGCAATCATTTTTAATTAAAGTCCTAAACATAATAGATCTACTCTATAAAAGGAGACACATTTCGTATTTTAAAATGCAGATATGTATCAATTTGCAGCGTATTCTGATTAGTTTCTTCAAAAGTCTGAATGAACTGTCATTCACATTTGATCTTCCTATACAAAACCTTTCAATTAAGTTTGGAATTGAATTACATATTTACTTAATATATGGACACAATTAACAGACTAACAGAGAATTGTATCTAAGTACATTTTTATAAATACAGAACCCATTTACTTGAGGTCAGGGTATCAGTACTGTGCATTTCTAATTCAATCATATTGTTCTAAGGCAAATCATCTCTTTGGTGACTTCTTATGAATACTAACTAGCCACCATAATTTATTTTCTTTATAAGGGGTGGAGAATGGGGAAGAAGGTCAAATACTGCCTGTATGTTACCACTGCAAATTTGTTTACCTGATAAAGGTCCTGATCTGAAAACAGAGAACTTTTGTAATTTTCTAATGTGATGTTTCAAGTTCCTGAGATAAAACCCAGCATGTCCAAAGCTCAAAGAATCATCCCTCTTTTCCAGGAGATACAGATATTTTCCATATTGATTAGAGAATTATTAGATCATAGTATGCAATAGGGTTCAGAAGAGGTGCACACTAAATATCATCTAGTACATGATAATTTAGCACATGTAGGTTTTATAGAAATGTTAAATTTCTAAAGCTTAAGGCTAAAAAAAAAAAAAAAAAAATTACAGAAGGTAAGCACGCAACTACCAACCAGCAGCAATGTAGTTCTGGTTGTTTTTTTTAATTTACTCTTTAATACTTAAGAAGTACTTTGATACTACCTGAGAAAACTCAGTTAACTATAAAGAATAGATCAGATCAATAGATTCAGTGCAATTTCTAGTGAAACCCTGTATCATGAAAGCTGTCATCAGACTTGGCACTACTGACATTCTTGCTACTGCTTTTAGTTCAGTAGGAAGGTTGCGAGGGATGAAATCCTGATTGCCACAAAAGTCAAAGGCTAACTAACCTGCATTGATCTTGGTCTGGTTATGATTTCATTTCACCCATGACCTTGTAAAGCGCACTTCCACTTCAAAGTGGTGGTCAAACCCTCAACTGGTATAAGTTGCCAGTTCATTGAATTAGTCGAGTTCAGTGAAATTGTAAGAATAAGTACCAGGTTAGAGCCTAAGTCTGTATCTCTAGATCAGGGCTAAGACCTGAAACCATGGAAACTCCACTAATGATGCTGTATTAGTACTGTGAAGGTAGAAGTCTACAAGGCTGTCAACTCCACCTTCCACGAGCTCTAAATTCTCAGAGAATTAAATTTAAAAAACCAAAACAACAAAAAACACACACCAAAAAACCCCCACCACAACCCACAATGCATAGTTGCCATCAGAAACTCTTTGCAGATGGCAAAAAATAGCTTAACTACAATTCACTGGGAGCTAATTTCAGTCATTGCTAATACATGCTGGGTAGAAAATTAGTGTCAAACAACAAAATGGCATGATTTTTTAAAAGCATTTGGATTCAAGTTTCAAATACTCTCAGTTAACTAGTATTCAAGTTTCCAGATTCAAATCTCTCCTATAGAATTACACACTGCCAGCTACTCTTCCAGTTTTAAGAAAAAATATATAGGATGTTGAATTTTGTTAGACTGCAATAATTAGAGCAATGAAACCTATGGCTATATAATACAGCCATGTATTTGTAATGACTGGACAGATCTAGCATTTTGCTAAATATTTGCTTATCTGAATAATTTTTAACTGCTGAAGTGGCACATTTGCCCAGAAATTTTCCTTTTGTTCTGTATTCGATCCCTCCATAGCTTCATTAGTAGAGACCTACATGAATGGGCCATGCTACCGAAACTATGGAGACAGAACATGCAATTCAGACTTGTTTCTGTGTCCTTTTATTTATTTTTGTAAAAAGCTTTTTTACTTTTTAATCTAAAGACCTACAAATTAAAAGATTATCAAGTGCACCATAAACAAGTGTATCCAACAGTCTGCAGATTTAGAGAGAAAAAAATAGACTTACTGTAAAAATATTTCTAAAAAGCATGAGATCCGCTGCTTTGGTAACACCACATATGAAGATTTAAGCAACATTCATGGATGGTAATTCTATTTTGTTTTCAAAATTCACAGATTAATATCAAATTGAAAGAGGCAATAATGGACATGTACTCCGTACATCTAAGATGCCAAACTACAACCTGCTTCTATATAAGACTGCAATACTGTTAATTCTACAGGGTTTCTGAAAGTCAAGGTGTAATTTTTTTGGATTAGATGGTGAAAAGTTGTTGGTGAGAATATCAGATTTATTTTTTGAAAACATGTAGGTAGTAAGAGTCAAGCAATGGGTTGTAAGAAACTGGTGGCAGGTACTTGACACTAAAAAAACCACCCACAATTTTTTGCTTTCTGTTATCATGAAATTAGAGACCTTTCTGATTTGCTTTGCACTTACACACATTCCAAAGCTTGACCTGTATTTCTGTATACCAGCTAGAACATACAAGATAGATGTACAGAAAAATACTAGAAGCAGACGCCAATTAAAGCTAAAGGAACTAACAACAATTTCATCTGAGCTTTCTAAAGCCTTTTGAATATAAGACCTTTTGCATTCATCTTTAACACCAGTGATGTTATTCCATATTAAAACTCGGAGCATTCTCCACTCCATAGTTTAAGTGAAATCTCTACTGGGCTTTTTATTTCCCTCCAAGCAAAGAGCAGAAGGATAAATACTCATTAGTTAGGAAGCCAAAAGTGTTCCAATTCTAAACAAAATACATTATTTGTAGACTGAGGTTTTGTTATGAAATAATAATTACATGGCAAAAACCTCCAAACAATTACGCTGGGACAACACTATGACTTAGGAGATGATGGATAGAGCCAGTGGGGATTAAAATGTGCATGATTTCCTGGTCATTTACTCACTAAAAGATTTGAAAATCAGTTTATTCATGGGAGAAAAATAACCTATTGCCATCAGTCCTTGATCATAAAACACATAGAACTTTAAACTCTCAGTGCAATATTGAAAGGAGATAAATGTGCATCTAATCAGCTTTGCCCTTCATAGCAGGTATCACTTTGGCAATCAGGAGCACACTGTGGATAGCAAAAATAATGGGAAGACAATATTCCGAGTGGAAAAAACCTACACAGTTTGCAAAATACACAGAAAGACTGTAACCACAGGTGGCTATTTTTGCTGACCTACAACAATTCCCTAAAACGGTGGCTGTGATGCTGCCAGAACATGAAGGGCATGTTTTCTTTTTAACTCATGCATTCTTCTGGAATCCTGAGGTCTGAGTAAACCACACCATCCCCAATAACCCTTCAAAAAGAAAAGGAAAGCTCACACTGACAAACCACAAAGAGGGTGCATTAAATGACTACCTCTTACTACTGAAATCTCAAAGAACCATTTTTCTTTACACATCTATATCAGGAATTTTATTCACTTCCACTTGAGAGAAACCTGACAAAATGAAGCACCCTTACTGAACAGGATAGTAATTTTCATAAAGTGCACAGTCAAACTGGTAAAGACAAAATCATCTAAATTCTCCAATTTTTACTTCAATTTGAAATAAAATAATGTGAAATACAGTCATTGTGGGTTTCTTATAATAAGAAACATTTTACAGGTACTAACACCAATAAGTAATGTATATGAATAATTTTTTTTCTGGCAATTCTGAACTGCTTGTCTTTCATAGGATTTCTTATGGCTATTTACATTTTCACTCAGTGAAAATCAATTACCTTCCTGCAATAAGCCTCATTTGCTACCTTTGAGTATAATAGAAACACCATTAGGATGATGACATTACCCAAAAGAAGGGCACCACACAGTTGGTAGACATAAATTAAGGACCCTTTCACATATGCATTAGAAATACTGCTGTGACTGAAATATGCATAAAATCTGTATCTATTAGAGCTATTAGTGTGTGCTGGTGATGATTTTGAAGGAGGAGGGGGAGATTGTGATCTACTACTTTGACAAAATTATGTATTTCCTTTTTTTCTCAGTATGTGCCACTGATGCAATAAGCAGAGGCCCCCAGCTGAGCTGCATTTGGAAATGCCACTGAGCATGGTATACGCGCTTCACTTCCCTTTGCTGAAGCAAGACACTGTCAGGAATAGAGTGCATGTGTGCCGCCAAGCCTGCTCCTCCTTCCTCACCCTGACCTCCGTTGCTCTGCGGATGTATGCCTGGGTGAAGGCACCGCTCATGTGGAAAACAGCTCCTGCAGATCAATTCATAGGATTTAGGGACATTTAACTTCCATCAGGACCACATCATCTTATTGATATTTGGAGACTAACTTATTTCTGAACATTAATGGGACTAACATAAAAGGCTGTGTGTTTGCTTGGGGGGGGAAGAAACTAATTTAGAGATTCCTCCCTTGGAATCTGTTAAGCAGAGGAAACTACTTCTGAATGCAGTTATTTTTACCTGCGTTCTTATGAGCTTAAGCAAGACAAAATTACAACACAGTATGATGAGGTATTATGTATTAAAAGTGTAAAATGCAATTCCCCTCCTTCCTACTTCCACATTCATTTGCTATACCAATGAGCCCATTATGAATTAGGAAAATATTGGGATGCTGTCTCTCTTACAAAAGGATTACCGATCATATCTGTCATGTGTTACTTAGCAGAAAAGATCTGATTAGCTTCTCTTGTGGACATACGAAAAACTATTTAGTTCTACCAATACTTTGGAAAATGTCAGGTTTTACGCTTGCTCTTACAAATCAAAAGTTCAGATAATCTCAGTCTTACAGCAGTAAGGCTGACAGTGCTATGAATGTAGAGTTACATCCATCAAACATCCAACATAAACTTAAAAAAATTGCTTAAGTAGCAAAGACAGAAATATTTAAGATGCAGAAGGGTGATCCAAGACTCCTGACATTCCATAATGAAAAGCCACATTAGCAATACAAGAAAAAGAGTAACCTGAGGCTCCTCTGGTTTATAAATTAGGCAGATGAAGGTGCATGGGCAAAGGCAAATGAAGGACAGAAGAATCAGATCTAGGCACTCTTCTGCAGCTGGAAGTTTCCTGTATTTTGAGTCTCCTATGCTCTGTAGTCTGACACATCAGAAGCAGTAGTCCTACACAGAGTGCTTGACACTGAGCAAACAGGCATCATTAAGCAAAGCAAACGTGTGCATCTGAAGAGTCTCTCTAGAAATCAAACATTAATGCCATTCCGTTAAACAGATGCATAAAGGTTTTACTATATTTGGAAAAAAGAAAAAATAAAAAAGCCTGAGAATCTTGCAAGGTAAACCCCACAGATCAATAGTATGGTTGGTAAGATTTTTCAGATGCAAGATTACCTTACCTTGCTCATGGTAAAAAAAGGACTTTCCGACAATACTACCCATTTATACAATTATTTTTATGACATTGTCATTAAAACCTGAACCATCATTGTAATCTAAATATTCAACCACACTGAAACAAAATTGCCATGGAATATTTCCTAGGTAATTTTCCTTCTAATCTATTTCATTTTTCTGTTATGCACAAAACCTATGTTTGTATTTGTGGGCTACACATTATTTCCAGCTAAGCTTGAAAGTAATAAGGTAAGGTATTACTGAGTTCTTAAGGAAAATGCATTAAGGAACTAACCTTTTCTATATTTTTTCCTAGGGAAAAAAAAAAGACTAAGTGCATTAAAAAAAAGTAATCTTACAGTAATGTATGCTATATATTTTACATTAAAAATGATGATTGGTAGAGGAATGCTCATATCTCTTCAGGCATTTACAGTGCTACAATGTACAGTAGAAAATATGCAGAATGGATGTGGCTTCAGATTAATCATTTAGACACTATACGTTTCATAAGGATAAAGGTCATAACAGTTGAGCAAACCATTTCCATCAACATTTTAAATAAGAAGATTATATGATACATAGAATTTTCATTTAAACTAACTGGACAGAATCTGTGCAAGGTATTGTGGCATTCCAGGAAATTATCTGTCTGAATGACGAAAACACTGCAGTGGAAAAGAGAGCAGTTCTCTAAAGCAAGCAAATAACCAATTAAGCATTAGATTCTTTTTTTCATTGTCTCAGATAAAGTGAAACACGTTTTTTAAATTTACTTCTAAGTACACATACAGTGCTGCATCTATTCAAACCCTAACCTTAGGGGGTTTGAACATATCTGAACATTTTTTTTAACATACATATAGGATTCTTTAAAAAGCACATTTAAGCAAGATGTGAAAGGAAAGTTTTCTCAGAAATAAATTTAAGAAATTAATAAGAATTTGGAATTATAATAAATTCCACTATTTATTGCAAATATATGTATCTAGGTACAAAACTATAGAGAGCACTAAACATATTGCTTTTCTTCCTCAGATAATTACATTGTTCCAATCTTTACCATATAAATGTATGTCAAGAGAAACATTTCTTCGTTTTGTTACTGTGTTCTTTTGCCTCTAATTATTAGCAATGCTTAATAAAGTATTTGATAAATGTCTTTAATAAATCACTGATGGATCTCAGTTTTGAAATTACACAATCTATCAAGAATTAATTTTTTTTCTTGTGAAAATTTCTCTCTTTTGAAAACCAGGACCTTGTAAAACAGACACCTTCCTTTCCCCACTTCTTTTTCATCCCAACCTCCCATTCTCCAAAGTGATAGGATTAGAGGGAGGATGAGTAAAAATTCTTTCAGATTACAAAATAAGCATTCTAAGGAAAATCATGTTCTATCACAAAAATATTGCAAAGTCCAAAATAAGCACACTTGATACCAAAATCACAGAAGGAAGGGAATGTCCCATGAATTGAATGTTACCATAGGGTTTGGAAGAAGAAAATGTGTCTTGCTGCATTAACTCTAACTTGAAGCTATAGGGAGTGTTTAAGCATCTGATATTATTAGCTTGCTTACTGTTGCTTCATGCTGAAAGGAAGACATAAAGAGTTAGAACAGAAATTAAAAAGAGCCCTATCCTTCTCTGTCTCACTGCCACTTTTCAATTTTGATCAAGAACCATGCCCAGTCCCTTAATTCAGTCAAGCTATGCCATAGAACAAAGGCAAAATACCAGAGCAACCTTGATACAAGCATCCAGCATTCCAGTAACGTTGGGCCCCCATGAACCAAATTCACCAGCTTTACAACTGTTCTGCAGTACCAGACTAGGTTAGAGCAGAAAGAAAGGGACTGAGGTCTTGAGGTTTAATTTTATTAGAATAACACTAAGTTCTTGCAAGTTTCATACATTGATGTAAAATGTCATCTACAACCTATGAAAAAACAAATATTTTGGAAAGTAAGACCATACAATTAAATTATGAGCAGTTCGGAAGCTAAGGCTGAGCCTGAATTCCAGCCTTTAGCTCCTTTGTTTTATATAACTGATTTTAACCTTATTCATTTATAGTAAGAAAAATCCTTCCCAATCAGTTGAAAGACACCAACGATAAGTTTAGTCTAGATATTTTGATTATGTAAATATTGCTTCCTTAACTTACATATCTTATAATTTTTCTGGCTCTTTAGATGTGCTGGAGGATTTGGATTCCAGGAGATTGCCCTGCTAGTCCTGTAAATCTGCCAATGATCATCTAACTGAAGTATTTCCAAAACACTAAACATTGGAGCAGTCTTATTCAGAGGCTTTAAACAGAACAGAATACTTACAGCAATGTCTCATGCTACTCCTCGCCTAGCTTCCATCAGCACACCTCTGCATATCACAGCCATCACAGTTTTAATTTAACTAGACAGCACAGAGATACTTCTGCAGTGTTTACCAAACTTTATCAGCCTTATTAGACCAAATCTTCACACATAAAGGGGGGGGGGGGGGGGGAATAAGTTTTTTTTTTTTTGCTGAAGCTTATGCT
>JANZLQ010000022.1:21674967-21702234 GCA_026212715.1 Elanus axillaris | reverse complement strand
GGACTTGGTGAGATGACTAAGATAGGATGAAAAAAACCACAAAACCCCCAAGCAATCTAATTGCCTTGTTGTCTTTACTGCCATGTATCATAGGATAATGTGCAACCAGCTAAATAACGTGCAGGTAAAAGGAGCTGACTGCAGACCTCAACCAGCCAAAATAAATAAGGAAAGAAAGTCTAACTGTATGAAAATTATTGCAAACAGACAAACTTGCAATCTAATTAACCACATGCTTTGAAACAGCCCTTTTCATATGGCTCTTCCTACAACTTCCTATAGAATAAGGTTTTCTTTCAACACGGGGCTGACTTCATGCTGTTGTGGCTCACCATGAAAGTGTGACTGTTTCTCAGAAACCAAACAAGAAAACCATTAAGATTGACAGTTTTGGAATGCATATTCCTCCAAAACACTAAGCTGGAAAAGGAAACATTTATGGCAGGACTCGATAGCTTAAAAATAGACACTTGCTAGTATTTGAGACTGCTAATGTACCCAAAGGATCTGCATAGTTCTCACAGATGCAACATAGGACTGGCAGGAGACTTGCAGTAATCTGAAGCAGCAGGAAGCCAGGTCATATACCCCTCAACACGTAAAAATTACCCTAAACTCATATGTCTGGGCAGCTGAATCTCCTTTTAGAGACACAGTTCCCTTCCTTTCTCAGTAAGCCAAAGTTTTAAAAAAATCTACAAATGTGTTTAGCAGGGCAGTTAACCAAAAAAGCATTTTATAAAAACCAGTTGAACTTCTTTGGAGGAACAGTGTTCATAATCTTCACTTTATTGACCCATACAGCTGGACAACTCCTGAAACAATGATTCTAGGACACAGAAATATAGTTTCCTCTACTAACACACAATTCATATCTCATTTGCACTTACGAGAGTTTTCCATGTTATTTTGTAAAGGAAGGCAAATTTTATTGCTACCTGGAAATTTAACAGCTTTCAATTCACAAAGGATAAATAAACTCCTGTCTCCTATTTCTTACATCCCCTTTCAGGCACTGAAAGCATCCTACAAACTACAGAGTGGAATGTGGCAGCTATTTAACACAATACATTAGTATTTATCACAGTCTAGTGAAAAATTGCAGCAAAAGAAAATTTAAATCACTTAGTACCTCCCATAATGGAGGTACCTGCAGAAGTTTTGAATTAGTTACTATTACTATTTAATGCCAAATATTTCTGACAAAGTTATTTTAGTATTAAAATGTATTTTTTCCCTATTTAAGTCTAGTTCAGGAAAATGCTTTAGACCACAAAACTCCACTTTTGGTGGGAAGAGTTAAATAAAGACACAGAAAGTCAAGCATTCACTGCTTAAAGGCTATCCTGACTGCAGATATCTTTCTAAATCAAAATGTCTGTGTTCTGCAAGAAGATATTTTTAGCTTAATATTTATATACTGTTATCTGAAGCTAAGAGCACAGACATTTAGTTGAAGAAATTTCACTTATCCCATTGTACTTGAATAAAGTTAAATAGTTTGTAGTGACCCTGACATCACATTGTATATTTAGAGCATAACAATTCATACGCAAAGCACTGTGGAGAAAATGATCTTGTTTAAACCTTCACCTTATATTGCAGAAGGCATCTTTTGAAGGAACCAATGTAATCAATATTAATTTTGGTCCTTTAGCATATGTTGTAAACATACAAGAGTATTTACTAATAGTTAAATCATTTATTTTTAACAAAGCTTTAAAGTTATTTGTTTAATCAAAAAACCAAAATTACTCAAAATACAGGTAAACCTACCTCTACCTATGCAGTTCCCCAAAAACTACTGCTAGCCAATACCTTCAGACACTGCAGTCATTTCATAGTCTTCAGACACATTTGAGAAATATTTTGGACACTCAAAGACAAAATATTTGCAAGATAATATTATAAATGAAACACCAGAAGTACTACTCCTTGAAGGAGGACCAGAAGACCAAATCTACGGGTTCTCTAAGGGTAATACTTCCAATGGAAGGGTTACAATAACCTAGATAAACCAAACTGGTTGTTGCTTGCAGTCACCTGTAAATTACTGTTATCGACTTATTGCCAGTAGTAACAATATCATCAACTAGTAGTAACAAGATCATCAACTTTCATTCTAATAGCAAGTGATGTCTTGTGGTCTTTCATCTGAATGGGAGGTCCATTTTAAAAAAATGTTTTAAACTGAAAATACACAAAAGCTCAAAAATAACTAGCCAAATGGCATTTGTAAAAAGGACTTTCAGTTATCTAAAGAAAGGCAGTCTTTTGCCTGCTGTGAGTAGAAGCAATTAAGAACACTATTTATTTTTTATTCAAATTAAAATACCATCCTATATTGAAAGTGACTGCCTCACTTGGTATTTTGGCTCATCATGACTTTCAGGTTTCTAACAAAACCTTTACCATTCAAACTTAAGTCTTATGGCACAAAATGTGCCACAGTGTTGATGCAAGTCCTATTCCTTTATGTAATTTGTATGATGTGAGGATTATAGATAAAAAAATTAAAAAGTAAATTTGCAATTACTACCAAACATCATCCACATCAATCTTCAAAGTAAAATAAAAAAAAGCACATAAATGTCACCCTTTTTCATTAATTTTGGTCAAAATCCCTGTTTGCTTATCAGCCAGAGGGTTTCTGAGATATTTCAATAATACCCAGGAAATCAATCTTACATGAAACTGAAGGAAAACATCTAATGTCATTGAACAATAAATATCAGTTCTGTCAGTGGCTTACCTTTGAGCTGAGGCCTTAGGATGTTTCTCTTCTAGTTTCCTCACCAGTGCCACTGTCAGCTGTGTAGTCTCCCCTAGGGGATCTGCAGGCATTAAATGGGCGTCCAAAGGTCCTGAAAGTTGTTTCTGATTGGGGTTGCTGACATTTTTTTGTAGAACCTAAAAGATGGAAGTACAGCCATGTAATTTATAAATTGCTAATTAAAATAATACTTTTTCAAGTAAGGCGGTTGATTAGCAGAAAATGTCAGAAATACAAATAGCTATGTCAAGATGCATCAAGAAGCACAAATCTAGAGATCTCGTGATTTTTTGTTTGTTTCCCTTCTTTACTTGAGTTTTTCCACATAGGAAATAAGAAATTCAAAAAATTTCTCCTACATGGGCTATAATTCTAAAGTGTTCTGAGACACAAATATATCTAAATTTTTGTTCATTAAAATCCTATATATAACTATTATTTGTCTAATATATAAATATCTTATTAAATTAAGAAATCAAATGAGATTATTTATTTAAGGAAATAAGTTGACTTCCACACTGATATTTCTCTTTTCAAAATGTGTTTTTGAAAGGAATGTCTCTGACCTGCCTCTGGCTTAATACTGTGACCTCTTCTGCTGAGCTGCTGTCTATCTCCTGATGAGCTGCAGACCAGGCCCCATGGTGAATGCGGTTTTCTGTCTGGGTCACCTCCTCTCTTTCATTTAGTTCCTCTAGGTAGGTCAGGACAAACTCAGGGTAAGCCTGTAGGAAAGGACAAAGGCAGAGGAATAACGAAGACAAACATCAGCTACATCAGCAGAATCACAACTGTCTAAACACCAGGAACGATGGGAAAAGTGGTTGTTGATGTACGCAATGTCACAACAGTTGCTGCGTGTAAATAACTGTATTTCACAAAGTTTTCGAAGTCAGGATTAGATAGTGACCTTTTCAAATGCACTAAAGTAAAAAACATAAGAAATATTTGAATATTATGTATCAGTTTAAGAATAAAGACCAACAGCTCTCAAAATGAAAATTCTTATAAATAGAAAGAAACAAGATTTTGTATTCCTGTCTTTAGGTAATATTTAATTAAGTATAGGTGACATTTAGATAGGCTTTTCCATGTAATATATTAGAAGAATTTAAACCAGCATATTCTGAAATCACGACATATCACATACAGAAAATGGTTCTGAAACCAAAGAAAATTTTACCACTAATTCATTAATGAAGTCAATTTGCCCTCTTAGCACCCTTTTGATCCTTGTTGACATGGCAAAATGCCCCAAATGAAAATAAACAGTCACAACTTAACAATTACATTCTGTTGAATTTGAGACATTAACATCTCAGCTACTTAACCTTATAATACCCAGATCTTGTACCAGGGTAACACAATCAATTTTATTTCTTTATCTCAATCTGTGAAATGACTTCATGACCATTTCTCAGGTGCTACTTCAATTCAAGCAGTAGTCATTCTACTGTCCTCATGAAGAAATGAGCAGAATCTTACTTTATAGGAAATATTTTTTAATTATAATGAAAATTTAGTTTAAATTTCTGTGAGCACCTGTACTACTTTTAATAGAAAATGTATAGATATTAACTACACTAAGTTAGACCAAAAATAGGAGCTATTCAAATACTTCAACAGTTAACTCTAACAAATTGAAATCAATAAACTATTAAACCCTCATGGTTACAGAATGAAGTGTCTTACAAGAACAAGAAAAGCCATCTTTTTCTGTTCCATCACTCATTAGTGAATAAACATATGCAATCTCATTTATAAGGTAGGTAATACTACAGTAATTAAGAACTTGGCCATATTTTCCAAAGCCAATTCTACATGGATATCCCACAGATTCAGTGGGACTTCTAAGCTCAGAATACCAGAACTGAAACCTACCCTCAAGTTTCGAGAAGACTTTTTTGCTCATATCTTAAGAATACTTTATAGTATTAAAATATTTTGTTGTTTTGATCTTGAATTTCACTAGACATTCCTGACAATAAAACTCTGGTTTTAGCTTCAGTTGCATCACTGTTTCTTTAGCCTTCTGCCAGACTTTCCCCATGAATACAGATGTTTTCAACTTGGGAATACTTATATTTTACTTTAAAATAAATCCCTTCAACAGCAAGAGTAAACAAACAGTGGGGTGCTGTTATTTCTTAAGGAAGAAAACTCTTCACCAATCAATAATACTAACTCTCCTGCTGTTTATTACCTTGTATAGACAGTATATTATGGAACTTTTATCTCCTGCTTCATAGTTCCACCCGCATTTTAATTCTGATGTAATACACTGACTTAGATTTCTGGTATATTTTTCAGACTTGGCTGCATGAATAATGAGCTAAGATTCCATTTCTTTAAAGAACAAATTCTTCCTCTACAAGCACTTTCACACTCACTTTACTTACCAAGACAAGTGATTCTGGTTTCTTTCTCTCCCACTTTTCACCTTTTCTGCCCAACCCCATGCCATCCCTGCTTCTGTGCCAGAAGAAAGCATTTGGCAGTCATGCAATGAACACAAGCAGAGAATTGACCTAAGTTAAAATTAACACAGTAAAATTATAGTTATTACCTATATTTGTACTCAAATCCAGTTCCCTGTGTGGCACACTCGTGCCAGAATGCCAGGCAGCACGGAGCTGGTGTGGGCATCCCCGGCTCTGCTTGATTCAGCTCAGGGGCTACAGGTCTGCATGTCCTTTATGCTGAACAACTTCTATAGGTTTTCCAACAAACCTCTCTTCTTCAGGAAAGTGAAGAACCAAAACAAACTCCCAGTGCAGAATGCAACAAAAGCCTCAAATCTTGCCAGGACAAGAAAAATAATTTCCCAGCTAATTTGACCCTTAAATACAATAGTTTGGGAAGTTTTATTTCTAGTCCAAAATGTGTTCTGCCATGTCTACGATACATTTTGCTTTCACCACACACCATTTATGCTGGAATATATTGTCAAGTACACGTTCAAAACTCAGAGCATGTTAAAGAGCACTATTAGCTTATGTTGTATATTTTCTAGTATTGACAGTTGACTTTTATTTTAATTTATCCATAAAGTTAACATGAATAAAAGTACATACTTGACCTATCACAAATATGGATATCTTTAAGTAGTAGTCTATTAACTAAAAATGCAAGGGAAAAAATATCAAGATTTGTTGTTTCTGCATAAGTACAGTTTGGGAATCTGGAAAGCAATGTCAGGATTGTATTATGAATCAACATCTTAAAAAACACTTGATTTGACTGTTTTTTCAGAACAAGCTAGTATTCTCTGACATAAGAAAAGTAAACCATACCTTGATTGCACAGGGGACAGTGTATGCATAGAAGAGAGTATGTTAATCACAAACACAGTGAGTAGTAGGTATTAATTCCAAGAAAGTGAGTTTACTTCTCAATCTGAATGTGTCACATATCATTACAGTGTATTATGCTGCTTTCCTTTAAGTCAGTTTTTGTTGGCCTACATAAGCTGCAACTTAAAATAACATGACACTACAGATAAAGTGAAAGTGATAGGAAATGTAGAGAGAAATACACCACACTCCAAAGCGTATGCTAGATTTTTTTCCCGATAAAAAGAAATACAGGCTAGAACTGAAGAGTGTTATAGTTTTTAACTCTCAGAAACTTCAGAAACCTTTCTCCTCGTGATATACAAACTACAATAATTTTTATATAAATAACAAACAGTATGCATAATGAAATAAAGAATAGTATAGCTGACAACTGTAATTTTGTTTAATGATGATCTGAATCATTCTAGCATAATTCCAGATAACAGACAAAACAATGGGAACATGGTCTCCATTTCATCACACTGTTGGAGTTGTGAGTAATAGAATCTAATCAAATGTCCAGATGAAAGGATAAAAAAGGAGGGTTGATGCTAGAGAGGAGCATCTGGTATTGACTTTCTACTGGACAGTGGTTCTCTCCAATTTTCCCAAGGTTAACAGGATATAATGCTGCAGATGTTCCTGATGCTTCTGTGAATGTCTTCAAAATGTTCAAATCCTCAGAAAAAGGTACAATTTAAAGGATCTTCAGAGGCACGAATCACTGGCTATAACCCATGGGTATGCTAATGAAAAACCACCTCTTAAGGATTTATTTGAAGAGAACAAGGCCACTGGGGATAAACCCGCACTTCTGTAAGTACTCTTCCACCATTCCATTGCTGTCCATGGATTCCTGATAATAACTTGTATGAACCAGCTGACCTACAAAACATCAGACTTCAAACAAGCTGCTGACCAAGATCCCTGGCCATAGCAAACACAAATGAAGAACAGCTCCTCTGTCAACACTGTGCACTGAAGACCACTGCCCTCGCACCATCCAGAATTTTTTGTCATTCAAACACTTAATCTGACCAAACTAGAAGGGAAACACTCAGCAATATATTTTTCCAGGAAAATATATTTTGTTTTAATCAACAATCTGTTTTAAAACGGCTATATTCTTTAGCTATGCAAGAGTAAGAACAATCAAACAGAAATTCAATATTATTTTGAAAAAACTTCTGTTGCAGTTACTTTTTCTACTTCACTGGGGGGAGAGGTGTTCCTAAATTTGGCATTTCTGCATAGACCCGAAGAGAAAAAAAATATTTTTTTGTTATTAAGTGTAGTTTTTAGGACACCTGCTTTGACAGTGGATTTTATTAAAACTCATTGAGATTCCAGGCCATAACAACATTAAGGGCTGTATTTTAAAATTCTCCCCACAGCACATTAACTTTGCACAAAGGTGTTGCATGATTTGCAATAAAACCAGGATGCCTCTAACTTCTTTAATCAAAGGACATTTCACTCTTTACTAGTTTTTGCCATGTTTGTTCTATAAACAAATTCTTTGTGTTTTGTGCTTGTTAAATGTTAATATAATGTGTTAGTAACCTATCAAGCTTGAGCTTAAGGGTCTTAATTTCTATCCAGGAATGTGTTTTAAGCATTTGTTAACAAATTTATATAAAAGCAGTGAAGTGTACAGCTCATTTTAGATGCCAATTGTTCTTTAGACTTCTTTTAGAGTTGCCTTACTTCTAAACACTGACTTGTATTTATCATAGGTTACTATACTGATTAAAAAATAAAGAATAACATCTATTTTTACTAGATAATTGAAATAAAATGTGCATGACAACTCAAGAAACAAAGCATTAAAAATGAAATAAAAATCAAAATTCACAAATAAAATCATTAACTGGTTCCATTAATTTTAAGGTGGTTTTATTAAAATACAGTATGCTTCTATTTATTCACTAAATAGAAAATATTTATAAAGATAACATGAACAGGAAACAATGTAGTGATATCACAGCATCAAAATAGCAAACATCATTCATTGAAGGTTTCATATAGAAAAAGGGAACAACCTGAAAAAAAACAAAACACTGCAAATATCCGGCATTCATATAATGCCATACTTTACAGTAGATGGAGCCATTATTTCCTAAACCCACTCTTGATAGATGCTGCTTATGCCCCTGTTAGAAAATGAGTAATTCAAAGAGTTAATCTCATTTTAACCAAAACACAAAAATAAATTAGCAGAGAAAATAGCATTTACACTACAGATAACATGATTTCACAAGGAAAAAACCCACTTGATTTCTGAAACTAACACCATGAATAAGCATCTAATGGAGTAAATAAAGATGTGGAAAAGAAATTCTATTGGATAAAAGGAATGGGAAAGTGTGTCATGTGTTAAGACTTTTTGAAGGGAAAAGGAATTAATTTATTTTCATAATAATGCAAACTCACTCAGAAAAGCTACCTCAACCAGCACACTAGCTCTATATGATACCGACAACATTGGAATTTTTAAATCAGGTTTGAAATTATTACATTTCCCATTAACGTTTAACAGTATTTGAACCCAACCACATTCATTACGAAAGAGATTTCTGAAAATACTTTTTCTTTCTGTCTAGAACAGAGCTTCAGTTGGAAGGTACCTACAATGATCATCGAGTCCAACTACCCGACCACTTCAGAGGGTACCAAAAGTTAGTGCATTATTAAGGGCATTGTCCAAATGCCACTTAAACACTGACAGGCCTGGGGCATCAACCATCTCTCTAGGAAGCCTGTCCCAGTGCTTGACCACCCTCTCCACAAAGAAATGCTTCCTCATGTCCTGCCTAAATCTCCCCTGGCTCAGCTTTGAACTCTTCTCACGCGCTCTATCACTGGATCCAGGGAGAAGAGCTCAGCCCCTCCGTCTCCCCTTCCCCTCCTGAGGAAGCTGTAGGGAGCAGTGAGGTCACCCCTCAGCCTCCTTTTCTCCAAACCAGACAAACCCAAAGTCCTCAGCCGCTCCTCACAGGACATGCCTTCCAGCCCTGTCACCAGCTCTGTCGCCCTCCTCTGGGCGCACTTGAGTACCCTCACATCCTTCTCAGATCGTGAGGCCTAGAACTGCACCCAGTACCGGAGGTGAGGCTGCACCGAGGATAATTCCCTCTTTTGACCGGCTGGCCACGCTTGTGTGTTTGGCACACCCCAGGATGGGGTTTGGCCTCTGGGCTGCCAGGGCATGCTGCTGGCTCCTACTGAGCCGGCTGTCAGCCAGCACCCCCAGATCCCTTTCCGCAGGGCTGCTCTCCAGCCACTCCTCTCCCAATTTATACTTGCGCCCAGCACTACTCCATCCCAGGTGCAGAATCTGGCATTTGAACTCGTTAAATTTCATCCCATTAATCACTGCCCAGTGCTCCAGTCTATCTAGATCCCGCTGCAAGGCCTCTCGTCCCTCAGGAGAGGAAACAGCACCTCCCAGTTTGGTGTCAACAGCAAACCTGCTAATGGTGCGTTCAACTCCTGCATCCAGATCATTGATAAAGATGTTGAGTAGAACTGGCCCTGGAACGGAACCCTGATCAACACTACAAGTCACCAGCCAGATGTAGCCCCATTCATTTTCTCAAACATATATAGATATATATCATTTTATTTGTGAATCCCAAGATATCTTTCTGTATGTACATATGTAACTTTTTATTTCATTAGCTGTATTAATAAAATACTCAATAAATACATCGGAGAGTATCACATTTCCCTAGAATAATAATCTAAACCTGATTTTCAACCTCAGAATTGCCTTCATTTCTGAGGGTTTACAAAAAAAAATATTACAGAGCTTTGAAAGGCTAACATATTGGAATATAAAGCATTTGTAGTAAGATTCTTGAATCCAGTCCAAATTCTTTGTTATTTATAGGTTAAAAAAAGAGGTTGAAAATCAGCTCATGATTCAAGCTATATAAAATTAGTCAGCTGAACCTGACTAGTTTCTCATGGTCATTTTTCATTACAACCAACCTTTCTTTACATAGCAAAAGAGACACTTCACAACATTTTTATGCCAGGTATGAAAGTTAGGAACAACACATGCTAAGAAGGAAAGGAAAAGTTTGTATTCCTGTAACTAAGAACTGCAATCTCCTTGTTAATCTGGCAAGCTCTACAACATTGGATAAACTTTAAATTATCTTATCTATATTAGCTGAAGAGAAATGAGATAGTCACAAAATTTAAATTTATGTTCCACCAGTAGAACTGCTAAATTTGTATGATAGAAAGATAATTTTATCTTTCCCTAAGTTTGATATGGTTTTTTGAAACTGAAAAACAGCTTCAAAAAACAAAAGGCACTGCACACATACAAGAAAAAATTATGATCCTGATGCTTAAAATACAGTTTACATTCCTACTTTCTCTGAGATTTAAAGAACCCATATAACATAGTTTTTCCTTGAGGCTTAGAGAAAAAAGTTCATGCAAAAATCTTTAAATTTGTTGAAAGCATAATATTCCTGGCAAATTCAAATGTCCAAAATTCAAATAAGTTTTAGTTTAAGTTAGTTTGTTTTTCTTAATTTCAGTTTTCCAAATTTCTTCATTCTCTATTAATTTTGACATTTTATAGCTGTCTAAATAGTTTATTTTTAATGTGACAGATGAACAGAGGTTGCTTAAATAGGCACAATTTTATCAAATCTTGAAATAGAAGCTATTCCTGCTCTGTAGTTTCAGGGTGTTTAGAAAAACACATTTCTGAAGTAGCATCCTACATCAGGCAAGAAAGAATTCTTTGCATGCCAATATACAGACAGTTGCTCAAGGATATATCAGCCAGCCAGGATAATGTGTGTCTGACTTGCATAACACTTGCTTTAAATGTAAATAAATCAAAACTAGGTTCAGTACACAATCTTATTCATCTGGGACGTGTCTTGGGAATGTCTAGCAGAGGTAAGGGTTATTTTTCCCCTAAGTGTCAGCGAGTGACAGATCTCAATGACACCCTGTGCTATTTTTCTACAGGGAATACCAAGAAGTAGAAATATACAGACTTACTACAGATCTTGACATCTCTAACAGTCCCAAGGTATCCCATCAGCCCCTTTAGGTTATTTCAATTTGATCTACATATCCATGAAAATAAAAATCAATGTGCCCAATGGTCTAGTAAAACATTCACCCTATCCTATACAGTTGTTTCTTTTCTGTGAAGTCCAGGTGTAAAAGGCACAGTGACCCTTGGAGCTATGCCACTGGGAACATAAAGGCTTCAGTTTACCAACAGAGAATTTCAGAACATTTCAATGAGTGTGACAAAAATATGGATTGATACTAGGAGAAAAGGCTTCAGTATTGAATATTAGATCTACTGTATTATTTGCTATACAGGGCCTGGGTTTCAAAGTCCTCTGAAATTAGCAAGTATTTTCTCTATTGTGTCAGTGAAATTTGGCAAGATTTACAGAACTTATGAGGGAGTGAATCACGGAAAAAAGAGCATAAAAGAGAGACAGCAATGTTGAAGATAAGCAAAATATTTATAACCCGACATATTCTAGGTATACACAAACATACCACTTATGGCTGGAGGCAGCTAAAACAGGTTTTCAAAGTGCAACTTACTCACTGTAGGGCCAGAGTAAACTTGAAGCTATCCAGAATATACTATGCAAATAAAAACAAAATAAACACTGCTTTTTTAGTGGGGAACAATGAGAAGAAAAGAAATATAGGCACAGGTCCTCATCCGAGGTAAAATGGTATACTTCCACTAACTTTAGATCCTTACAAGACCAGAGGAAGCATTCACATCTGGACACCAAATGCTGTACACTACATGTAACCCCTTTTTCTTTTCATATTTTGAAGTGGCAAAGTTCGTAAAATATACAAATCTTTATCAGCATTTAAAACATTCGATAGGCAAGGTATTATGATTCAATTGTAATTTGGTGACTAGCTATAAAATGGGAATTTAATTCCAGTCAGAATTTAAATATCAAGTGTCAGCTATAACATAATATGGATTATTATAGCATGGATAGATTACTTACTATATCAGATTTAACAACTACCAAAACCAAACAATACCACAGATATGCCATTATTATCCAAAATACACACATTATCTTACACACAGAAATGCTAGTGCCGATGTAGAGTACCTTTCCTGTATACTTTAGTTTATATTCATCTACAGCAGTGCCACCACCACCAATTTCAACTGTAACTGGCTGACCAACAGCGAGGCAGCTCTGTACTGCAGCTCAATTCAGAATCCTTCCAGCCTTCCAATGAATGGAGAAAAAGAGAAAAAGGGTTTGAATAAGTTAAAAGAACCAGAAAATTCAACAATGTGTCACAAATAGAGAGGTCATTATGCCTGGATAACCCAGGATATTAACAGTTGCAGAAAGTGAAACACTATCCACAACTTAGCAGTCAATGAGCCCTGCTCAGAAGCAGTGATCTTCTGTACAACAAGGGTGGCATTTTACAGTTCAGTGCAAAATGGAACAGACCCTTGATATCTTCATTTGTCCTTTTTCTGTGAATATTCCACAGTGCAACGATTTAGGGTCCATAACGTGTCACTTGTTATAACTAGAGTTTACTTGAAATATGTATGCACAGGAAAAAAAAAAAAAGTTCAGTGAACTGCAAAGATTGCAACAAATCTATAGACTCTGAGCCAAGATAAAGTTTTCCTCCAAGTCTGAAACAAAGCTGGTTAAAAATACCAAAAGTCCAGCTTGAACTGCTTTTGCTTCAAATGTGTGCATTTAACTACAGAAGCAGATCACTTAAAGCTTTGCTAAGAATCAATGGCTCAAAAGTATTTTTCCATTAAACTCCATTTTGAAATAGCAATGGCTATATTAATAATATCATTAAAATATTTTGTTTTCAACATTTTACTACACTGGCCACAGGGTAAGAAAAAATTAGGAATGGAGAGCATTGTTCTGTAAAGGACACTCTCAGTTACAATGACTGTCACCGTTGCAAATTTCAGTCCTTAAAAAGTTGTAGCAGAAATGCCAATAATGGCTATTCTAGATTGGAAATATTGATAGTTTTTCTATATGTATTTCTATGAATGTTTTCTGCTTGTACATCTTTCTGCACAAGCATAAATAATCAGTCTGAACCACTGATTAAGAGGTAACATTACAAAAATATCAGTCTGCAAAAATGGTTTATCATTTCTAAGAAAAAACTGCTGCATGAATATAGCTTCATACCTGGAAATGTTTCAGACAATGTTATGCTACAGTACAGCGAGAGATAAATGGTAATTGATGTTTACCTGTGTACTGTAGAAAGTCAGCAAAACATTATTTGGTTCAATTAAGCATGAAAATAAATGTTTCGGCAGCATATCCAAAAACTGGACTGAATGGTTTTATGAGTTCTGATACAGTTTTGTATCTGAACTTCCACAGATGTTGCATTTTCTTCCCCTACCTGAGGACAGAAATGGAAACACCATGAGATAATGTTTTCCTGAATTGCTGGCCTGACTGCAACAGAAAATACTGGAAATCATAAAAATTCCAGTTTCATGACCTTTCCATACAAAAGCATTTTTAGGTAGACTCAAAGGAGCTTTCAGACTGCCCTGTGCTTACCTAACTGAACTTCTGAGTGTCCTATGTTCAAACTTGACTTCCAGTTACATGCTTTGTATATGGGTTGCTTTTCACAACTCAATAAATGAATGTTTTTGTGCAAAAAAAAAAAAAATCAAATGAACCTCAGTTAAGCAGAATATTAAGATGCAAAGGGAGACCTGTGTGTCTTGAAAGAATGAAAAAAAGAAGCAAAGCTTTTAAATCACAAATATTAGTATTTTCATTACACAAAGATCATTGGTCCTTACTCAAACACAATAAGGATAACATCGTTGGAGAATGGAGGCATTATGCTGTTTATTGTGTAACTTGGAACCATAACAAGACCTCTATTACAAGACAAACTCTTACTCAGACAAGTTTATATGATAAGATAAATGGTCTATTAAAATACATTCAATTCATTTTGCCACACAGTAGAATTAGACACTTCAGCATATGCTTATTTCTTTGCAGTAAAATAAAGAAGGGATTGATCTTACATAGCTTCAAAAGTCTATCAATATCTAGATTTGATAGGATTATTAAAATTTAATCCAGTTTGCTTTTACATGTTTCAAGTGTACTGTGAATCACTCCCATAAGCCATAGGAAAAATATAACTAAAAATAGTAAATTTAGAAAACAGACACTGAGATTTCAGGAAAGGACTTTGGGTGGTCAATTGTGTGGGGTGAACAAGAAGGTGGTTTCCATCTAGGTGCATCACTAAAAAAAGATCTATGAATAGCAGAAATAACTAAGATTAACTAAACTCTGTAAATCACTTAGACACACAACTTAAACTGTACCCCCCCATGAGCTATTTGTATAATTTGTCCTGTTATTCTTAACAGAAATCAAAACTCCAAATAATAGTGTAACACTATCCCAAGCTAAACCAGCTAATTAGGTAAATACTCCTTTTGCTGACTGAATGATGCGCTACTTACAGTATCGCAATCTCCTTTCAGATAAATCCACGCAGTACAAGGAGTTCACATTTAGCAATAAAGTTGGCAATATGCTAATGTACTTGATGAGTGTGGAAAGGCTCTGTTGCCAGACCTTTGACTTGAACTTGATAGGGCTGATTTGGCATTCAGCGACTGGTTACATTCATCAAGAGGTGAAGCTTCACAACAAAGATAATGTGGTGGAAGCAATTAGTATTCAGAACATCAATAACAGGCCTTTGGCATATGACTGTGGGCTAAGCAAGGCTTTAATAATATCTGGTATGTAATACACTTCAAAAAAAAGCATATCACAAAACTATTTTAATGTTATACAAAATATCACCTGTTTTTCATGGAGAAATATTTTTTTTAAATATACTCTAGAGTTTTTCTATTAAATCCAAGCTGTACTGGTCTTCACAAATACATACTCCAAGATGTTTCCAAGCCTTCTCAAAGGTTAAATGTATTTTTTTTTCATTTAAAGTGCACAATAAGGTGGCAAAATGCAGTTTTCTTCAGAAATTAGTTTGGAATGCTTAGCATGTGCAATTTACCATGTCAGATTATGCTATATTGTTCAGTGTGAGTGAATCAAGAATAGTACAGCAGTGGTAGTTTCCCCCATAGTTTCCACCAGAATCCCTGCCAAGAAATAAAATTATTACTCTGGGCTAGCCAATAACTTGGTTTCAAAGACCCTGTCTCGACCCTTCTCTCCAGAATTCGAATATGAACTCGCATTTGAATATACTCCCTCTGCTGTCAGTTAAGGGAACGGATAAAAAAAGGAATAGTTGACCGTGAAGGCAGTCCAGTTAAAGATGTGTCTCAATGAAGTCTTTTACCCCATGTGCATTGTAGCAGAGTAAGAAGGTGACGGTGAAATGCAGGATCACATCAGGTCTGTCGTTTCATAGAACATGTTTCATCAAGAAAATGCTTTTGTAAGGTTTTGGTAACAAAAGAAAAAAAGATTAAGTCACAGAATCACTCATGTTGTAAGGGACCTTAGGAGTTCATCTACTCCAAAATCCTGTTCAGAGCTGAGTCAACAATGAATTCAAACTTAGTTGTTCAGTGCTTAGCCCTTTCTGGTCTTGAAAACCTCCAAGGATGGAGATTCCTCAACCCTTCTGACACCTTGTTTCAATGCTTAATCATACTTATAGGGAGCACTTTTCATCTGATATCATTAAAACTCCCCTTTCAATTTATGACTATTGTCTTTCTCCCACCAAGGACCTCTGAAGAGCCTGGATTCATCTTACTAGTAACCTCCTGATAGGTATTAGAAGGCTGCAATTACATGTCCCCGAAGCTCCCCTACTCCCAGCTAAACTAGCTCACTTCTCACAGCCTCTGCGCTCACTCCAGCCCCTTGACCATTTGGGTGGCCCTCCACTGGACTCAAGTTTACCAGCTTTTCCCTTATATCATTCTTCATTGTACAGTCTAAGTGCATATTAGATCTCCCACACAGCCCTACAGTGAAAAGGTACAAAAAAAAAAAAAAAAAAAAAAAGAAAAATCCAATTCAATATGTGAAAACCAGATGTTAACTACATAGCTTCTACTATATTTTTCTAAAACTCATGAACTTCATAAAAAATCATATTATTTATTGCTAACTAGCTGATCTTCATACTATAAAAAGGAATTATTAAAACCATACGGATAACTTGTTTCCTGCTGAAAACTAATTATTGTTACTGAAGTTTCAAAATATCACTTTGCTAGTTAGGCGAATTCCATGCTGGAAATAAGAGAAACAGCTACTAAGTGATGTGAAAACTGTAAAAAAATATAACCTATATTTTGTATTCCAATAAAATATGAGAGGAACATAGGGCTGAATCAGAGGGAAAAACTTAGAAATTAAATCTAATAATCGATTCCTGATTTTGAACAAGAGATAGTTGGAATAAAAGCCTAGAATCTAGTGAACTTTGCACTGACTTATGCCTTGTCTAGGCAAACTTACTGACCTAGGTAATTTGCCAGAACATCTGAGTAGTTAAGTGTATTTTAAGCAAAAGCAGCTCAAAATTAGATAGGAGTGGTAACAAATTCAAATAGATAGCTTACTTCTGTTGTTCAGGAATTATCTGATATTCAGTTATTTTTCTATTCCTTACAGTATTTACAGGATATTCATAAGGACAATGAGTTGCATTATATTCTAGTATTATTTTCAACTCTGCCTTTTTCAAGGGAAGCTTGGAAATTCTCAGTTGTGTCTTTACTTGTCTTATCACTACTTGCTGTCATCAGCTTACGCTTCCATGACCACAAGGCTTAGACACTATAATTCCTTCCAAGCACAGTAAAACTTTCTCTGCCACTTGATCAGAGTGCAGGGAAAAAACCAAAACCAAACACAAAAGCCAATTTCCCCTGCCCTCTACCCTGTGAATAGTGGCTCCGAATTCCCTGCAATATTTTACTTAAAAAAAAATAAAATAGAAACAAGAGGCTTATTTACAATAGAGCATTTTAAGATTATTTTTTCCTCATGGTAACTTGTACAATCATTACACTGGCAAAATTAAAGAAACCAGATATTATCTCCTAACAATTAAACTAAGGAATATCTTTTTATATTATATTATTTATGTTTTAGCCTGAGAGATTATTGTTCCTGCATGGTATAGATTCCCAGGTTATAAAATTCAATTCTATGAAATTCAAATCAATCCAGCCTTTTCAACTTTGAAGTACCAAACCCACTGTTGTCATAAGGGAAATATTGAAAATCCAGTGAGAGCGCAAACACAGTGAAAGTCAGGTCTCCTTGCTGCCCTTCGATGGGCACCTTCAAGCCTTCTACAGCCCAAACCCAACAGAAACATGAGAAGGACTGCCTTCTCCCATCTCCTCCTCCACTCTTGTTGGGAGCCAAGATGATATAGCTCCCATGATCTTGCGATATAAGGAAGATCAGGGTCCTTCTCATGAATCGCAACACTTCATTAGAAGTAACACTCATAAAGAGGTAATTGTGACAGGTTTCACTGTATCTTCTTGTGGAATTAACCAGTGTTTGTAAGACTGATAGAAGGGACAATATTTTTGTTCAGGTGGATAATTTCCTGTTTGCTGTTCCAAGATGCAGCAGAACCTCTGCTGGTCAGTGCAAGTTGGAGCAAAACACATTGTGTAGAGGAAGTTCAGTCTTCAAAAGGAAAAGAGCAACTAGTTACAGGAAAACAGAATTAGTGAAGCTTAGTTGATGGATTTATGACTTTGATTTGGATTTGCGTCCTATATGTAGGCAAGGTGAAAAACTGCAGTCCAACAGCTCAGCTGTGAGACACGGTTCACGCCTTTGTGAAATCCTTGGTACCTAATTAGACTTGTGCTTATGCTATACTCTTTCTACCAACTGATATATTTTCATGAGACTTGAATGAGTTTTTTTTTAAATCTTACCTGTCAAATTTCGTGATCTTAAGAAAAAAAAACCCAACACAACACAGGCATATGGAGACAGAGACATGCTTTGCTCTTTGAGAAAACCAAACCAAAAAAATCTAATACAGTTCTTACAAAACTGTCATGAACTTTAAACTTTTATAAAATCCTACAAAATACGAATATTGTACATTCACACAAACTAGTCAGACCGCAACACCCAGTTCAGGTACCCGTACAGTTTATGTTCATGGTGATTTTTCACGTTGTCACAAAAGAAAGTATCACAGCCTGTGGGTACAACATCTAGTGATCAGCCATGCATTAGCCAGAGGCCAGAATATCAGTGGTACTGATAGCTTCCTAGAGTGTTTTCTCTGGGAAACACCATAATCATATTTTCTCAGTAGTGAAGGCAGAAACCACCTTGGCATCGGCCAAAATAAATTAATGTTATTATACTTACAATTTTACTGTTAACAAAATCAAAGTATATCTATTAATACAAAATGCACTTTGGGCTTAAAATGTAAAGCTAACTTTCTGTGTATATAATATTTTTGTATATAAGAGTTAATAAATTGGCCTATTTGCACAAGCAATGAAGAAAAATCTGTGAAGTATAGTAATATTAATGAATTAATTTTAGGTTAAATGTTTTGTCAGACATTGGAATAGGCTGCCCAGGCAAGTGGTTGAGTCACCAACCCTGGAGGTATTCAAAAAGCTCGTAGACAAGGCACTCCAAGACATGGTCTAGTGGGCATGGACAATGGTTGGACTCGATGATCTCGAAGGTCTTTTCCAACCTAAATGATTCTATGATTCTAATATTTCATTTAGCAGTCGATCACAGACCAAATCCCAGAAATACAAAGAGGCATCATGGTTGTGACAGTACATAGAGAGTCAACATCATGCTCCTCTTATCCCAGTTGAAATGTTTAAAAATGTAGAACCAGAAGAAATAGCATCTATAGAAATAACTGGCCATTAACTTTCTTTTTGGGGACTTAAACTTTTTGAATTTATTTTACAGTTTGTTCAAGACTACCAGCTCATGAGAGTCAGTTACAGAGGAATTAGCTGAGCTAGAGCAAAGCTGCAAACAAAGTTGAAAAAGTTTGTGAAGTTTGGAAAGAGCAAGAAAAATTATACCAATTAGTGTGCCACACAAAACTATTATATTGCATTACAGACAGGGTGCTTTTATTCCACTTACAAGTTTTCTTTAGGCATTCACAACACAAACACCAGATCCTCCTTTAATAAAATTATAAAACTTAGAAACACAGACAAGAGTATAATCCATCTAATAAAAGCCTACAGAATAAAACAAAAAATATAAATTGGAGAATGAAAAAGGGTTTGTTCTGTAGCTAGCTAAGTGAAACTTTGTAATATTAAAAAATATTAGGGGAAAAAAACTTCAATAAAGAATACTAAATGCAGTCACACCAATACTGTAGGTAACAAGTTTTTTCCTCTTACTTTTTATATTGACAGAAATTCATTCTAATAACTATAGTTTGACAAAGTATTCATAGTAAAGGGCTAAAGCTCTACTTAAGGTGTTTGAGACCCATTTATGAATTATTTTCATCAGTTATGCTTTCTTCTATTCAAAATACCTTGACTGAATGATTATACACAACATGCAACAGCATGATGGAAAGTCAGACTTGAATTATCCATAAACAACCAAAAATTTCCCACTATGAAAGAAATTAGTAACCTTTACAATTTAAATTGTTCCACATTCTGCAAGAGATCAAGAACACAGAAGGGTACATAACTCTTTTAAAACTCTTAGCAGAAATAGACTGCTGAACTCTACAAGGGCAATACATATTTGTCAAACATTCCCCTTACAACAACTCTCCCCCCAGCCCCCCCAGAACCTAAAACAGCTGATAAAGTGCTGAGAGATTATATCAGTTGATGGTTGTCTATCCCAACTTGCTGGTTTATAGATGATCTTTCTCAGTGATAAAAGAACAACAGGTTGTAATTGCCAAGGTTAGCTACAATCCCAGGCTTATGCGCAAGGATTATAGATCCTGAATTCTCTGCTGGAAAGGTTTTACTTGGCAATAAAAGATTAAAAGTAACAGCCAGGGGCTCAGCTCTAATACCTAAATCTGAAGACATTTTTAAAGTATATACATCCAGAACATGGATCTGAGCCTTATTCCCTCTTAGTATAATCCTCTTAGTGCTTTCTGTACCTCACTGAACTTTAAGATTCTGAAAATAAAAACACTGTATCTGGCACCTTTACCCTGAATTTAGCTTTAAAGAGTCCCTCTTGAAGATATCTCATTACAATTTATAATATAGTGTTCATTCCAGATGCATAACTGTTGGATTCTTTCATTCTGTTTTCCAATATCAAAGACAAAAGATAAGCACAACTCTGGTTTTAAGTTTGTATCAGCTATCCCCTTCATTTTTATAATATATTTGCACTAGGAATATTCAAATGTTCCTGGTCATAAAATGGCTTTGAGAGATATTAGATCATTGTGAGCTAATGTAAAACCACTGCATAATGAATAAACAGTGTTTAAGTTGACTATTTTGAAAAAAATTGTTAAACAAATTACTATTCTGTTGCCAAAATGAAGTTGGGTAAAACTGAAGTCTTCCAGTCAGAGAAGTCCTAATCATTTCTAGCTTCTTCTGCATGCACCCTTCTTGCATCTCACCAAGAAAGGGAGCTAACAGTTCCAGTACTGCCTACTGAGTGATATACAGTACTGGAGTCAGATCAGGATTTTATCCAAAACTCATTGTATTGCAGTGACCATAGCAGCAAACTGCTGTGTAAAGACCCTCTAACTAAAATGATTTAATTTTTTTCTAAGACAACTGGCTTGTCCATTGTTGAGTCAGGAATAGCCATAGAAGTAAGGTTCATCTCAGTTCACTTTAGGTACCTGCATCTGAGCCAATCCAACTCTATAGCCAATGATGATAAGTACCAATGAAGTGCAATTCAGGAAACCTACCTAGAAATTGAATTGGGGATGAAATTAATAGCTCTTTACAAATGTGTACTCACCTCAATTAACTGTAAAGGCAGTCTAGATAACTCGGAGTAGATAACTACTTTATCCCATATGGGTCATCAATCCTAGTTCGGTACCTGCTTCTTAGGGATAAATTGCCTTTATTTTACATAAGTAAAAAGTTTAATTTGTACCTAAATACCCAAGTACTGAGTTTATTAATACACTTGATTTCATAAGCTAATTAATTTTGCACTGAGACCCTTTATGTAAAAAAAATTACAGTATCAGAATAATATTCTAGAATCTTACTTTGTATAAATAAAATTCAAAGATGTTTCCACTATTTTTTCCTATAGATATGTTTGACATGCATTCACTTCCAAATCTTACATTAAAACAAATATTGTAAAAGTCTTTAATCCTTGGAGAATGTGAATTTATGGTACATCTGTAAAAATTAGCAGAACTGTAACAGGATCCTGCTGATCCATAGGCCATAAAAGGAAAATTTAAGATCTTAAATTGTAAAAAAAAAAACAGGAAGTGAGAATCAGATACATGAGACAACTCTTAAGTAACATTAGTTTTATTATGTTGCAACAAAAATTAATATACTGTCTACTGCATATAGCAGCTTTTCCTGTCAATCCTGTCCAAGCTGTAAAATGCCTGTTAGTCTGTAAACTAAAAATTTTCTGGGAGTCCTGAACAAGCTTCCCAACTAAGGGCAAAGCAAGGCAAAGCGATTGATTTCTAGAGCTTTGGCAAGGATGTATTTTCTTAAACTAGTGTTTTCTCTTATAAGAATTCCATTTTGGCTTCATATTACTGTTTAGAAAACAGAATTCAATGTACCAAAAAGACATAGTTAATGTGTTTTATGATAGCATAACTAATAATAATCAACATAAAGCTGAAGTAAACTGAAACCATATAAAAAGGACCCAAGTTCCATGCCATTCTTCCAGTTAAACTGGAACAAAGAAGAAAGATATTATCATTTAATTCTGGTTTTGCTCTGACCCCAGATGTAGCATGAACCAGTCCTCAAACTATACCAAACAATCACAATGACACTGACTCCAAGGATTACGAGTATATTGATGTTCCTATTGAAGTTCCAGACATTTTCTCTCTCAGCTTCTAACGTGTCCTCTAAATTACAAGCTCTAGAGAAGAAGATAATGATGGTGAACCAGTTTTCTGGCATCATCTCTCCAGGGGAATACGAGGTTTCCTGCAGGCTTGGAATTTTGCCATGAACTTCCCTGATGGGCAGGTTTGCTGCCAGTATTTGTAACAAACATCAAGTGGTATACATTCCATTTCCTGAAGTTTCTACTATTTCCCTGTGAAAAGTTAATGCTATCCCATACCAATACAGAAAGAGAAATAAAATTCATCCTGACACATAATCCTGAAGTTTTCATCATTATAGAATCAACTTGGATTCTGTACCCACACATGAGCCATCCCACAGGAAAAGCTGGGCATTCAGTGAAGTACGGCAAACCTCATTTATGGCACCTCAGCAAAAGTGGGCACGGGAAGAGCAGATGGAAAAGAAATACTATGACTAAGCAAACGTTGGGACTGCTTATTATAGATACACACAAGCATTATGTTAAATAATTCTATAAAAACAGAACTTGCTTGTGCAAACCTCAACTATTCAAAAAGCCAGCCAGCGAGCAATAGCAATGAAAGACTTGAGAAAGATAAATTTAGGCTACTATTGTTGTAGGTAAATGACTTTCTTGGCTAGTACTTAAAATCAATATGTACATGTAATAATGGAAATATAGATCCTAATTCTGCAAGACACATACATTTATGTCTGCCTGTACCGACTACATAAGCATTCTCCCAAAATTGAATGAAGCTACTTGTATGCTTCATGTTGACTACTTGGAACTTGAATGTGCAAGCGCTTACAGGATCCAGATCAAACAAGGGACAAAAGTGCACCTAAGGCATTAAGAGCCCTAAGCAGCTTCTGGTTTAGCATATTGGCAATTTTACTGATGCATTTTAGCAAGTGTCTTTTTTTTTTTCTCTTTTTCCAGCAAGCACTGAATTGAAATAACCTGTTAGACTTTTGCAGACAGGAATGGAGATGGTATTCCTATTTATTGTAGGACACATCCTGTTATATGAAGGCTGTACTCTCTGTACCTATTGGAACTACAAAAAAACTGGTGATAAAGTAATGTGCTAAATTGTTAGCAATCAGAACATTTCTAGGGAGATTCACAAGGCTAGTTTTTCAATGTTTTAATTTTTTTTTTTAAGTCTTTTTGCTCCACTCTTTCTCTAAGCCCAATTATTTTGTTATATTAGGGAACTTTGACAAAGCAGGAATTAATGCACTTGTCACATCCAATCAGCAGATAAATATTAGAATTGAGAAAAGTTTTATAACCAAACTGTAACACCACTGTTTTCAGCCACAGACACTCTGTCAAAGGCCAACCTTAGAACACAATTTAAGGAAGACCTAGACATAACATCAAAGCTGACCTTCAAGTAAAATGAAACAGCTGCAAAGTCAATAATGAGATTATATATACAGAGCCAGTAAACACAGCAATGAACATTCTGCAGAGTGACTTGAAATGCTAACACCTATATTGCATTTTTATATGTTGGAGAGAAAACTAAAAACCTAACAGCCACTTGCTGGTATTAGTTCAGGTTATTCTAGCTCAGATACTCTCTCAGTAGCCAGCTTTTTGTCTTTTTTTTTTTTTAACCTATAGGTTATAGGGAATAATTCAATGTGATTGGTATCTTAGTTGTAGATTTTATACAGGCACAAACAAGAACTGTTTGGAAAGACAGATATTTGAACTACATGATTGTCTTTACACTGATGATAAAGGTAATGGTTGGTTACTATTCATAATTTATAAGCATTATAAACATCTTTAGATAAAATATTAGGAAATTATGCATATTTTAATATTATTTACTTGAACTACAGTGATGAAATAGTCACTGAAAACTGTTACTATTAGATGACTTATTATAGTCATGTATCTGAAAGCATTCAATCTGTTAGAAAATAAAAGTAGGAACAAGGTATTCTCTTTTTATTATAGGACATTGTAAGAGACTTGTCTTAAAAATTCATGGATTATTTTCAGACACAAGTCACAGCTAGGATAAGTATTATTCAGATAAATTTGAAAAAAAAAAGAATTTGTATGTCTTTTCCTTCAACATTTTCCACTGTGTACATTTTATAATATTTTGTGCACAAATGTTTTCCACTACACTGGCGTTTATTTTCCTGTTGTCGATTTGGGTATTTCAGGCAGATAATCAGAAATCAAGGTTAACAGTTTGGGGGCTTCTTGAGTTTTGGGGGAAGGTGGCTTTTTGTATGGTTTTACATCCTTTTTTTTTTTCCTGGGTTTACTTGGTATGTTTGTTTTTTACTGCAGGGGTATTGAAAAGGTGACTTGACTGAAAAACACCAAACACACCAAAACCAAAACCACTTTTAACTAACTCCCGTGAAATTAGCCAGTATTAGTTGTCAGTTTGACTTTATTTTAAGAATTATTTAATGGACTGAAATATATCTTCATAGCACAGTAAAAGAAACACATACCAAAATATGTAAAATAAATATTTATACGATATATAAAATAAACATGTTATTTGTGCAATACATTACTGTCCTTCTAAGGAAATCCATCATAGATTGAAAGGAGTTGAGGGAAGAGTCAAACTGCTTTTGGAATCAGACTATTATAACTATTCATTATTAATAATCATGTAATAGTCCACCTTCCATTTTCCATTAAATTATGAACTAGTATATTTTATTGGTTTAAAGTTGGTTGTTTGAGTATGGATATAAGAATAGCCAAAGTGATCCTTTCCTGATATATGAAATACAGTCAAATTGGCTTACATAAAGTAAGAAAGTAAAATAAAAGGAATAATATGTTTAAGCTAGAATGTTTTCTGAACAATGACTGGAAGATTTGCCACTGACTTTTTTAGCTTACTTGCCAATTTTCATTCCTTCTGAATTTACCTAGAGTATTACTTAACATATATTTGGCACAGGCATGTTTAAAAATCAATTAGCTTGATCACTGGTGTAGTGAAACATCCAGATCACTGCCAGACTTTTAAAGGTAATTCATTGCCTAAGGATTTAGACAGGTGCCTGGTAGGTTTTTCAAAAGCGCACAGTCACTTACTACGTTTAATTTAAATCAGATATAAGCATTTCAAGGTGATTCTGAAAAAAACCAAACCAGCAAGTGTTTCTCAGCTTTTTGTTCCTAAACCCCTTTAATTCTCATAGTGTGCCATTTTCATTTAAATGGAATACTCTGCAAAATTACGTAATTTACTTCACTATTTCTTCTGCATCCTGAACTGTTTTTGTCCAAACTTTTAAGAAATTGACCTAACTTTAATGTTATTCTTCATTTTTATTTAGCTTCTGAATAACAACGGAAATAATTAGCATACATTATTTTAACTTCAGAATACATTTTCTATATTCCAGCCAAAACGTGGTTAAAAAGTTTTGAGATTGATAAAACCTACATTTAAGAAACTAGAATTATGAAAAGTGTTTGGGCTAAAAAAAAAAAGTTTAAGCCTATTCTAACATTTAAAATTGGAAAAAGAATGTTATTTCTGTATGGCAGAAGGGACATTCAAATCCACATGCAAAGCTTTCTTGACACTTCAGAACTCCTACTTTCCCTGTAAAACATCACAGTCCTAGCTTTCTGAAGTTTACTTGTGATCCAGCAATGCTGATAGCTTTTGATTTTTCCTCTAGGGATATGAAAGTGTCGTGGTTTAACCTGGCAGGCAGCTAAACAACACAGGACATTTTAGTATTATGCGATATTAAACAAAAGCCCATATATATGTAAAATCCTCTTTCACTATCCCATTGACATATCGCTTTAAGAAAGTTGTAATGATTTTAAGGGGTTTTTAATAAAAAATTATTACAAAACCTATGGTGTAACGGATTGTAATTTAACACAATTTTTGTAAATCAGATTAGAGGATCTTAATAAAAATAATCCCAAAATGCTAATACAGACAACAGTGAATTAATGAGTCTTCACAACTGGTTTGAGACACAAGTCTAGAAGTTTCCTGTCAATATGCGTAACACCATCAGACGTCAGTGTGACCAAAACACACAGCACAGCGATGAATTGATAGCACATATACATTGCTCCTTAGGAAATCAATAATTCTATGCAAACGAGGATATATCTAAGGAATTAAACACCTGCCAACCACGAGGAGGCCGTAACGCAGCTTGGATGTATCCTGAGGTGGGAAAAGAAAAAGCTTTGGTAGGCCAATCTTTATAAAGCTTTACCAATTTAGCTTTCTTTCTACTCTTATTGGTGCTTAAAAGGTTAAGACTTGATTTGTGAAAACAGAGAGGGGTAGCAGGGAATCATGTTGTCTGCAGCTTCCTAAGTCTTGCTTAAGATCCTTTTCAATTACCATCCATTTCTCCTTTAAAAAGGGACAAAAAAAGAGAGGAGTGGAACCAGGTCAGGGCAGTCTGTGACAATGACAGTGTGATGGGCTTGGACCCCCTGCGGTGTTTCCATCTGCTATCATTAAGGTGACTATTCAGACATGAAAAAATCCCTCTCGCTGTGCTGACAGGCAGACATCAAGAACTATGACAAGGCATTAAGACAGAAAGTAGAGACAGAGATGTCATATTCCACAAACAATCCTGCCTCCAACGAGACCTCGAAAGTTTTATTGGAATTTAAAATAAAAATCAAAGGGATTTTACCTGGAGGTTATCAAACTTCCCCTTGTGTTAGTTTGACAGCGGAGATACTGCTGACAGTCACAAACACTTAGCTCCTGCCTGCAGTCTCTACCACAAGAAACCCAACTGTTTACTCGTCCCCTTCCCGCTCTCCTCAGTACAGCGGAGCTTCATTTTTGCCCTTTCTGGTCAAAGAGCGGAGCGGCCGGCGCCAGGCCCGCCGCTCTGAAGCACGCCAAGCGCCGAAGCCTTTGCGGAATCGCGTCAGCAACGAAGAAAGAAACCCCAAGCCGACCAGGCGAAGACCTACGGCGAACCCGTTTCCCTCCATCCCCGGCGAGGCCCAGGCAAACGCTAACTAAATTCCCGGGAACGCCTAGAGGAGTGCGCGGCGG